>VXBX01005266.1:511948-535519 GCA_013400415.1 Scytalopus superciliaris
GCCCCCGCTCCGGGCAGCGCCGCCCCCGGGCCGCCCACCCGCGGCGGGGGATGCCCGGGGGTGCCGGGGGGCGAGGGGCGCTGCCCGTGTCGGGGCCGCAAACGAACACCCAGCCGAGGCGCCCCAGCGCCTTTGTGGCTGCAGACAGGAGTCTCCGGGAGAAGGCGGAAAGCCCTGCTTCGCCACCATCCCAGCCGCTCTCAGCGCCGCCGAGCGGGGCACGCTCATCGCGGGAGGGCGGCCGGGCAGGAATGCCCCGAGCCCGCAACGCGATGCCCGCCGGCTGGTCTGAGGCTGGATATTAGGGAAAGGCTCTTCAGCCCGAGGGTGGTCGGACACGGGCGGGGGCTCTGCGGGGCGGCGATGGCAGCACCAAGCCCGGCAGAGCGCGGGAAGCGCTCGGGCACCCGGTGCGGCTCCTGGGGCGGCCCCGTGCAGGGCCAGGGCTCCGGCTCGGTGGCCCCGGAGCGCCCGGTCCGGCTCAGGATGCTCGGTGTTTCTGCGATTCCAACGGGACGGAGGGGGGAGGGCCCCCAGTCTAAGCGCGGCCCCTTCCCGCCAGTCCCGCTCCGGTACACCCTGACCCCGATCCCGATCCCGAGGGACGCTCCCCCCGCGCACGGGACAGGACGGGCACGCGCATCCCCCGCGGGGCTCGCCACCCTCTGGGTCCTGTCCCTTTAAGGGGCGGGGCGCCGCCGCAATGCCGCGCGCTGATTGGCTGGGCGCGCCCCCTTCCCTCCCCCTGCGTCCGGTGCGGGCGGCGGNCTGCGGCTGGGGGTGCGCGCCTGCGGGCTGGCCCTGCGCTTCGGGCCGCTCCTGCTGCTCTACCCCCTGAGCCGCCTCTGGCCCGCCATGGGCGCTCGCTGGCTGCGGCTGCTGCGCAGGGCGGCGGAGGCCGCCGGGCCCACCTGTGTCAAGCTGGGCCAGTGGGCCAGCACCCGCAGGGACCTCTTCTCCGAGGCCTTCTGCGATGAGTTTTCCAAGCTGCACGTCGAGGTGAGCCCGCACCCCTGGGGCCACACCGACATGCTCCTAAGGAAGGCCTTCGGTGAGGACTGGACGAGCATCCTCAAGTTCCAAAGCCGGGAGCCGGTGGGGTCGGGCTGCGTCGCCCAGGTCTATAAAGCCTATGCTGACCTCGCTGCCATTCCCGGCTCCCGCCCCAAGGAGCTGGAGCAACGCTCGGAGTTCGGGTCCGCTTTCGGAGCGTGGGAAGTGTCAGGTTTGAGAGGCCTCCTCAGGTGGCTGAGAAGGAGGACGAGCAAAGAGACACGGGATGAGAGGAGCAGGGAGGAACTGAGCTTAGCAAACTGCTCCCAGGGAAGTCCCATGAGTAGGATGTCCCTTATGGAGCCGGTGGCCAAACCACCCCTGAATGCAAAACCTTCATCAGCCAGACATCTCACGCCTGTAGCCATTAAAGTAAGTTGTACACCTGAACAGCAGATGTATGAAAACAGGGTGTGCTGGATGAGGTCAATCAGGTTGCAATTCCCACGGGGGTGAGCAGTCGGCTGGGGCCAGGCAGAGTGAGAGAAGGGATGCTGCCATCCTTGGTGTCCTTTCGCAGTGCTCTTGTTTCAGCCAGGTGCTCTCCACAGTTGTGGTGGCCCCAGCTGGAGAGCTCCAGTACCCATGCTGCCTATGACAGTGTTTGATGTGGCATGTGGGTACTAGGAATGCCTACAAGGGCCCAGTTTACATTAAAACCAATAGTATTAAGCTTCATTGCACCTTCCAGACACTGAAAACCCTTCCCTGCTCACATGAAGAAATCCGGAACAGCAAAGTTCTTTCCAGCAAAGTCTATTTAAAGAAACCTTATATTTGAGCAGCTTCTAATACTAGTCAGTGACGGGGCAGGAGCCTGAAAGTGGTGGAAGATGTCTTTGGGTGAGACTGTAGTCTCCAGCACAGATACATTCCATTTGACAACTATAAAATGTTTGGTTACAACTTAATCCATGGCAAAATGTGAATCCTTCTGGGGACTAGCTGAAGAAGCTGGTTGCCTCCCAGTCTCATAGGTTGGGTTCTGTCTGTTTGGAATCTATTACTTGAGCTGATTGCAGTGGAGTGTTTGGAGAGCTGATCTTGCCACTGCTCATTCTTGTACAGGTCCTGCACCCTGGCCTGGTCCACCAAGTCCAGATGGATCTGTTTCTCATGAAGATGGGCAGCCGCATCATTGGACTTCTCCCTGGATTCAAGTGGCTCAGTTTGACAGAGATCGTGGAGGAGTTTGAGAAGCTTATGATGCAGCAGGTACATGCCATGCCATGGTCCCCACTCACTGAAACAAAACTGCCCTTTGTCTTGCTACTGGCTGGCTCTAACTCTGTTCACACTGCTGCATTCTAAAAGGTTAGATGAAGGCTGCCTTGTTCTTATGTTCTTTATTCTAATCAATAGCGTAATGTTACTCTAGGAAAGCTTATATGCTCACAAAGTAAAAAAGCAAAGCAATGACAAAATGTAATAATCTTTATTAGATTTAAAAATACTTTTTAGACCTTGAAACTAATTCTGAAAACATCCTGATTCATCCATGTTTTCTAAAGACACAGTCCTGAAAGGTTGCTACTGTCAAACTTAGAAAGATTTCTATGGGCTTAATTTGGCTTATGTTTCCATTAAAATGAACCATTATCTGCTAATTTCATTTTTGTGTCTAGATTGCAGAGTCTGAAGTCTGTAACAAGCTTTTGAAAGCCTTAATTATTTTCTACTATTGGAAAAACTCTACTCACTAAATCCAAGCTGTAAACTGTTGACTGTAGTCAAATCTGACTTGAGATCATTAGTACCAGTTGAGTCTGGCAGAGCTTTTGGTAGATGTGCTCAAGACTGAGGGTTAAGAGAACATCTGATAGGCTCCTTGTAGTTTTATTTCTATTTGAAAAAACAAGAAGTATTCCTGGGATATTTCCCATTGTCAGATGAGGGAGGTAAAGTAAGGTTATCCTGCCTCCTTGAGCAGTAGCAGACAGAAAGAGGCCCTTGTGTCAAGGGCTTCACTGAAGAGCCATGGCCTGGGCTTCAAGTAGCAGATGATTTTGTAGGTGTTACATTAAATTTCTTCCTGCTATGACTGTCTCTTTGTTGAGTGAGGTTGGGACTGCAGTTCATCTGTTTTGTCTCCCTGCCTTGTTATCTGGACAGTAGGCTTTGGTTCAGGATCTTGTCATGTCCTTGAATATAATGCAGTCCTGGTCTATTTTGAGACACCATGCCTATGGTAAGGCACCCAGATTTCAAAGGTGCTGGGCTGTGGGCCATCCATTACCCAGTCTGCAACTCTACTCTTCCACCAAGGAAGCTGTAAGCATGCAAGAAGTACCACTCTGATTTTGTTTACATTCTGGCTTTCTGACTAGTTTTGTTCGTATTGAGTATTGCACTGTATTACCCTCCCACAGGATCCTGAAGATCTGGTTCTAGTTGAATCTAATTTCCAACCTGCTTTTCTGTTTCTCCCTTGAGATCGACTTGCGCTACGAGGCCAGAAATCTGGAGCGCTTCCGACAAAACTTCCTAGATGTCGATTTTGTGAAGTTTCCCACTCCCCTCTGGCCTTTGGTAACGGCAGATGTTCTAGTGGAAACGTTTGAGGTAAGAATGTCAGGGTCTTGGAGTGAGGGTAGCAGTGAGATGGCCCTGAGGAGAACATGCCAAGGAAGTTATTCTTTTGAGAAGGGATCAGGGGCAGAAGGATGCTTTCCTCTTGTTTGCTTAAAGAGAATTGGTGTCCTTCCTTGGTGTCTCTTCCAGTTATTTTGTTGGTAAGCAGTGCATCCCAGAAGGCTGGTGGCAGACAGCTCCATATAGAAGTGAACCCTTGGCCTGAAACCAAGGAGACCAACAGGATCTCCAGCCTCGTGCTTGCCTTTGCTTTGCAAACCAACACCACGCTTCAGCTTTCCTCTGTAGTGGGTCAAAACAAGGAGCCCAGCAATCTGACAACTTTCTGTTGCTTGCCTTAGTTCCCACGTGGATGTTTGAGTCACGAACCAAAGCTTTTCTCAGCCTCAGTTTTCCTGCATGTGATCCTGGCAAGGGTAGTTCTCTCCCAAAAATTCTCTCTTTCCAAAGAACAAATCTTTGCTTCTCTCATGTTCTCTGTTCTCTGTGACACTGGGTAGAGCCTCTATCTGGCACGTCCTTCCTAGGGTATTGTTATCACCTTCTCTTAACTCTTGGCACGCAGATAAAGGTGTGGTTGAAGGTGGAACGGAGGGTGTGTTTGACTGCAGCTCTGTCTTTATTTCAGGAGAGCGAGCCTATTTCTCGCTACCTGCACGCAGAGATTGCCACGGAGCTGCGGCAGAGACTTGCAAAGATGGGCATGGACATGCTGCTAAAGATGGTAGGCACTTGGCCATGGCTGGAAATGGAGGTTGCTTTCCTGCAGAAGCTATTCAGTTGGGATAATAAGACAATATGGCTAAAGAGAGAACCCATTTGCTTCCCATGTCTCCTGCCCGCACCCATGTCCATGGGGACATGGACTCAAAGGCACTACTGTGCCTTTGCAGCCAGCACCTGCATGCCAAGTATCTTGTGGTAACCCAGGGCTTGGGGCACTGTGGTACAGCACAGCTCCTGAAGTGGCAGAGGGAGGGTCTGTGCTTGGTGTACAGTGTCACACAAGGTCTGAGTAAAGCCTGGCCTAGACAGACCAGTGCTGTAGAGTCTGACACGCTGACAGGCCCATCTGTGTGCACACAGCAGGGCCCGCCTGTGCAGCTCCATCAGTGCATTGCTCAGGAAACCACTAATGCATCTAATGAATATTCACATATTGCCCAGGTACTGTATAGTACAAGACAATCAGCAAATACCATGTGCTCTCCAGAGACTGAATGCAACTCAGGGAAAACAGCAATAGCTAATTTCTTAATTTATCGACTCCTTCTGTAAAGCTGCCTTTTTGTAAGGAAGAACTAATTATTGAGTAAAGAAAACAAACCTGGCCAGATTCAGCTTCTGGCTGTCTAGTTCTTCTGTGCCTGAAATAATCACAAATGATCAGGAAAGGAGTGCTGAGAGGGTGATACAATTGTCTTGTGAGGAGCCATGAGAACTAGCAGAGAAGAGCTGCAGAAGATCCTGACAGTACTGAGTGAGTGTGTGGGCTGTACATGTCAGATGAAATGCAGCTGATAAGTGCAGCATCGTGCTAGGGTGGTGGCAAGCCTCCAGTTCTGACTCTGTGGAGTATGACTCTGAAATGGCTTTTACAACTCAGAAAAGCAATGGTGGAGCTAGAATAGTTTTACACTAACATTGGTTTCAAATTTTAGGAGTAGAATGAAATTGAAGAGCAAAGAAACATTACTGTATGTAAGTAAAACAAATACCTGTTTCTTGAATACTCTGCAGTTCTAGTCCCTCACTGTCCAAGACCCTCCAGTTGAAGGGCTGTAATAGAACTCGAGGTGCAGAGGAAGGCAGACAGGATGGTTACTGGTGTGGAATGGCTTCCGTACTAGAATGGTGAAATGATTTGGACTCTTAACTCTGGAAAGCAGAGAAATGAGTAGCTTATGACAGAGATAAATGCAGTCATGAGTGCACAAGAGTGAATATTAGCAAAGGTCTTTTTTTAAGGATACACCTAAAAATTTTTTTTTCATACAGCTCTAATTATTTATATGGCAGTTGGGCAAATTCATAAGAGAAATCCATGAAATACAAAGATAGCCTCCACGGGGCAGGAAGTCCTGAAGTCCCAGGAGGTTTAGTGGGGAAGTACTGTTTTGTGCTTGCCCTCTTGCCTTTCTGGTGCTAACTGCTGGCAGAGTCAGAGAAGGGCTACGTACATTTGTTTCCTCTTATTTTCTTCACTTTCCAGTACAGTTGTAAGGTGGGTTGATGTCCTGGACTAGACAAACTTAACCATTTACTATAATCCTTGCCACTGAATGGCAAATGGCCTAATTCTGACTGCATTTCTCTTTGCTAAGGCCCACCAGTGTGCCCCCAGCCTAGAGTTAATTACCAAAGAGCACTGCCATTCCCTGCTGGGACTCCTGGCTGTCCTACCTGACCTCTAGCAAACACACTGGATTGCTTCACACAGCTCTGCTGACTCCCTGCCATGTCAGCAGAGTTGTCTCCAGCAGAAGCCACGTGCTGTGGTGCTGCCAAGGGTAATGCCTTAGGGATGACACTAAACAGACCAGAAGCAAACCTCTGCTGTTTGCCTGGGAATTTTGGTGTGGGCAGGGTTAGTTGGGATGAGCTGCTCCAAGACTTCCCTGTCCTCTTCTAGGTCTTTGTCGACAACTTTGTCCATGCTGACCTGCACCCCGGGAACATCCTGGTTCAAGGCACGGCCCATGTCAGCACCAGCTGCAAGGAGCAGACGGCCCTCGTGGACGTGTGTGACACGCTGGTGGTGGAAGTGCAGCGGCCCCTGCGGGAGCTGTGCCTGGTGCTGCTGGATGCCGGGATCGTGGCGGAGCTGCAGAGCGCTGACATGCAGAACTTCCGCGCCGTTTTCACCGCCGTGGTCCAGGGACAGGTGAGGCCTCTGTCGGGGGGCTGGGGAAGGGGCTCAGCTGGAGAGTCTGATGACCAAACTGAGAGTTTTCTCTCTATCTCCCCTTAAAATCCTCCCTAAGAGGGTCAAGGAGACTTGCTGGCATGGAAGCCCTAACAAGCACAGGGATAAGGTGTCCAGCTACAGCAAGGAGGCTGCCAAAGTGGAGCAATTTCAGCGGCCCAGGAAACTGAAGGTGCTAAATGGGAAGCAGTGGTTGCCACTCCCTGGCTAGGAGTGCTTCTGCTCCAAGTTAGGACTGCCTGGCAGCCACTTGCATTTGAGGCTGTTGCAGAATCTGTCAGGTTTTGCTAGAGAAAAGGAGGGAATGGATTAACGTCTTGATCTTCCACGTGTGTTCCCTTCTGCAGCCTTGCTGCTGGAAAAGCCCATATTTTTTCCTCCATTCTGCTGCTGTGTCAGCATCTGTAGAGAAGAGCAGGTTAAACAGGTGGAGGGTCTGACTCAGAGGGCTCTCCTGTGCATAAGGAGAATGACTCTATCCTCTGATATCTCCTGTTCATTCTGAGAACAAGCATCTGTGCTTGTGCTTGCCTGTTGCTGTTTCTCAGCTGCAGGTTGAATGGCTCACCAGCATGTCTCCAGGGGGACACATTTTGCCTTGGTCCGTTTAATCTGCTGAAGCAAGACAAGGGATCCATGCTAAACCATGTATTCAGGCCCATCCTGTGCTGCCAGATGTACTTCTCAGCTACTAAGCAAGACCTGCAAACAGTCCATTGCAAGTCACCAGTGGTGAAGTTCTGAGTTTCCTTTTCACCTTGTTTCTCAGGGGGAGAGAGTGGCAGAGCTGATCCTCCATCATGCCCGTGCTAACCAGTGCCAGGACATCGAGCAGTTCAAGGCTGAGATGGCAGAACTGGTGACCAAGGTCCGGGGGAACACCATTGCCCTGGGCAAGGCAAGTGCACTATGTCTGCTTCTCACTTACCTGCAATTCACTGCAACTTGGCACTGGAAACTGAAACAAAAGGGGGGTTTTATCAGTTGTTAACTTCTCCTTTTGTATTCCAGCTTCAGGTGGCAAATCTCCTCTCCAATGTCTTCAAACTATTGATGACCCATAAGGTAAGGTCCTGTCACTGTCTGCCTTCAATAGCTGGAAATGTATTTGGAGAGGGAGAACTACTGGGAACACAAGGAGAGGGGCTGACTTCCGAAATAAACTGCAGGGGAGGAACTGCAGGAATGCAACCAAGTGTTGTAGACCTGCTGTTTGTTAGCATGTTTCTCAGTATGTCTGTTTTGTTAGGTTTTTTGGGTCTTAATACTGCATTTAATGGCTGATATTGTTTACTAAAAGGAGTATTTTTGTAACACAGTTTTTCGTATTTTTTTGTAGTCTTTTAGAAGCAGAAAATGAAATCTAATATATATTCCACTCCTAAATCATTGCATGCTTTCTTCCCTGGACTTCTTTCTTGATATGGGGTTATATAACAACATCAGGCCATTTTACTGGTTTGTTAGAGGGCTCTAAAGTGAGATACCTCCTTATAACTGATTATTTGGGGAATCAGTTTCCACAGTTGCAAACAACTTTGGAAATCAACAGAGCTATGGTGGCTTGAACTAGAGATGAAAAGGTTGTCAGCCACAGTGCTCAGTCTGCAAAGGGTCCCTCTAAACATTCCTTACTTAGCATTTTTTGTCATTAAACCTCACTAAGCAGGTTTCTAATAAAATTAAATGTAATTTAGGGCCTTAAGAAGCAAGCTCTCCCAACTTCATTAATT
Organism: Scytalopus superciliaris; assembly: GCA_013400415.1. Classification (NCBI taxonomy): domain Eukaryota; kingdom Metazoa; phylum Chordata; class Aves; order Passeriformes; family Rhinocryptidae; genus Scytalopus; species Scytalopus superciliaris. The sequence goes on from VXBX01005266.1 coordinate 520,253, forward strand.
CTTAGTGCCCTGGTATGCCTTGAAACAATCCTGATGCCTGGATGGGAGCTGGGGAGTAGTTTGTTCACATACAAAGCAGAGAATAATTTCCTCTGTGACCTGTGGGGTCTTTCATGGCCATTCAGGTGAGCTGCCCCTTACACCAGTGCATATGTTCAAGTATGTTGGATACTCTGCAGCAATGGTGAGCACTTCTAACATCCTGCTCTTCTTGTATGGAAGAAAAAAACCCCATTCCTCTTCTTGGAACTGAAAAACAAACTGAGCTCCCTTAGGGCACTCACCCTGAAACTGCCACCTTATGTTTGGGCCTGCTGCTGGATTTCAGTGAGTTCTAGACTCCAGCTGGTGGAGTTGCATTATAGTTTCAGGTGTGCATGTGGTTCCACCAGCCTCTTCCCTTCCCTCGCACTTTAGCCAGAGCTGGTACTTTGGTTGAACGGGTACAGAAGAAAATAAGGTCCACTGAGTCCATTTAGTCTCTTGTGGTTCTAGGTGAAGCTCGAGAGCAATTTTGCTTCCATCATCTTTGCCATCATGGTTCTGGAAGGACTAGGTCGTTCCCTGGACCCTGAACTGGACATCCTAGAGGCAGCTAAACCACTGCTCATCAAAACTGCAGCTTCTGCCCTCAAATAGACTCCTGTGGCTGCTGGCCTCTCACTGTGAGTGAGAGGGCTCTTACCTGGCTGGCTGTGAACTGAGAGAGAAGCTGAAGGTGAGGAGCCATGAGTGCCCTGGGGACGTGCTGTGGCTGTGCAGTGGCTGCTCTCCGTTGATGTTGCCTTCCGTCGTTTCAGCTGAGCACCAGACACGGGGTGATCAGAAGGTCTGTTCCAGAAATCAGGAAGATTTTGCACAATTGGACATTTCTGACTCATTGCACAAGAAGAGCCAGTGTGCTCTGATAGTTTTTAAACTGACATATGTAGTTTAGGTGCACAAGATGACTGCAGCCTGATGAGAAAAGCAGTCTTACTTGTCTAAAAGTCTCCAAAAGGATGTTCATTGATCAAGGCTGCTCTGAAATATATCAGGTTAAATATTTAAGGTTAATTTACTGACTTACCTGTCACTGTGGTATGAGAAATTATGTTCTAACATGACCCAAGCAACATATCGAGGCTCAAAAAAGCCAATAAACCTGTTTGTCTTTCGTACTTTTAACTTCTACTTTTATTGTAGAAGTGTCCCAAGATCCTGCATGTAGCAGTCTGTTCTTAGTCATTCTGGATGATAAAAACAGACCAGTCATTTTGATTTTTTTTTTCCAAACTTCTCTACTATAGCACATTATTATTGGAGTTTGGATTATAAACAGCATAATAAAATATTTGCCTAGGCAGAAAAACCTAATTCCATAATAAAAAACAACTTCTGGGAGTATTTGCACTGGTCTTAATTTTTCTGTTTCTGAAGCTTAAAAGTTTTTTTGCCCTCTGTGTGCTTCCCTCTGCTACCCTCCCCCATGCTAGTCTCTGTTTAACTCAAAGCCTTAACTGGTATGCAGGTTTTTGGGGTTTGTTTCCAGTAGTTTGCAAAACAAGCAGTCCAAGCATTTTCCTAATGGATCAAAACCATATTGCAAATGTTTAAAATTAAATAAAGCCAGCAAAAGAGCTAGGTTATATGTGGCATTTACAGTCAGTTATTTTAATAGTAGTATTAAAATTATTTTATGGCTGCATTTTAATAGTGAGAAATACAGCCTATGAATGATTGGAAATACTGTGATACTAAATATATTCCCAGATATACCCTATGTGAAATAGCAGTAGCACAGGCTCTGCAGTGGTCTATTCTCAGATGGTTAAGCAATGAAGAGAAAGTACATAAGCAGACAATCTCCTGTTTTATGGTGATTATAAAGTAAAGGTTAATGGCCTATAAATGAGGTCTGAAAAATAAGTTTAGATTCAGCTCAATATATTTCACGTACTTTCCTTTAATCACTGCATATTCCAAGTGCTTAAGGATAAAAGCAGCAGTGGAGTTTAATATCTTTTAAGCTTTAGGTTTGTTTCTCTAAGTCTAGTTAGACCTAAAGTCACAAGCAGGCACACCATCATCCTGACTAGCACATGATTTTATGTAGAAGAGAACTCAAACACGAAGAAAAGCAAGGAACCCCAAAGCATTACATCAGAGAAAATTCCCATGTGCTGCCAGCACCCACTTTCCCTCAGTGGGGTGTGTGCTCCCTTCCCTTTCCACTCAGCTTGGGATAAAGGTGCCAGGCACAGCTCCCTGCCTGGGCCTCGCCCATCACTTGTGCAGGTCTTGGGCACAGCCACCCGTGTTCCTGCTGAACAAACTCCAGCCGACTTTTCCAAAGGCTAAACAGAGTGTAAAACCAAGTGTTTCCATAATATACAGCAAGTTTTAATTTTTTTTGGACCTTAAGTTAAACAAACAATGCCAAAGCCTTCACCTTATATTTAGATTTATTCCTCCTTTCCCCTTTTTTTAAATACAAAAAGCTGAAGATGGCTCATGCATATTATGGACCCTGTAGTTTAAAAGTACCCCTTTCAGCTATTAAGGCTTCAGAAGAGTTTGTAAAGATCTGGATGACAGACTTTTTGTCTTTTTAGGGGAAAGCTGAAGGCATAGCCTAGAGGAATGCAGTGAGACTTACTGCTAAGAGACTGCTGGCAGCATTTCAAAGGAATCCTTTTTACAAGTTTTCTTAATTTTATCTTTTTTTTTTTATTTATTTTTAATTTTTTTAAACTGCCATTATCACTGGTGCTGTATTTCTGTAAAAGGCATACATCTGTTTTACACTCACACTCTTTGTTGAGCAGAGTGCCACAAAACCTGTAACATGTTTCTAACTGTAGGCAGAATGTCAGGCAACAACGTTTAAACTGTGTATCTAGTTTAGTTCTAGGCATTACTTGAAACAGGGTATCACATATATTGTAGTTATTTTAATACACTTCTGTGTAAAATAAGAATATATTTCCATATAGCTCTGAGTGTTCCAGCAAATAAACTGTGCCATGCCCATTCTCCTTTCCTAAATGCCCATCTGGAAAGAACAGGTACATTTCTGGTTACTGAGCTGATCTGCCTTGGAGACTGCCAGCCTGCCAAAGCCCACTGCTGGGTTTGGTGATTCTCCAAAGACAGGTATTTCAGAGACCAGACCTTTTTGTCATCACAGTGCCTAGGAAGGGGGGCCTGTCATTCTATTTTGGGCTTCTATAAGTCATTCCTTCTCCAAGGGAGTGGCTTACATATTCCAAGCAGTACCTAGGCCCTGACAGTAGAAGATCTATACTTACCTGAAGCCCAGGCTGGTGAACTAGAATAGTAACCCAAGAAAGAAAGGCATGTAAAGGCCAGAGCAGTGGGAGTGCACTCTGGCTGCAGTGAAAGGGAGATTAAAGACCTCTCTGGGAATCATAATTCCACTTCTCCTGGCACAGAGTCACACCCATAAGATACAGACCAGGTCTGTGAGCTGCTCACCCACTCTGCAGCTGCCTTACTCCAGCAGGGATGCCCAGAGCAGCAAAAGGTTCTGCTCTCTGAGGTACTGCTGGAGGTCATGGAGTTTTTGGCCTTCTTTTTCCATCTTCTGACGTGAACAGTCTCTGCTCTGGAACACTCTCACTTTGGCAGCGTGGTGCTGGTTTTGTTGCTTGTCCTGCTCCTGTGATTCTTGTTCCAACATTTCCTGCCGTGACTGCATTCTGCTCCTCAGAAACTCCTACACAAAGATACTTACAACTGTACAGTCAGCTTTCATGCCAAATTTCAACCTCAGTTTTCATCTGTGTCCACCTCTGGGGCTCCCAACATAAGAGGGACATGGACATGCTGGAGCAAATCCAGAGGAGGGTCATAAAGATGCCCAGAGGGCTGGAGCATCTCTGCTATGGAGACATGCTGTTGTTCAGCCTGGAGAAGAGAAGGCTCTGAGGAGAACTTAGAGCACCTTCAAGTGCCTAAAGGGGCTTCAAGAGAGCTGGAGAGGGCACACTGGACAAGGGGGAATGGCTTTAAATACAAAGAAAGTTTATATTGGATATTAGGAAGAAATTCTTTACTGTGAGGGTGGTGAGGCACTGGAACAGGCTGCCCAGAGAAATTAAGGATGCCCCATCCCTGCCAGTGTTCAAGGCCAGGTTGGACAGGGGTTTCAGCAGCCTGGTCTAGTGGAAGATGTCCCTGCCCCACGGTAAGGGATTTGGAACTACATGACCTTTAAGGTCCTTTCCAAACCAAATCCTACTATGATTCTCACTGGTAGAAGTCAGAAATGGGTATAATCTATGCAAATTCACTCTTTCCATGCAGAAAGACTCCTTTTATGGCAGAGACAGAGAATTTTACTTCCCATCTTTCATCTTTATACACATGTCAAAAAAATGTTACCCTTTTTTAATTTCTAAATTATATAGTTATATTGGATATAACACAGGTGAAAGACAAATACTCCAGATGGTGCCACTGCTAGAAACATAGCAGAAGGGGAAAATTTCTGGAATTGCCCTTACCAGCCTTTCCTTCTCTTGTTCAGCGCTCCTTTCGTTGTATTCTGCCTGCAATTCCTCTCTCTGCAAATGCTGTGTCTTTAAGAACAGAAGTCTCTGACCTGTCTTCCTCTTCTCCTCCTCTTGAAATGAGGATTCCTTCCTGCTCCTCTCAGCCCAAGCAGTCTGGAGCAGTGCCATGTGCTGCAAAGCTCTCTCTTTGTGCTCCAGCTGTTTCTCCAGCCCTTGCAATGTTCTCTGACGCAACCGTTGCCTGTTTCCAAAACAAAATTTCTCAAATTTCTCATAAAGAAAGAGCAATAAAAAAGACAGTGCATAAGACACAAAGCAGATATTCTGGCAATGTGTGTTCAGTTAGAATTTCAGGACTCTTTGTTAGGTTATGAGTGTTAAAGCTGTGTCCAAAACAGAGGTAGCAAAACCCCCAAATGGGCTGGTGCCTGATGTCAGCTAACTGCAGTCATCTGTCCATCTGATTGCATAACCTGGTGTGGCCAAGTATTGTTGGCCCTGAGGGCCAGCAATCGAGGAACTGGATTGTGTGGCCAGGGCTGTGTCCTGGTGGTGGAGCCACTGGGGCAACAGAGGAGAGGGCAGGAAGTGGGTCATGGGGGTAATGCAGGGTCCTGCTGAGCTTAAGTGGGCTCTGGGGCCAGGGGCAGAGAGCAAGGGTTTGAGAGGCAAAGGGACCTTTGGTCAGAGAACAAGATTAAAGGGAATTTGCCCTTGGAGGTAAAGCTAAAGGCTACAGGGTCCATGTGTACCTGCTCCCCCATACCTTGAGACTCAACATTATTCCCGTTAGTGAACCACTGGGACCCCTCTGCAGAGTCTGGCATAAAGCACAAGGTGGGATGTTCAGAGACCAAAGGAGAGCACCAGGGAGTAGATGTTACCACCCTTCCAGCCTTTACCCCAAAGAGCAGGTAGCATCTACACATCACCTCAACCACAGGTTGTCCCTGTGCCACTGGTGCCCAGATGCCCTCTGCCTCTTGCTGCTGCTCCCTCTTCAGCCTCCTCTGTTCCTCTTGCCACCTTCTGTGCTCAATCTTGGCTCTGTCAAAGCCCATCTCTTTCCATCTCTCCTGAGATGCACCATTAAGGATTGATTTCTAAGAGAAAAAAAAAAAAAAACCACAACAAAACAAACCCTTAATCCTATCAGTATAATTTTCTAATTCAAACTGTAAACATATAAAACCAGAACAGCTTAGTTCTAATGTTATCTTGAGGTCTGGGAGCTACACTGGATCATGAATACTGTTGTGCTGCTTTCCCACCCATGAAAATGCTGAGGATGATGCTAAAACATATAGAAAACATTAGGCTTAACCAACCAAGGGGTGCCTGAAAATCCAATTTTAAGAATTGTCCATTGGTCAGTCGACTCTGCTGTTCTGGTTGTTCTGGTGTTGAGCCAATGCCTTAAACTGCCCAGTCTTTGTATCAGCTTTGGTACTGGATAGAAAATCCAGGTTCTGACCACAAATCATATTCCTTATTAGATTTTATTAGAAAGAGAAATACCTGCCCCCCTCTGGCCAAACACAAAATATTCCCCGAGTTCTTTGCAAGTGTAACAACTCTTCACCTCCTGTTGCCTGAGATTTCTACCTATGCTCAAGCAGTCTTTGTGTTTTCTTCAGTAATAGCTGCATTTCAGTGCTGGGCATTGTTGCTGATTTGTGTTTTTCAATGCACTGTGCTGTGTAAAGAGATGAAGGAGCACCCACAAGGCTTCTTTTCACAGCCAGAGTGAAATATTGCTTTCTTTTGTACTCCTGACAGTGCCCAGTATGAGGGAAGGAGCAAGGAGACATCACCAGAACTCGAGACATGCATTCAAGTTTACATTCCTAGAGCTGTCTGAGGCTGGAACAGAGTTTCCACAAAAGAAATTCCTCTCCTTCCTCCTATTCCCAGCTGCAGTTAGCATGTTGCTGCTGTTAGCTGCTCCTCTGCAAAGAGAATGCTTCCTTCCCAGTGCTTTCCTGTGGACAACTCTAACACCACAAGCTGGAAAACACTACAGGACCTTCAAACAAGGTCCTGCCAGTCCCATGTAGCATTTTGACTGGTTTCTCTCAACACATTGATCTGTATGGCTTCCCAAGGGCTATAAACAGCTTTGCTCTCCAGTGTATTGCTATTCTTTGCAAAAAAATGTACCTTGTGGGTGTTTGTGTTTAATGACATACAGAGGGAGAGATCAAAGAAGGACTCAAAGGTGTTTTAGAGGTGGGAGGTAAACAAATGGTGTTTTCCAGCAGGTAAAGTACTGGCCTAAGGATTAGGAGACACAGTTCCACCTCAGCCCTGACACGCACTCTTTGCTATGGGACTCAGCTGACTGTCTAGACTTTCTCATTTTTGCTTTCAGTATCTGTAAAAGGGGAATATTTTTTTTTGCTGTCTAGTAGAACTGGCTGGGAATTTTATTTAGAAAAGATCTTAAAAAAACCAAAACCCAACCTCTATCAAAAGTACTGAGTAAAAGCACCAAAAGTGCCCTGCTCTGTACAAAACAGATTCCCTAGGGGAATCCCGAAGTTTCTTTTTATGCATAACCATTATTCTACATACACATAATTTTTGCTGCAGCAAAAACCTTTGCAAGAGATCAAAGGAAAGTATGTTCTCACATGACATAAACAAATCTCCTGATCCTAAGAGCTAAATCTGGTTTGGACTGAATACTTACTTTAACACTTCTGTCTTTTAAATGGTTTAGTAGTTCTGTGGATTTCCTGGCCATCACATGGGTGGTACTGTGTGGTCTCTGCACATGTAGAGCTGATTTGATGGTCGGGCTGTCTTTCTCTAGTGACTCATTCATGTGGTCAAAGAAGCTTTGGCCCCTGAAAGGATCCAAAGCACTGGTTCCCAGGGAGGGGTTCCTTTGGGGATGCTGGGCTGGAGCTTCTGCCACTCTGGACTCAAAAAGACCTTGAAAATAAATTAGGGCAGTGACATATGAGATCATAGAAGCTTATAAAATGAAAGCAACTTAAAAGAACCAAAGGTCTTGTCATGTAAAATATATTCAAGCAAGAATCTGATAACATTTTCCTCTGAGGGACAATTTTTAGTCATCACAAAACAGGTCCCAGCTTTCAAGAAACAAGCTTGCCATTGCAATCAGGGAAGAGTTTTGCCAGGTAACACAAGATTGCTGACTGTGCTAACAGCTACTCAGGCTAAGGGATTATTTACATGGTATTTCACCAACAGACATGAGCTGCTCTGAGACGACTGAAAGTGATAAATCTCTTGACAGGGCAAAGCCTGAGCTATACATCCTGCTGAGAGCAAGCCAGGAGACATTAGCTTGGGCACAACACTGTGCTAACACTGCTTTTGGGTAACTGAGATGAGCAGAGTTTGCTCACACCTTTCTGCTAAAGCCAGTGCAGGCCTGAGTGGCAGCTGTTGCATGGAATGATGCTGGAACACCAGCTGGGAGGAAACGGGTGACATTTCATTCTCCCTCTACCAGCAGTGTCACAAAGCAGTAACAGAATCCTCTTCAGAATCCTCTCTTAAATGCCTGCAATTGTCACAAAACTAAACATGAGAACAGCAACAAAATGATTAAAATTGTGATCCAGACATTTTTGGATGTTAAGGGAACACAATTTTACTTAATGACACTAATTTTCAGCACAGATAAGGCGAGTGTTCTGCAGAACAGCCCTGGTGAAATCTTCTTGCTATAGACAGTAATAGTTAATGCTACAGATTAATTTTTAAATTAAGGAAATTTTACAATAAATACTATTTACAATAAGCACTATGATAAAAGTTAAGAAAAAACCCTGATTTCCACCTGAAAATTCTTTCACAGAATGAACAATTTCTCAAGCCACAGCACTATTAATACCTACATATAAAGATACTATCTAATGATGGCCATAGTCACAGCGTGGCATTATGGCATTTTCTTTTGAAGCATCAAGAATTGTAGTAACAGATCTTAGACATGATGACCTGCTGCACTGATATTGTGTGGCAAGTCTTATGTCTGGGGAAAAGAGCTACAGTTCCAATACCATGTCTGTGTTTAAAATTAGCCTCAGTTTCAGCATCCTGCTGTCTGCTCTCTGGTTCCTCCTTGTGATCTGTCTCAGTTAACCAGCTGTCTGTGTTGACAGCACTATCAACCATAGTGTGAGCCATCTCCCTCTGAGGACCCTAGAAAGAACAAGAAATGCATTCCTAATCCAAACCCGATAAGGAAAAGAATAGGTTAGTTTCATGAACTTACAGCATAAGATCCTAAGTTGTAACTGAAATTTAAGAAAATAAAAAAACCACAAACTCTGAGGGTGTTCTTTACTAAAGAAACAACTCTTAGGTAGAGTAACTTCTGATCACTTTGTGAGTTTGTCTGCATTCCCAAATGACCTAATACTGGCAGTACTTCTGCCTGGAAGGGTCTAAACTGGTACAAAAGACATCAGGCCAGAGGAGCTCTGAGAGAAAGACAGTCCTGCTTCTGACACATGTCAGAAATCAGGATTCTACCCCTTGCAGAGCAATGGAGATAAGCTTGGCAGTAGCTGGTGCACATGAACCTTGTCCTCACTGATCCTCACCCAGTGCCCTGTTCACAAGTACCAAATCAACTCCTGAGGATAAACCAAGTCTCTTGTGGTCTTTGATTGAGAGAGGGGACACACCTAACAAGGTGCAGAAGTATCTTAAGAGAATTATGCTAGAGACTGTCATGGTATGGAGCAATCCTTACTGTAATCCTTACCCAGTGTGTCAAGTCTTCTGTCTGACACTTTCTCCTGCCTTTACCTCCTTCACACAGAAGCAGGATGTAGAGGAACTGGGCTATGCAACACTGCTTATATTCTGCATCCATGGGAGAGATTCTAGAAGCCTGCTCCAGCCAGACAATGACAGCTTATAAGTCTCTCTGTGGTCAAAGGATTAGGCAGACAGTGCAAAATCTCTCCATTCTTTAGCAGGCATAAGTAAGAGCCGGCCTAAAAACTCCAGTAATTTTTTGGTACCAAGGAAAGTAAACTTGAGGTAACAAAGCAGATATTTATGCAAATAGCAGACCACATATTGACAGAAGAGCCAGGGTGAAGCACTTTTTACTTTCTTAGGTTCTGTAATTTCATTGTCTTCTTCTAAACACGACCAAACATCTTTTGGAACATTTTCTGCCTCCATTATCATCTCTTCCTTTTTCTCTTTCTCTCTGGAAGCTTTTTGAAGATGTAATTCTCAATCCAGACAGTTCCTCTTCTATTTTCTTGCTGAGCTCTTCTTCAGTCAAGCTTGTTCCTGGGATGAAGGCATTTTCCTGCTGCACCTTGCACCCTGTAGGCCGTGTGGGTTCCCAGGATGCAAGGCAGCACTGGGGGAGTGAGATGCACCCCCAACTGCACTTAGCACATGGATGAGTGCAATACAGGCCCCCTGGCCAGCAGCCCAGGTCTGAGGGACTGTGTCTGTAGTGGCCTGAGGCTCTAACACCTGGTGTCACAAAGTGTGGGCAATCCAAGCTTGAATCTACCATCACCTGCCTGGCTGCCAAAGGCATCTGCAGTTCTAGGATGATACAGTCACTTAAGGACAGAGGAATCTGCAGATCTTGGTCAGGAGACACCTCCTTAGCCTTCCCATTCCAGAAATTCACAAGCACTCCACTTCTGTTGTGTGCTATATGTATTAAAAACAAAACCAAAAAGGCAAATAATGCATTAGGAGAGTGTCAGTTTGTGTGATTTATCTCCTAGAAAGCTGGAGGTGAAAGTAACGACTTGTGTGTTAGATGATTTTGTAACAACTTTCATGATTTTTTTTCTTTACAGATTTAAAATTTGACCTTCTTTTGAACTTCCTATGGGGAGACAGGAGATAGCAAGGTTCTCCCTTGTCACAGTGAGGCAGGATTTTACCCTGAAATAGCTGGAAACCAGACTAACAGACAACCAGGTGAATACTCAGAAGGGCCAGGAATGCTTTTTGCTTTGTGCTGGGAGAATGCCACCCACGGCCCCCAACTTTTCAGGAAGTTTTCACTCACAGACCAAAGCAAATGCAGACTCTGGGAGCTGTGTTAATTCAACACCAAAACAGAACAGGCTGCTTAGTGCCAACCACAAACACACAGGGAAGAGAGCCCAAGCAGCAGGTGGTGGATGCTCCGTGCCGGGGGCTGTTCCCTTTCCCGTCCAGTGACCACCCCCTGTAGCGAGTCCAGCGCTAAGAAAACCAACCCACCCCGTACCCAAACGTGCCTCCTTGTTCTCCACAACCTTCAGCACAGTGCCAGGGCCAAAGCGCTCGGCTCCAGCTTCCCACGGTGCCAACACCCTGCCTCCTGGAGCGAGGCGCTCTCTCCCGGCATCCTCATAACGGGGAATGTCGTAGGGAGGCGATTCCTGCAGGCGGAGCTGTACCTCGCCTTTCCGAGCACGACTTTTGTCAGACTCAATTAAAAAGCGTTCCCTGGAGCCCTACAAGAGTAAAACATTGGGTTTGCAAGGCAGACATCTGGGCCCAATTAAAGGCCAAACATTAAGTGCTAAGAGGGAAGTGGCAGAAATCCCAGGAAGCCGAACGTGATCTGGAAACGCAGCTTCCCTCCTCTACCAGATTTGTCACTGCACTGTGTCCATACTGGGCTTTAAAAGTCAATAAAAAGCTGGGGTTTAAGGGCCTTTCTCTTCCTTTCACTTTGGATTTAGATTTTAGTAAGAACACAATTAGCATGCTGAGGCAGAACTTTAGCAGGAAAACCTCCATCAGAAAAACAGTAGCCCAAAGAAACTGCTGTGTCTGATGCTGTTCTCTACACAGCAATCAGGATAACAAACCAGTAAAATGCCATAACTGTCACAAATTGAGATGTTTTCATTTAAGCCTTCAGCAGTGGCTGTGGGGAAGATCTATCACCGAAATCTGAGACTTGCCTGCAGCCCTGTAAGTGCACTTAACACAAATAATACTTACAGCTCCTGCTCCAGTCACTGTCACTGTCCCCATCTGTTCCACCCCACACTGGAGCTTACAGACATCTTCACCCACACTAGCATCAAAGTTTAGTTGAGTAGCCTGCAAAATGCAAAGTAACCTGGGTTTTTTAAGAAAGCCTGCAGGGGGATTTTCTGTATGGCATCCAAAATCCCCTCACAATTCCCAGAAACATAGATGGGAGAGAATGAGGAAAGCTCTCAGTTTGATAAAGAGGAAGAAGACCCTGGAGACAGACATTTTAGATTACTAGTTGCTATTTAGCTAACTGACTTTGCTGCTAGACTGGGCAAAAATAGACAATAGGGATAAGGGACCTGTTCTGTTTGTTTCTGAATAAAAAAAATTATTTATAACTACAAAAAGTGATTGATCTCCAGGCTTCTTTTTCTTGCAGGGCTACTCACAGTAAACAGCCAGGCAGCACCAGGTGATCAAGCAACAGATTAAAACAGGCTGTGGGGAGAGGATAGTGCTTAATGAAGGGCATTGTATCACAGGAGAGCCACCCCACAGCAAGGGCACGGGACTGGTGAGGCATGAGAACAACAGGGAAAGAAAGCACAGATGCTCCTACAGCACAGTTCCCAGTCACGAGTTGCCTTCACCCCTTGGGCAACGTGGCCCAGGTAGCAATAACCATCAGTTTCTCTCCTTGCCAACACACAAGAAGCCCCCCTCACAAAACTGGAAGCCTCTGGGGATGCACCAATGAAATTTGTTTTTGCTGAGGATATCAAGGGCACACAAAAAGGGCCTGGGTGCCATGCACAAACAGGAAAGCTGTGGAAAACAAAACCACAAGAAGTAATAAAGACCTTGGCAACAGAGCTGCAACTTACTGCAATGAAAACAAACTAATTCAATATGGAGCACACACCCCACCCTGCAATAACTATCTTTGTTTCCAAGCTTTTCTCTTCTCTGCTTTTCCAGCAGCCCACCTACGGATTTTGAACTTACTATGTTATTGGACATCTCAGCAGCAGAGAAACACAGGAATCTTTATTAGTGTGACAACACTGGACATGTGAGATGGACCTGGAGCTGACCTGGAAAGGGGAGATAGAAGCACAAAATGAACATGATTTTTGAACACTTAAATCCTTAAACAGGAATATTATTCATAAGGCTGAAATTTACTTTCAGTATATTACTTCTCTCTATAATTCTTCCACCATATCTTGTGCTACCATACTGCTTGTCTGTAAATTCACCACAAATGGTTTTGATTTTGAGAAAACAAGTTTGGAAAGAAGAAATATTAAAAAATAAAATGTAAGACCTATATGATAAACCCCCCCTTGTGTGGCACCTGGTTTTTATTCAGCTGCTGTTTCTTCAGTCACTATGAGATATGTTGTTCAAAGGACAGTGTGTCATTTCAAGGATCCACAAAGCTATTGTAGGTGTCCATTTTGGCCCATCTCAGATCCTCTAACAGTTTTAGTCTACTGTGAAGGAGGCACCAAGTGTGCATTCTTGAATCGGAACAGTTTTACTTTCTTACTAATCCTTATACCTTTCAATTAACTGACTTCAGTACAGAGTTTTGAACCTGGAAAATACACCCATTTCTCAGGACGAGGCACAGCTTGGAGTCAGGCAGCAGGAGAGAGGCAGGGCAGGGGTTCTGGAGCTGCCTCTCCCACCCCCAGGAGCAGGTACTCAGCAGGCACATCAGCCCTGTGGCTCTCCGGCAGCAGAGTGTGGGCAGCCACTGGCCACGTGTGCATTGCAGCTGTCCAAGCTCCCCAGGCCAGCAAGAGCTGAAAGGTCAGTGAAAGGATCTGAAGCCAAGGAAGAATGAAGAAGGTGGGGGTTGAGTCTCGGGAGATAAAGTTGCCTCTGCAGGTCAAAGGCAGCAGTGGAGACATCCAAGCTGAGCAAGATGGAAAATGCGAAGTGTCTGAGAACAGCAACACAAGGAACAACATGCCAGGGAGAAGAAGACGGCAGAAAGACAAAATACAAGGCAGTTTGGAGGGTGGAGTTGACACTAAATCTAGGAATCTTATATCAAAGCATTCAGCTTTTATGGAAAAATGTAAGCTTGGTCTGGAACACGCTGCAACATGTTTTTGCATCAATCATGTTAAGTAAAAACAAAGGTTGAATAGTTTGCCCTGTTAACTGTTGCTGAAAATGCACTAGGGCTGTTCTGATGTTTAGATGAGCAGGGAAATTAAAATCCCTTAACTGCAAGGATGTCTCAGCTGTTTCAGCTGAGGATGTCAGCTGTTTGGGATGTTAACAGAACGAGATTGTTATTTAAAATACAGTATTTGACCTACCCCACCCAAGGGTAAAACAGCACCAAAATCTGTGAATTGGGGTGCACTGTCTCTAGGCAAAGCTGTACAGTCACTAGCAAGGAAAATATAAAACCTAAATGAGGTATTTGTTCTTTCCTTCAGGTTCTTCACTTACACCTGTCAGAAACATGTCCTCTCAAGTGCTGGTCTGTAAAATTCAATTAAATCACTTCACAGACAAGTCTTTCCCTGTAAAAGTAAATGGAGCTAGAGCAAAATATACCCACATTTGACTCCAGTCGTTGGTGATGCCTTTTGCTCAGGGGCTACACGAAGCACTGTCTTTCCTCCCAAGCAGAGACTAGAGACACAAGTAATACACAATCAGGTCAGATATGCCAGCTTAGGATGCCAGGTGCAGCCTGGCACGGAGATGCCAAGCTTATTTAAAATCTTTGTCCACAGACTCCTTTGTTCACAAGCTGCCAGGTAAAACAAAGTTACTCTTCCAGAAGGTCACAGAAACTCTTCCCCAGTTCTACTCTGTGAAATGTCATCCCATAAAGATTCAGCAGGGACTAACAAGTATGGATTAATCTTACATTAGCAGCATACCTTGTCAGGAGGAGCAGAGGAGGGTCTAATTCCTTGAAAGGACCTTCCTGACAATCTGGCTACTTTCTCCATTACTTTATGCTTGCTTCTTTCGTGATCACCTCAACGTCCCAGAAGTCACACCACACCTGCTACGGGATGAAAACTGGCTCTCCACAACAAGCTAGCAGAATTCCTCTGACCCCTGCCCTGGCATACACCGGTGAACAGACAGCCCGACCAGCAGGATGGGTCTTCCAGTGCCGCAGGGAGCGAGCCCAGGCTGCAGCTCCAGGGACGGGCGGGCACTGAGCAGGCGGGCACGGCGCTGCAGCTCCTGCGGGAGGAGGAAAAGGGAGAGGGGAACAAACGCCCCTCACACGCGCAGGGCTTCGCTGAGGCGGGACAGGTGGGAATTGTTTATTAGGTATATCTGTGCTGAGGGCTCCGGGAGATCGGCCCTGCGCTCCCGCTCCTGCAGCCGGCCCGCAGTGCGGGAAGAGGCTCCGCACGTGGTGCTCCTTCGGGAACCCCGCTCCTTCGGGAGCCCTTCGGGCCGCATCCCGGCCCCGAGGGGTTCTCCCCGCATCCCGAACCTGCGGGACACGGCGCGCGTGCCCCGTTGCTACACAACCGGAGTGCGCGGGCTGGACCAGACGCCGGCGGGCAGGGATGGGAGCAGCGCCGGGATGCTCCTGTCAGCCCCTTCCTGAGGGACCAGCGGCCGGCACCGCCGTCTGCCCCCCGCCCCAAAAGCGGCGCTTTGGCCGGGAAAGGTTCCCCATGGGCGACTCCACCTTGTGGGGAAGGCACAGGGGGTGCGGCGCCCCCTGCCCCGGGATACGGTGTGTGCGAGCCCGGGCTGTCCCCGCCCCCGGGGTGTTCCCGAGCCCGAGGTGTTCCTGTCCCCGCCC
>VXBX01005266.1:535852-623127 GCA_013400415.1 Scytalopus superciliaris
GGGCGGCGGCGGGGCCGGGGCCGGGCCGCGCTCTGACCGCGCCTCTCTCTCCGCCCCAGGGACACTTCCCGTATCCCGACGCTTCGGCCTGGACGGACGAGGAGCTCGGGATTCCTCCGGACGACGAGGAGTAGGGGCTGGCAGGGCCCGGCTCTGCCCGGCACGGCCCTGCCGCTCAGAGGTTGGTGCGGGGTGAGCGCGGCCAGGCTGTGCCCGCTCTGTGCGCTGCCCGCGCTGCCGGGGGGTGCCGAGGCCGGGCAGCCCTGTCTGGGCAGGGTGAGCCTGCAGTGCAACACCTTGGTTTAAGTTGTAGTTTGAACCGGTACCAGTTCGAAATTGTTTTCTTCGAGCTGTTCTGTAGACGCGGGATTACCCGCCTGGGAGGACATGCTCTCGCTGTTTCCAGGGAGATCTGCCCAGATGTCCCCTTAAATGTTTGAGGCTTTTGCTTGTTTCCAGTTCTTTAATCACCCTGTCTTTTAAGCTGTCGTGTCACACATCGCAGCTCTAAAACCATCAGCTTCACAACTATTGCTGAAAGCAGGATGGGCACGATTGAGAGGGTCCTTCTACTCTGCGTGGTGGGAAAAGGATGGGGGAAAAGGTTCTCAGGATTCTCCTTCTGTTACTTTCAGGTCCCTGGAACTAATGAGGCTCCTGGAACCAAAGCTTTGGCTCCTGGGTCCTTATTCCAATAAAACTGTAAACAAAGTCTAAGCTAAATTGTTTGGGGTTTTTTTGTTTTCAGTAGAATTTCTGGGGAATGACCACTACAGCTCCAGAGGTGGGGTACGTGAGACCACATGAGCTTCTGTAATGCCTGCTTGACAGAGATTGTGTTGGCCCCTAGAAATAAGGTCCAGGAGTGTACAGTGCCATTAAAGCTCTGCCAAATAACCAATAAAGGGTGGAGGGAGATTGCCACAGAAGCAGGGGAATTTACCCAGAGCAGCTGGTGTCAGGCTTTCCCCAGGGTGAGAGGGAGCTGCTCGTAAGTTCAGAATAATCCTTGTAAAGCAAAACTCTCTGCAAAGGTGAAAATGCCTCAGGACTCAGCACAGCAGTCAAGGAGGCAGTGGTCCAGCTTAAGGAAGATGAAGGGAGCTGGGTTACTCTACAGTCATCCCTTGATTTTATTTTTTTCCTTCTCTTTCCCTTCCAGAGTTACATTGTAAAGTAACTTTTTCAATCCCCTTAACCACCTTAGTTGCATCTCTCCAGTTTCATGGAGAGGAGGAGTTGTACATTACACAATAAACAATCTCCTTCAGACTTTTCCATGCAGTCAATCTTTATTATAGCAGTATTCTCATATTCACATCAAGTACATAGAACTTTTTGCCTTTCATATAATACAGAGTTCTTTAAATAACTTTACACAGAAATAGTTTTCTTCAATCTGAATTCAGCTATCAAATTTTAATATGTTTTAAGTCTCCATGCTCTCTAACCAAACTGGACAATATTTCCCATTGTACAAATTTACATGAGAAAACTCCATAAGTACAAATGAAGGGACAACAAAAGTAAAGGGGGAAGGAACAAACAAGAAAAATAAGTTGTATTGGCAATTACAGGGGAAACTTGAGAAGGAACAGAAGGGAGTTGTCATGACCTATGTAACAGGAAACCAAAAAATAAACGTTTTGTTACGAATTAAAAAATAAATACAAGTTTCAAAACAATTACTCCATTGTAGATTTTAAAAAGCAGCTATGGAAATCTACTAACACAATTGGGTTTTTTTTAAGTAACCAGACTGGACCTTCTACTTTGCAGTCATAAGCCCCTTGCAAACCTCTGTTGGTCAAAAAAAACTACAGCTGAAAGGAATGTGTTAGCACAGAGTTTAAAGTGGTGGTACAAACATTTGATTGCACTAAGGAACAAACAAACAGAAGAAATTAAATCTGTATATAAATTTCCCTTTCCTCTCCTTACTACATACTTTGCCTCTCATAAACAAGCCTCTCTATTATGAGGTAATGCCATTGTCTTGACTATATATAAAAATAATAATGTTTAAAGGATATAGATCTGGATATCTATAAACTTTAAACAAGCCAGTCCCCTCTTACTCCCCCATGGGGTCCAACCACTGAGTGCTACCCCTGTCATTGCTCAGTGCATCATGTCTCCCCTGGGAACCCCCAGGAGACCCGTGCCCCTTTCCTGACCTAGGAAAAGCAGCCTGTGCCCACGTGAGACAGAGCAAGGAGCGCACAACAGGTCACACACACCTACACCTGCTCCTGCAGAACAAGGCAGAGTCACAGAAGGCAACAGTGGCCAGCCTGCACGTGTGTTTGGGCAGGGGAAAAGGGATCCAATTAGCCAGCTGATGGCTGATTACTTTTGCAATTGCTTAAGAATGATGTCACCTGCCCAGCCCCGGGAGGCTGTCACTACACCCGAAATGTGGTGGGGAGGGGAGCTACAACCGGAGGACGAAGGGCCAGGAAGGACATTGCACTTGGAGTCGACCATGGTACAGGTGGGCTGGCTTGTGCATCCCAGAGAGTGGCAGACCCTGCTCTGGAGGCACGGCTCAGCACTGGATCCCAAAGGGATTTCACAGGTGGCAAGAAGTACAGGGCAGGACTTTTCCCAATCCCAACAAATGAGATCAGAAGAAAAGCAATGTTAATTTGGGCTGCCAACACATGCAAGTTGGCCATTGTCAGGTTTCTGTCAATTGAGAAGTGTGGAGAAGGGGGGAGGAAGGGGAGGCAGATAGGACACAAGGCTCATGAAGGAATGATGTGCTTTTTTTTTTTTGGTTGATTTTTTTTGTGTGTGATTTTTTTTTTTTTTCCCCTAAAGCTTCACAGCTTTGAATAAAAGAGCACATTTATTGCACTTACACATTTTAGACAGAGTTAATTTAAATTATGCCCTCAGAACACCCCACCATCCCAAAATAACCCAACACCCAAGTTTGGTCCATTTTTCCCCCCTAGACCCAACATCCATGCCCAGATGATGGGCTTTATTCCTTCTCATAATGTTCCCCTGAACTCCCAAACACGCAGATGGATTTTCTTTTCAACTACGGTGAATACACAAATGCAACACAGAATGACATCAAAACAAAACCTAACCATTTTCCAAACCCAAATGAAATAGCAAATAAACAAACAAAGCAGTTATTTTCGTGGTTTACTTGCTCAAAAGTAAACATCACACAAGGCTTATTCTAAAGTACAGCTGCTGCAAACACAACAAACTAGACAGAATGACTGGACAGGCCACTGTTGGCTCCGGAGGCTGGATGAGCTGAACACACTGCTGCTGGATGCTATGAAGCAAATGCCTAGGCAATTTAGAAGTTTCTAAACCCTCCCATCAGCTCCCTTCTCTTAGGGAAAGAGTTTCTTTGAGATTTTCTTTAAAAAAGAATAAAAGACAAAATAACCATCTTCTCACATGTACTTTTTAGTGCAGAATCTAGGGTAGGTAGAAGGATTCCAGATCCTGGAACACGAGTAAAACATTTTTACACTTTGCTTTCTAAAAGGAACAAATCCAAATTTGGTCTGATACTTCGTAAGAACTATGCATTTAGACATAGCTTATAATTTACAATTATGCTCAAAGTCTTGCCCCAAAGAAGAAAAAGAAAAGATCTGAAAAAGCACTAACACCCAAACTTTTATTTTGTCCTTCATGGACAAGGAGGGTAAACGTGACACTGGTATGTAGGTACTGCCAGAAGTCTACACAACCAGTTTGAACAAATTCACACATACTGGTTGTCCCTCACCTGACACAACACCTACCATCTCCCACAGTTCATGTGCAATAAAAGGGTGTGGCCACTGAAAAGCAACTGCAAGAGGTCCAAGGAAGAAGTGAGGAAACCTGCTGATATTCCAGAAAACAAAATTTACTGTGCTTTCTGGAACAGGGAACTGACTGTATGGTCATATATCAAATGACATATGTGGACTTTCATTACATGAGTATCAGCCATCATTTTCTGCTCAACTAGCTCTCATTTTTCATCTACCATCTCATTCCAGGATGCTATGCCAGTGTAACTTTGGGTCTCTTCAGAGCTTTCTGCCCTTCTTTAACAAGCTCTCTGTCTTTGGAGGGGGAGGAGATGAACCTCATTTAACTCTCAATAATGTAACTGTATTGGGTATCCTTCAATTCCTACCTTTGAAATGCTATTAAGTATTCTGGGGAATGCTCTCTGCCCTCCTTGCTCCTATAAAGAAGTTTACCAACTCAAAACTACCTACCTACAGTGATAGCTATATACAAACTACTGTAGCAGAAGTAAACCAAAGACACTGCTCTAGTTACAAAGCACCTGGTTTACAATCTGTTGTACTTTTTAAGGTTGCAAAGGCACATGATCATTTGGCAAACTGCAAAAAACTGGTTTGGGCGTCCCTATGTAAACCATTTAACAGACAGTCTTGGTAGCTCTCTTTTCTAAAGGAGAGAGATATGTTAGTTTGCATCTGAATTTGCTCTCGGTGTATTTGCTCTCTGTATTCAGCAGCTTTTAAAGTTTCTCCTTCCACAGGTTCAGTTATTTACTGCTGTCACAGTGCTGACTCAGTAGCTTCTGTATGAGCATCCTTGAAACTTAAATGCAAAGAAAAAGTTTTAACAACTTTGTTCTGCTTTTCTGATAATTTTCCTTACTAGGCAAGAATCACAGAATATGCTGAGTTGGAAGGGACCAATCAGAATCATCGAGTCCAGCTCCTGGCCCTGGGCAGGACACCCCAAGAATCACACCATGTGCCTGAGAGCATTGTCCAAATGCTTTCTGAACTCAGATAGGCTTGGTCCTTGACCATTTCCCTGGGGAGCCTGTTCCAGTGTCCAGCCACTCTCTGGGTGAAGACCCTTTTCCTGATATCCAACCTAAATGACTCAATGTCATGCTGTTTCCTCGGGTCCTGTCACTGGTCACCACAGAGAAGAGATCAGTGCCTGCCCCTCCTCTTCTCCTCCCAAGGAAGTTGTAACTGCAGTGAGGTCTCCCCTCAGTCTTCTCCAGCTGAACAGACCAAGTGCCCTCAGCCGCTCCTCATACGGCTTCCCCTCAAGGCCCTTCATAATTTTCATTGCTGTCCTTTGGACACTCTCTAATAGTTTAATGTCTTTTTTATATTGTAGTGCCCAAAACACTTACAGTACTCAATGTGAGGCCATCCCAGAGCAGAGCGGGACAAACTTGCCCAGCTGGCAATGCTTTGCTTGATGCCCCCAAGGACATGGCTGGCGCTGCTGGCTCATCAACCAGGATGCCCAGGTCCCTTTCTGCAGTGCTGCTTTCCAGCCTCTCATCCCTCAGTTCTGTGTGTATATCCAGGGCTGCCCCATCACAGGTGCAGAATCTGGCACTTGCCCATGTTAAACTTCATACAGGTGGTATGAAGTTGGTATGGAGCTATGAAGCAGTGAAGAAAGGGATTTAAAATGCAGGCCAAAACAAATATGAAGTACAAATGCACAGTAACAGAAAGTTCACTTCATAAACTTCTATGTAAAATGCACGACAGAAAACCAGAACACCTAGCACCTTCAGAGTGATGCTGTAAGAATCCACTCATGCAACTGCTTTTTAACTTAGCTGTACCTAGAAAGCTTCGCCTGTCACACTGTGTTATCTGGGATACATGTTTTCATTAGACAGAAGAGACAGTGTCTACAGTGCTATAAAGGGTTTGTGCTACACATGCTGTACTCACAGTCAAGAAGGGAATGAAATCTAGAGGCTGCAAAAGTGTGAAATGTCTATATGCTTCTTCCCTAAATGTAGACCCTCCAGCTATCAAAGCTTCAATTTGTACTTTTTTGTGAGGTGTCTGGCAATCTGGCTTCCTGAAACCTTCCGTAAAATGCTGGATGCATTTACATCACCGAGCAAACACAGAAGAAAACCTACTTATGCATGACCTTCATTGTACTTCTTCCCCAATTTGGGCATTTGTGGAAAGACACAGTATTTATCAACAGTCAGCATTTTATTAATTTTATGTCACAAAGGCCAAATTCTGCCTCTAATGAGCACATACTAATCAAAGTGATGCTGAGAGGCCATGCTAAGATGGCAGTATTTGGCCTCAAACATCATGAGCATTCAAGTACAACAAAAGATAATTTTAGGTAAACATAAAAAGCAGAAGGAGATTCATTTAATGACCTGCATGAGTTTAGCAAAAAAGAAACAACTGGGCTAATTGTATCTGGGGCCATGTATGACTTAATTAATGCAGAAATTACTTTGAAAGTACCCTGACCTCTATACTCCTACCATTAGGTTTAAGCTCCACTATAATGTTCCAGTTCCAGCAAATACGCTGCAGGAATCAATCACGTACTGACAGGGAAGACGTAACAGATAACAGGCCTCTTCTAACCGTATGGAAAAGGCAGAGGGGAAGGTCTATGTGCAGTTGATAAGACATGAATAGCTGGGACTGGATACTGGTACTTTTGCAAATGACTATTAAACACTGGATACTGCAGAGCTTGAAGAAGCAGTATTACTGTCTAGACATCTGTCCCAATATGTGCACGCAAAGTATGTACTAACATTTCCATGCTATGGAATGTGCTCGTGGCTGGGACACCACAAAGAAACTCCAGGAATTTGGGATGACAGGCATGAATGTATTGGTCATTTCAGTTAACTTACTTTATCCCACTGCCACACAGGGCACTCATTTCTTGTCTACTCGTTTCCCCATTCACTAAACATCTACAGGGCATCTTTAAAACTGGTTCTGATGGCATGCAAGACATCCAGAAAAACTCCTGAAGGAAAAGATAAAACCAAAACCAATCCCAATTATTTACAAACCACGTTTCTTCCAAAGTTTTGCATGAGCATTATGTGGGACCTCTTACAGACAAACACACATTACTACAGTCATCTGGAGGGAAAAAAACATGAAAACCAGTAGAAATGCATCCTGAAAGGACTTCTCTAAACAGCAGCCAAACAACTTGCACATTCCTCAGGGAAAAAAAACAAAACACAAAACCAGAAACAAAACAGAAAAACAAAACTACAAACAAACCCCAATAAAAAAAACCCCCAGAGATCATGTGTTACTTATAAAGTGCTTTGCATGGACAAGGATAGCAATTTTCCTTGTGCTTTTCCTATGGGCTCAAGAAGCATATTGTAGACTAATGGGTAATGAATCTCCACCAAAGTTAGTTTGTTTTAAGCAAAGATAGAACAAAGTTTTTAACAGACAATCTTCTGCCAGCATGACTTTGTGGAAGGAAACTAGGGCTTTTAACAAGCTCTGTGAAACAAATGACTGTTGAATCACCTGTCCATACTTGCTCCATTAACAGTTTCTTCCAAGAGAACATTCATTTCCAGTATGCCTGATGTATACAAATGAGGCCAGAGCCCACAAAGGGGCTGGAGCCAAGCACGGGGTGAAAGGAGAAGCAGTGGCTACTTCACCCCCTGAGAGTCTGTATCCGGTAAATGCTCTCACCTGCCTGCTGACACCAGTGACCCCAAGGCTCCCTCCACCTCTTATGTACTGGCCTCAGACGATCACCAGGGAGAACTCTGACTTCACCAGTCTTCACCACCACTTGCACATTGGCTTTCTCCACACTGGAAAGTGGCTATTGCTACTTTTTAAATTCCTGCCAATCTCAGTAAGGAAAAAACCTTACAGCATCTGAAGACCCATGGCAGACAAGAAAAAATTTGTGCTTTTTTTTTCTTTTTTTTTTGTTTTTAAAATGTGTCCTGTACACAAAATCAATTCTATTCATGTATCAACATGAATCACTTCATTCTTGTAGTGACTATTAAGTCATTCACTATTGCTGTCTTGCTAATGTTTGCGGAATTAATATGAATACACAGTATTTCAGTTATAATTCCCACTTCAGATTAGTCCAGTCCCTATAACCCCAGTCAATATTTACTGACAAACTACCAGCAACACTGCAGAATTCCAGGGTATTAAAAGCGCCTTCCACTACCGATGTGCGTTTCTCCCTTCACCTGGGAGCAGCCTTCTGCAGACAGAAACAGTCCAACTCTCCCTAGGGAGGGAAGGACAGCATCCTCACCTAGTACATCCATCTTTAGTACGGACACCACATTCACACACATTTAACTCCTTCATTTATTGGTCACGATTTTGTTTAACATCCCCTACATCCTCTGAGCAGGAATGTCCCTGCTGGGGAGAGGTCAGTTCTCCTGCCTCACCTGCAGTGGTACATGGCCAATATGAATCAAATTCTGAAAACTTCTGTCTGAGCTTGAGTTTCTTTCCAGTGTGGTCTGCCTTGCCTCTGTACAAATAATTTACAGGTAATACCACATACCAGAGAACTCTGCAAACAGATCACATCACAAGATATTCTACTAGAGGTAAACGATGTGCAGAATTTTATGAGTTGTTTTTTCCCTGACTTGGTAACTTGTCAAAAAGCTACCAACCATTTGAAAACCAGGATTGGAGGACAGGAAAACAAAGCACTCTAATGGAGATACCGCCACCTTCATCCTAGTTTGCAAAGTCTACAAAAGGGAAAGACAAACAGAAGGGGAGAGATGACAAGGAAGAAAGCAGTGAGAGAAGTAGTCAGCGTGGATCCAGCAAGTACCGTTTTGTTTTAACAACTTGCCATTAGGACAAGATGCTCCACATTTACACACACACTTATCAGAGGACGTTTAGTTAACAGGATAAAAATCCTTTAAAAAAAAGCTCTTGAAAGTACCAAAACATAATTTTTGGAATGTCTAATTCTAGGGGGTTTTGTATTTGTATTCAATTCAACCTGAGAACTTTTTTCCCCGTTTATGAAAACATTACATATTGGTAAGGTACCTGGCATTAACCTGCACCCTCATTTAAAATAAAACTTTTAAAGTAGGTACATACACCATTCACAGTCTGTATCAGGAACTCTACAGACTTCAGATGCTGTGGTAGCATCTTTGATAAATACATTGTATCATATGATACAAAGAAAAAAATAAGAGAGGACAAACTCGCTACATTTTTTTTTTTAAACTTCAGTTTGTTGCTGGACCAACAATAGAAGGATCTACCTAATCCTTCTAAAAGATGCACACACCAAGAAAATACAGGAAAAGGAAAAAAGGATGGTGGTCATTGTTTGTTCTTTTTAGGAAGTGGTAAAGTAAATCTGAAAAAAGGTGCAGCAGCATCCCCTTTTCCTTCACATGAACCTCCTCCTTCAGAATAACATCTTCTCCAGCTCCCATTGCCCCACACTTTTAATTTTAAAGGAATAAAACCCAATGATACAGACAGATTGAGGTGTTTGACACTGTAGTACAGTGAAAAGGGGATACTGCATTGTCCATAAAATCAGTAAGTACACCAGGAAAGAAAGGATCAGAATGGAGAACGATTCTTTTAAATTAGCACTCATCAGATTTTCAGCCTCTGATGGTTACACTGTTAGAGGGAGAAAGCCGACCGGCAGACCATCCAAAGCAGCAGTTCCATCCCCTCATGCCCGAGCACCACAGTCAAAACCACGAGCGCCCTCTCCTCTCTCCCGGGAATGATGCCAATGGCACAGGCAGCCACTGCAGGTCTCCGAATGCACGTGGTGGTTTGTGTTGAAGGAGAAACACTGGCAGCAGAGGACTCTGGTTCCCAAAAAGGTACTTTTTCCCATTGTGTTGGACTGGCAGTTCCATTCTGCTCCACTTTTAAGCTTATGAATATCTTTTCTAAATTACTTTAGGTTTTGCGGAGCAGAATGGAGTTTTGATGTTAAGAAACTGTAGGAACACAAGACTTAAATAACAGAGTGGGTGCTGCCATGGTGCTGTGGCTACTTGAACGCTGCAAATTCTCCTGTAGAGGGAGGACAAGAGCTTGGTTTAAAAGGTGATTTCAGTTACTGTGAAGTCAGAGATTTTCTCTAGACTAGCAGAACATCAGGTTGAATATAAAAGATGTTAAAAAAAATGCAAACTGTTAAAAATTAAAGCACAAGAGAACACACAGTGAGAGAACATTGAATACAGACCCAGCATATTTAACCAACGTAGGATTTCTCAAAAGCAAGCTGTACCCATTCTTCCCAAGAATTGTGAAAGTTCAAGCAAAGTCCAAATCATCAGTATTTGAGAATAAAATCTGTCAGCTTAATTTTACTTTAAACCCCTTATTACACATATATCCTCCCAAGAAGCAAGAATTTCAATAAATGCGCTCAACTGCAAAATAGTTCCTGTTTTGGTGTAAACCTGGTTTAATAATAAAGGACTATTTGACACACCCATTAACCTTCAAAGACCATATACAGTAAAGTGCCTGAATATAAAACCAGTAATAAAGAATGTTAAGATCTGGTTTAGAGACCAACACAGCAAATTACTCAGAGAAAAATAAGAATGGAGACATTATCTACTCAATCCCAGAGCAGAAATGTGGCCTCACTAATAGGGAGCACAACAAATAAAGCGATCCCATGCTTCCTTCAGAATTACTGAATAAAAAATAATTATATGCAGTGCTTTCACATGTGATGATCTCCTGAAATTCTACATAATTTATTCAGTGTCACCATGCTGTGAGATGGATTTGTAGTCCCATTTCTGAGAGGATGTAACTATAGCACTGAGCAAAATCACTGCCCAAAGTCTTTAAGGAGTTTCCCAGAAGACTGAATAGAAGCTGAATCTAAGATACTAATCCTCTCAATCTTATGCTTTAGCCAAAAGAACTTCCCTGCCACCCACAAAGAAATTGTATTCTGTAGGATTTTTAGTGAGGGGTGTCCAACTATGCATAATCAAAAGGAAGAGAAAGAGAAGAATAGATATAACTTCACTGTGTTGGGTTTTATATGCATTTTGGGTTAATTTATGGCACTTTCTTGACAGCAGTTCTCAGAGCTTTCCTAATAATGGAGTGATCAGCAGGCATAACAGAGCCTTTGTTCTATTCAACAGAAGTATGTTGAATGCCACTGCATCCAAACAACTGCTCCCTATTTGGGTGTCCTTCCATCTTTTCAAGAGTGACTGTATTGTTTGCTTTGTTTTTTCTTAAGATTCTTATTCTGAATATTGGAAACAAAACTGAAACATCCCTGCAAACAAAATTCTGGGCTTATAGCATTAATTCCATGGAATGCCTTGCTCTATCAAGAACAGAACCAAGAAGAGTCATCAGCATTCTGCATGAGGAGGGGGAAGAAAAGGCATCTAAAAGGCTTGTGAGGAACAGCTGATCCAGTTTTAAGAGAACCTGAAGAAAGCAGGGAGAGGGCTCTGTGTGTCCTAGGAAGTGAGAAGGGAGTACACCCAAGGTTTAAAATAAAGGTGGCTGGCACAGGGGGCAGTGACAGATCACAAGCTCTGTGTGTTTTTATAGACTGGTGGCAGGTTTAAGTTCCAACAAAAAATGAATAAAAGCTTCATGATGGATCTAATTGCCTATTTTACTAATTCTACCAGATTAAACAGATAAAACTCTTGCTCTAAAATACTCAAAATATTTGATAATTTTTTCTTGCTTCTTTCTGCCACATTTCACCAATTTCCCAACTCCCTTCACAGTATCTTCTACAAATGCCTCAAGTTTTCTACAGTTTTTCTTTTAAGAGGACAAAAAAGTCATCAAGTATTGCCTGTGAGGCCAATTTTTAAGAATGACATTCATGCTCAGCTACACTTTCAAAACTTGCTCTTCTTAATTTATTTTTCATTCTGCCTTTCTAAACTGCTGATTAAAGATCAATTTATAAACAAGAGATTGCTCCCTCATTACTCATCTTGTTCTTCTGCCCATTTCTGGTAATAATTCAGATTTTGATAGTCGTATAGAGATTTCACAAGATAAAAGATGAACTACTAATTGGAAAAGGGCAATGAAAAAACAGGATCAGAAGTCAAGAAGTATTCCAGATAGTATGGTAGCTTAAAAAAGGTAGTTTTCAGACTTTCCTGCCATTTAAATAAAACCTTAGCAAACACATTTTCTTTGACAAGCTAGTGCTAAATCTCCCCTTTCAAAATTCTAGTGTTAATCTGATCTCAAATCAATAGGAGACCAAAAAAAGTAACATGCTCATGTAAAACAGCATTATGTTGATTGAACATGTATAAAATGCAGTTGCCAGCAGCAGCTTTCCCTAGATGAGGAATGTAGATGGCTACACCTATCCACACACAGAAATCCTTCATCTTTCTAGGTGTTGACAGGATTTTCTGAGGAGCAGCTGAAGTGCTTTATGTTGCCTGTTCTATTCTGAAGATGTAAAATATCTGCAGCTGGTTCTTTTACCTTTCAGGAGAAACTCCATCTGAAGAAACAGGGAGAAAACCCTGGCAAGTTCTTCCTAAGGCTACAATGCATACAGAGAAATCAAGTAATGTGAAATGTGAATTCACCCTTTTCTAGCAGGACAGGAAGGTCTTGCCTGAGAGCAATGAATGGGCCAAATGAAGACAGCTTTAGAAACATGACCCAGTGTGCCCTGTCCCGATTCTGCCCTGCTAAGTCTTTGGACACAGTCCTGTAATGGGAAATGCTAATCTGAACTGGGACTACTGAGGTCTCACTCTCCCTCCTGAGCTGGGCTGCAGAGCAGTGACCCTCCTGTTGTGCCACATCAGCATTATTTATCCTTGAGGCAAGATGGCTCAAGGAGCTGACACGGGAAATGCTACCTCAGGCTGGTGGGCAAGCAGAGTTTCCTAACCAGTTTTTTGAGAGCTGCTCTGTTCATAGAGGGGGAAATGCATAAAACTGCACAGAACAGACTCCTGGAATTGGAAGCGTCTGCCAGTACAATAGTAAGGAGCTGGGCCATGGCTGCTCCAGATCCAATCAGTTTACCATGAAGCTACAAAACCACATATTCAGCCATTTGTTATGTGAGGAAAAACCCCAGGCATTTATATTCATTATGAGCCAGACATCTGAGGTGCTTTTCAGCAAGCAAAACTTCAAATACTTGCTTTTGACTGGTAACAAAGAAATACCTTTCCAAAGGATGGATAGCATCTGAAAACATACACTTCTTAGAAAGCCCTTTCAAGTTAGCTGCTACAGTCTTCACGCTCGTCATATGCAGAGCAAGTGGAAACTATTTTAAATGCACACTTTCAAAAAAATCTGTACTAAAAAGATTACTAAGATCTTTAATGCTGCCTCCAAACATTATAATATAAGGGCATGTTCTGAGCAAACCTGCTGCCCCTGATTCCTGGAGGGATTGAAGATGCAGCTACCATTCTCTACTGTCACAAATGTGGAAGTTACCTGGATTCATGAGGTTACTAAGGTATATACATAACATCTTAACTGTACTCCTTACCCTGGGGTAGATGCCATGTTCTCAGAAGAATCGTAAGGAGAAGAATGGTTCCCTTCCAGGCCTGTGCCAGCCTTATCTACTGAACTAGAGAGTAACCAACTTACCAAAGGGAAACACTAGATTCCAATACCTTGCCTGCATTACAGTCACAGACAGAAAAAAGTATGACAAGGAGGTAGTTTTCTGTTGGATTTTGTGCTGCTCTTCTGTATGGACACCATCCATAGCATAAATAAAAATTTGGAACTTATTCCACAAGGTACCAAGATACTGAGATGTAGGGAAGTAAAGAAAAAAGGAATCTCAGCTAGTATAAACTACTCCTCCAGAAAAGGCTGAGATCCTACAGGCCTGTTTTCTGGACCAATAGGTATCTCTTTCTAAACAATATAGCTGAGTTGCACCTTTGAGAACTCTGACTCATGGATGTAGCTAGGCATCTTCATTCTACAGATGTTCCCAATCTCACTGAAGCAGCAATTACAAATCATAGAAGTTAAACCTCTAAACGCCTTTATGTCAGATAAAGTTAATGATTCACAAAACCCAGTCTCCTTGTAGGCTTCATAAAATGTTCAGTGAGAAACTAAAATCACATTATGGCCACAGACCCCAAACTGTGTCAATGTGTAAGAACAGGTGACACAGGAAGAATGCACTGACCATACAGCAGGAAATGGGGCCAAGCATGTCTAAGGATGGAAGCATTTCCCCCCCCGTAACTGTTGTTCCTGTAACACAGACAAACTTAACAAAGAGGGTAACACTCCTCCAAGGAATAACTTGTTTGAACTGATCTGGCAGATCTGAAAAAGAGTAAGCCTGGACTGGGTAGTGATGATTGTTCTGCACTCTCTGTAACTCCCCATGTGGTTAAGATTCTTCTGTGTGGGATGCCACATTTGCAGATCCTGCAGGAGACCTAGTAGCACCCTCTTGCTCTGAGATGGGCATTGTAGCTTGTATAGAATACCATACCTCCAAGCTTAGGAAGCATTCGTCCTCATTGTCTAGAACAAATATATAAAATAAAGAACGAGAGAGGAAAATGCTCAAGTACTGTTTTCATTTTAAGGTAAGCCTGCCAAAACGAGGTGAAGCTACCAGAAAGACGGGGAACAGGTTTTCTAAAACAGTAACAACTTTTATCCTACATAACTATTTCCATGAGGGAGATTTCAACAGCTAAATTTTCTCAACTAAGAAAATGAGAAAAACTGTTCCAACAGCAGAAGCCAAAAAGACCATTAGAATCCAGCCAGAAAATGTAGAAATTGCCTATATCTCTTTCCATTCTCTAAATCTTCTCCCCATCTTAACAGGCTCAGTTGTCACACAGCAGAAAGCCAAACCTTTTTGGAGTTCCTGATCTATTAAAAAAACTTATTGATAGCAACATGTAAACTTCTCCATGAGTATGTAAATCAGGAGCCACTAGAACACTCCTGGCCCTTGAAGTCCTAACAGGAGCAGCAACAGCTTGCTTCTGATGCAAGAATCTGTGAAGATTAACAGCTTAACCGTTTAAACCAAGTAA
Source organism: Scytalopus superciliaris (assembly GCA_013400415.1). Lineage (NCBI taxonomy): Eukaryota > Metazoa > Chordata > Aves > Passeriformes > Rhinocryptidae > Scytalopus > Scytalopus superciliaris. The sequence continues at coordinate 550,716 of VXBX01005266.1, forward strand.
AATCACATAACTCATTTCAAAATATGCAAGGACACTGTCAGTACATCTTGTTTTCATATCTGACATCGATGACTGATATAACCTGAACCACTTCTCTGATTTACCTGCTGCAGAGGAATGCTCCAGAGACAAATACCACCTCCAAAGGGAGCTGGCAGGATTTTGGTACAGTGTCCACCTTTCCCAGTTAGATATCTAGTCTAACTGACTACTTTTAGTCAAACTAGCAGCTTTTATATGGAAGTGAAAAAATCAATTTTTCACTGAACAGAAGCATGTTCAGTGGTATTCTTAATGTTAGAATAATTAAAACGTTTAATCTTAAAAGAATTCATGGTACAACACTGATTTCCATGAAAACAATTGCTTTTTCAAATCTCCTTTTCCTATTATGGGTACTAAGCAGCATTTTTCTCAAAGTATTTGGTCATACTTGAGATCTAAAATGCTTTTTTTTTTAAATTTTGAGATCCATGCTAATTGAAAGATACAGGCACCATTACCAGTAACAGTATTGCAGTTTGGCAAAAGCAGATTCAGGATTTCTTCTGTGTTGCATTGTAACAGAACATTTTGAGATGGTCTAAAGCACAGCAGGTCAGAGTATTTAGGGGAAAAATAAGAAGTAAACAATAACAACCCATGTCACCACTCTTCTGCAGGAAGAGATGTTCTCTAAACAGGACTATTTTAAACTTCAACTTTCAAAACAAGAGTCACATGTCATTTAGGGCTTTCCTTGGATTCTGTGTTGTATCTGCTCACTTCTGCTGACCACAAGAAGTTTTGACTGTGTTCAGCCTTGAAACTCAGTTTATTTTTCCAATTGTTTCCCACATATGAGTGGCATTACTAAATGAAGAATCTAAAGCTTATTGCTCAAATATAATGACCTCAAGAGAAGTAAAAAAAAACAAGAAACAAACCAAAACACACCACCATAGCTTCAGTAGATCAAAATCAAATACACTCCTGAGTAACTAATTCCAATCCATAAACTAGGCAAAAATGACACCCCATGACCTCAAGATTTCTGCTTGTTTTGAAGTGTCTTCCCCCATGTCTCTTACGTGACATCACAATTCTTCTTGTGCCAGCTGTTCCCAGGGCACTCATTACCAACACAGACCTTGTGCTTGGGACATTCAATGCCCGGTGTTGGGAAGTGAGTCTTTGTTCCCTCAGTAAACCTTAAAACACAGCTGGTAGGAACGGAGAACGTACACGAGCCGCACTCACAGGAACACACCAGCACACAGACACACAGGCACATGCTTTCACATTTCCTTTCAGTGCACTGGAAACCCACCGTATCCCCCTGCTTGGATGGGTGTTTTTGGAGAAGCACAAGCATATAGACTAAAATCCTCTGTCTGGAAGCCAGCCCGGTTTAATGAGGGCTCAGATGCACTGCGGTGAATTTTTGGCAATGACCGGGCCAGAAGCTCAATGGAGGCAAGAATCTAAAACATGTAGAAAATAAATGATCAAACCTGTTGTTCTAAAGCAGTAACTCTCTCTTAAAACCAAAGGCACATAATCAGTTAACTAGAGAAAAATACTTAAACACAAATTAAAACAGAATTTTAAAAATATTGATTACTGCACTGCATGCTTGATGTTTGTATGCTCAAAAAGTTGAAAAGGACAGTTTGGGAATTTCCCCCTTTATCCAGGCATACTAATTTCCCTCTGTATCTCTCTGCAGACAGTTGCTTTTTATTTGGCTCCTTGTCTATGTACTGGTACCTGTACCTGCCATCGCTGCAAACAAACCCAGCTTTGGCAGCAGTTTGCTTAATACCATTTACCAAAAAGTCAGCAGGGGGAGCTCCTTCTTTTCTTAAAATGGTTACATTCAAAAGAGAAAAAATCAGATTCCCCCCTCCCCCAAGCTTTTAGAACCCAAACCTTCCTCAGCAGGTACAATAAAAATCAAGTTTTGTGGCAAAACTATCAGTTTCCCTTCACAATACTGAGCAAGAAGGAGGGTATAAAGATTTCTGATTTGTGTGTCTGTGATTATCAATTTTACTATCTTCCAGCTGAAACTTTCTCCAGCATATCAACACCTTTCCAAACACACAGGTAGTTTAAACACCTGTGTTCTGAAATTAAAATAAGCACTTCTAATTCATCAGCACTAACCAGGTACTGAACCACTACTCTTATGAAGTCATGCTATAAAATTTGGAATTGGCCAGTGAGTTCATAACTTTGAATTCTAAAGTCTGTTGAGAGTTGAAGAGGAGCATTTTCTCACCTGTGGAAAAAGGGGTCTCTCATCTCTCTTCTTTTTTAAGCATTCTGCCATTAGTCTCTTCATAGCTTTTGGACAGTTGCTCCGTACTTTGCTGAGGTCTGGAGACAGATATCCTCGTCCCACCATAAAAATTATCTTGATTTAAGGGGAAAAAAGATGAAAGGGGAAAAAGATGAGTCCATAAAACAAACAGTAACAAAAGATGAACATTTTGCTAGACCATTTTAGTTCCAGCAGCAAGTTTTCTGCTCCCAGGAAACATTATCTGGTATTGAAATTGCCAAATTTCTTAGAGCAATGCTTGCTAACCTATTCAGTACACAGAAAAAATTAGATCTTTCCTCCTCCTCCTCCTGCTCCTTGGAGAGATTTCTGTGAAACTTGAACACTAGTAAATGGTTACCATTTATAGCGATAACCATCTAAGGAACAGTTCTTCGGTGTCAAAAACTGTGACAAAAACAAGAATAAGCAACTCTGTGGCAGGAACAGAATGTCTAAAAATAAATATTCTGTAAAAGGAAGTATTCTGCTTTATAAGTCAACAGCAAGTTCACGCTGAAAGGTATTTTAAGAAACACATGGACTTTGGATATTAAACCATTACCTTTTGAGAATAAATTCCGTCATATACTTTTCCCACACAAAAGCTTATTCTTGACATCTGACCACCTTCCCCACCCCCAAAAAAACTACAAAAGAAAAAGAGAAACGGTCTCTCCTCTGTAGAAGAGAAGACAGACAGGCTTTGTATTTTTACAGTAATTCTTTGAACATGAAAGACTTGTATTTCTCCTAAGAATAAAACCTAAGCATAAACCAAAGTAAACTGATAGAAAGCAGGAAAACAAAACATAAATATGGTTAATGGTCTATTGTACATATAAAAAACCCCATCAAATATCAAAACATGTGAAGCCAAAGTCAAATGGAATGTGGTTTGAGTACTGCAGTTGCACTGACACTAAAAAGCCCTTCCAAACTAGCTAATCAAAGATCCATTCATGCCGCAGCAGGAAATCACTGCCTTTTCTGAACACTCAGACAGACCCAGCAGGTGTATCATACCTTCTATCTAATGAAGTGTAACTATTTCCTATCTTAACACCAGGGAAAAAAAACCAATAGGAAGCCCTCACATTTCAAGCACACTATACGTGTTATTTATACCAACACAATCCTGGTCCTTTTTCAACTTTCTGCTTCAGTCACATCTGTGTTGGCATCAAGGAGAATATAAAACTCCCATATGGTTTCTTTAGAAATCCCCATGTGCCAGAGCAGCCTTTCATAGTAGAGACTTACGTACCCCATCCCTTACCCCTGCTGCAACGAGACTTACCATTATCTATGTTAGTATTGTCTAAATAATTGCACAAGTTGCAGTTATTCAAAATTCATTATTATTTATGTGCCAAATACTCTCTTTACGAATAACATAGGGATTAAACTTTTGTTTTGAAAAGGAGAAAAGAAATTATCACTACGAGAACAGTCTAGAAGGTGAGAGAAACACTGTAGGTGTAACAAGAATGATGCTTTGCTCACCAAGAATATTACTTGTGTCATAGTAGCTGATGCACCAGAGAGTGGCAAATATTTACATCTTTTCAGATCATAGACAAGAAGTGACAAAACCAAATCATCACATCACATCTGGTGGTTTTCCTTGCATTTAAACATTTGTTTCAGCACTTAATTGTAAGCGCCTGCATCACTGGGCTCATCTTTCAAATCTCAAAAGGTAGAAATAAAACAATGTGAATTACTGGTTTTAGAAGGCTGGATCTATCTGGCCATGAATCCAGACACTTTCCTTCTTTCCAAAAGGCAAAAACAAAATTATAAAAGCAAAATTAAAAAGAAGGAGTCACTCCAAATTTGATGAATTGGGATGATGTGTTCTGGCATATATGGAAGCAGTCTTATAAAATGGCATTCACAGATGAACGTTGCTATGGTTGCAGTTCTCAAGTACTGACAGTGAAAAAACAAGAGATGAGGACACAGAAGCAACATAAATACATCACTGCTCAGACACAGAATAGTTTACACCAAAGACCTTGATGCATAGATACTATTTTCAGATTAGACAGACATAATGAATCAGGTATGCCTTCCCCAAAGTGCCTACCCCATGGAGATATATTACAGGCGTGTGGTATCATTAAGACTTACAGAATATTAATTCACAATTAGGTAATCTTCTTACAGGATTCACACACTCTGGAAAGTCATATACTCCCATCAAGCAGGATTTGAGAAATGCTGATCTCCTGAAATTCAGTTAGATGGTGCATGCATTTCTCAAGATTGAAATGAATATAAAGCATTCAGTGAGATGACTGTTGTTCTGTTTTGTCAATCCTGTAGCTGCACTATTATTCCATGCAAGCTGAGGAGTGTGTGTGGGGGAATAAAGAGGAATAACTGAACACATATATGGAGGATCATTTTGCCCTTGCAGAACTATTCTGGATTACTATTAAGTAACCTGTTCTCTCCCCTAAAAAGTATCCTGGCAACCAGTTCAGAAGCTGAGAATCTATACTTAAAAGTTAAAAAGAACACAAAAAATACCTCAAGATAAATAAGTAAATTGCTGCTATCTGTCTGAAGCAGATCTAGAAAATGCAAAAATGCCATCTCACAACAGTGGAAACATCAAACACACAAAACACCAGAAAGTGCACTACCCAAGGCTGAACTGATCTCTGTTTCAGGCCACAGCTGACTGAAGTCAATCCCTTCCCTTACCTGGTCCCTGTTGTTGATGTTTGAGTATGGTAACTGTCCAGTCATCAATTCATAAAGAACAATCCCAAATGCATACACATCCGACTGAAAGCTATATGGGTTTTTATCTTGCATCCTAATAACTTCTGGTGCCTGTATCATAAAAGGGAAGAATTAGTTTTCATTTCTCTACATCATGCTGCACACACTATCAGGAACAAAACATGGACCTTTCCAGAGTATAACAGGTGCAAGGCCCACTCTTGCCTTCAGATGTTACTAGGTCCTAATACAGAGTGGGTGCTGACATGAATCTCAAAATCCATTGCTTCATTTTAGCTTGGTGATCCCTTTATTCCTCTATGACAGAACAAAATGACTTTGTCCAGGACGGGAAGACATTTGGAAACTAGGATTATAATGACACTGAAAATAACGCCAGCTAACAGAGCTTTAGGTTTTTCCAGGGAGAAAAGGAGAAAGTGGAGTTGCACAGGAGGTTTTAGTATGGAGTAGCCATGCCTGAATCCTTAAGGGCATCTTACTTTTGGCTGAGCTAGTTCCTCTACTCCTTTGCAGGATGTTTTGCATGGCTTTTCTCAATTTCTCCTCAGTACTGGATTAATTATACTCTTTCTCCTTAGCCACCATTTTCTTTTCAATTTAAACCTCTGAACAAAGGATGAAGGCACTGAAGTTTTTTTTGCTGACTACTGGAAAGCACATGCTTAAAGAACAACTGAAAAGTATTCCTTTAGTACTTCATACTACTTCTTGTCTTTTCCAGCTTAAGACAGCTTGTTGATGTCAGTGTGGTGGAGGGAGCGTTGTAGAAACATTGGCCAAAGGCAAACCAATTTGCTGAAACAAACCCACCACTTTGCCCTTACTTACCATCCATAGAATAGATCCAGACAACTGCTCAAACTGTTGGGATCCACTCCATCGTGATTTCACTGTAGCTAGACCAAAATCACCTATTTTTACTGTGAGGTCTTCATGAAGAAAAATATCTAAGGGGGAAATGTTAAGGGAAAACAGACAAGCAGTGCTGGTCTTGTCCTACAAGAACAACAGCCAAATGTGCAACATACACATGACAGTTTTTATCACTGACCATCACTGAAGAAGGTTTTCATATAACACAGGTTCCAAGCAGACAGCATGGTGAATTATGGTACTTAAGGGTTACATAAGTAATGACTGGGCTGGTGCTGAACAGATCATGGCCAGGTGGCTTTCTTGAAGTGCCAAGTACTTTCTTGAAATGCCAAGTATGAGAAAAGCTGAAAATATTCCATGAGTGAACTGGCATTATCTTTCACTGCATGAAGAAACCAAAGGATGCAACCCCCCCCGCAAATATCCTATGTTACTGCAATGAAATGAACAGACACCATAGGCATTGCTTATTTTGCTATTAGTGATATAAACCCTTCTCAGCGAAATTTCAATTTGGCAAATATTCATACATGAACAGCTTTTCACATCACTAAGTTAATTTCTGGCAGAAAAAAAACCAAAAAACAGGAATGCTGTCACATTCCAGAATTACATATCTGGGAAAGGATACTATTACTCTTGAGGTCTCTGTGGATGATTGACTTGGCATGCAAATAACTGAAAAGGAATATCATAGATTAGGTGGGTTAAATAATATTTCACTGTTCAATAACTCAAAATTCACTGTGTAACTGAAACACAAATTTTGTAGATATTCATATTTATCAAGGTAGTAAAACTTCAGTTATCCATGATAGTTTCTGCAACATTCACAGGAAAAAAAACCAACCAACCAACCAGCTTATATTTCGAGCTCAAATCTGATGCTACTGATGAATGAAATATCAATTATGCTCCAACTTCTGCTTTTCAACTCTTGACTCAATATTCACAACAAAAATAAAAGAACTTCAGAAAATTTCTACATGCCATTCAGTGCTGAAAGTTCTGCCTCCCAGCCTTAATGGTAACTGTCAAGACCTTTTGTGGGCTAGTCACAGCTTTAGGAAAGGTGTTTCTAAACTGCAGGAGCTAAATGTGCTTCCCAGTCTCAGTGTGTACTCAGGTATGCTGCCTGCTTTTTAGTACAGGAGTGGAAAAATGATCCCCTGATTGCAGTCTGGATAAATAGATGGCAGGGAACACAGAGCAGAGCACTTGGCCCACAGCACAGATACAGCCTAAATCAGGCAAACTAGTCTCTCATGGCTCTTTGTTTAGTCAATGAGATTGGCACAAAGCTGCTGGAAGAGCCCCAATTTATGTCTCTGATTTGAATCATGCTCATAAAACAGCTTCTCCATCTCCACTACCTACAGATGGGGCCTGGGGAGATGAGCAGGCTAACAGAAGGCTAAGGATGGTTGCTGCAAACACCTCCCCACCTCTTGACTGCAAATGTAATGGAATACTTAGTAGAAAAATGGCACAATGAACTGCAATCATCATCGTGGTTTTTCAGCTGGAGGGCGATTTCTCTGATCTTACTGCAGTGCTCTGATTTTGACACACGGTATTGGGCTAGTTTTGTAAATTCAAACTCAGTGGCCCTCTATGGGAGTAAAGATTTTTTACTCCAAATGTTGAAATCTGTTTTTTTTTTATAGAGCTACGATACTTATAAGAAAAGTACAAAAAAATCGGTTATTTTGCTAATGGGGCTGGGCTGTCTGCCTTCTGCACATCTGACAGAATTCTGTCCCCCCTCATTCACAGGGTGTTTCTTTTTAAACTATGCTTTACCTCCTACCTACCAGATTATCTGCACTGTGAAGTTTCTAAAGACTCTCTCTACTGTTTAAGATTGTATTTCCCTGTGTTCTGAAAAAAGGACACAGTCTATTTTACTAATCAGAATAGTAAACACTTCACCAAATGCTTTAATGATCCAGACAGGACCCTGGGCTCAGCAAAGTGAGCAGGTAGCTGGCCTTATTTGCCAATGTCAGCCACAGTGGGAAGGGGAAAGTAAACATTGCCCCAGAGCTCCGTTGGAAACAAGTAATATGATACTTACTCCATGCCTTGTGCAGTCTGCCGTGCAATATCAATTAGCTTGATCATTTCAAATTTGGTCTCAATGATGTGTAGATGGTGATACAAGCTGGACCCTTCACACCATTGTGTAACAATAGCCAACTGGGGTTTTGTTGAATAACCCATGAAAAGCAGGATATTCACATGTCGTGTTTTCCTGTTTAAAACCAAACAAAAATCAGGAGGAAATCAAGCAAAACTCAGGCAGATTTATCACAGTCTGCATATATATTTCCAAACAAAAGTTGGGTCAATCTCAACTTTTACTAAGATAACATGGCAAACTCTTGCTAGATTCAGTTTAATGAGTTATTCCAGATATTAGCCTTTCTGATCATAATAATGTGGAATAACTACTCTGGGCTAAGCACTTCAGCACAGGATAGCTCAGAAGATGCTGCTACCACAAGGTCCCCATGGACAGAATGCTTTGCAGGCAGGTCTGCTTTTGTGTGATCTTAGTCCAACTACAAGATGTTGCTGCCCATAAGGAAGACATCCAAAATGAAGTTCCAGTCTCAGGGGCTTCCAGGAAGGACAACTTTTTTTTCACACATCACCAACACACCTCCTTGACAAGCCTTCAGTTTTCCTTAGGGTTTTTTTTGACAAGAATTTGTACTGTCTATGGAGCCAGCATACAAGAAAGGATGGAAACAGGTATGAAAACTACCTCAGCAAGGTTATGATGTAAACTTGGTTCCAAACAGCACACAGGAGGAACTGGAGTTCACCATAGAGATTTGGCCAGATTGTATCAAACCTATTCCAGAGAAGGAGCAACTCCATACAAAAGAACTTCCCAATGAACAGTGCAGAAAGGATTCTCTCAGTAAATAACCAAGTAGATTCAAGGCCTGAAAGAATCCACTGATACATTGAAATCTGAAATATTCTCCTCACCTTCCAGGACAAGTCAATCACATTCTACCATCAAATGGGAAGAAGAACTGGATACCTCCAGACATACGAATGGGATTTTACAAAGATGAGGCACCTAAGAATTATGGAATATTTCCTAGCTTTCCCAGAGGTTGAGAAAAAACAAAGGCAATCTTTTTCCAACACAGCTTGGTATCGAAGACAGACAGCTCTCTGCTGACGAAACCTGACAGCCCAAGCTTAAAACCTGTGGTAGCTTGTTAGGTCCATGCTGCAGTGGAAGATGGCAGACCTCTTCTACGTTTTCTTATATTAAAAAAATAACATGGGAGCCCAGAGTGTGAACCTCTGTCCCCACAGCAATGCAGACTAGGACAGCTCCACGCTATGTGACTGCCTTTTTCAGGTTCAAAGATTTGTCAAGTGATGCTGAGAGTAACTGCTGAGAGAACAAAAAATACGCAGTTTCTTGCAAATCTTGCAAAAAATGATGAAGCATAATGGAAAAGGCACAACTACAGGTAAGTCTGCCTTGTCTGGGTCAAAGGACAGAACAACTCACTACCTAAGTGCTAGAACAACTGAAAAGGCCTGACTCCAGCTATGGGACTGCTGGCAGAAATCTGGACTAGCTATGAAATATAAGATTTTCAATTTCATGATGTTCTGTCAAAATTATGTCAAAAAAATAGAGATATCCAAAGTAGCATACCCCAGAAAGCCTCTACTTCCAAAACGATGAGCTTAAGAGTTTTTGGAACTAACATTTTCTTGGGGAAAAAGGCTGACCAACCCCTTTTCACCATGTAGCTTACTGGGGATGTTTCTGCAGCACAGGTATCCAGCTCAACACATCAGGTTTCCAGAGAGAAAAAAACCTTCCTGCTATTTTGTTTCTTAAAACAGAACTATGCTCAACACTGTTCAAGATTGTACTTAGATGCAATGTTCTTTCCCAATAAATGTTCTATCCTATCATGTTGATGGATCCTCTTTCTTAAAGAGCAGAACTCAAAAAAAATACCTCCTCTGAGAAAGTACAAGCAGTACACATGAGAAAAGCAGATCAAGAAGTGATTTTATGAGAAATACATTAAAAAACCGCAAAGAGAAATTAATGCTACTGAACAAAAACGGCCAAACAACAGGTAATATGGGCAGTGCTGCAGCTGAAAACCTACAATTCAATGTGCTCACCTTCAATCTCAAAACGTGAATGAGCAGAAAGAAAGGCCTACAGTTCACACTTAGGCTTGACTGTGCCCTTGGGGTAGTAAAACAGCAAAAACCAGTCATGTCTTGAGTGACTGGACATACATACATTGACAACAGAGGTGTGCAGACAAACACATACAGGGGAAGGAAGAACTAGCAGTGAATATAAAGAAATATTTTTAAATGCTAAGTTATTTTTTCTGCCTGAAGTATCATCACAGAGGGGTAAGATCAATGTGTGTAATGGAAATCTAAAATTCAGTGATTAATGAGGCACAAATTTACACACATTATTTTATGCCATTAAAAATAATCTTACCTGAGCACTCCTACTTCATTTTTGAAAGCCTGTAGCTGTTGAGGTGTGGGTGCCGTAACATTCAACATTTTCACTGCCACATCACCTTTAAAACAGCAATTTTTAGTAAGTGCCACTGATATATATTCCTCTATTGAGAAAATGCTACACAGAGGATCAGAAATATTGAGATACCCTGTTTCCTAGCTTTCATGAAATAAATCACTACAATATTAAAATAAGTAAATACTCAGTAAAATGTAAAAACACTATTCTTACGTTAGTCTGAGAAATCATATCCAAGCCAAAGCTATTAAAATACATATTTGAAATCCCTATTAATCAAGATGAATACTTCAGCCTAACAACTATGTTTCATGTTTACCCAAATAATGTCTTAATTCAGAAGAATGTGCAAGAGTTGAGTTTCTAAACAATATGAAGCTCTTACACTACTTATTAATTTAAAAATCATATTTACAGCCCTTCACAGGACTCTCCCTATTATATCCATGTCCCTCTTGTAGCAAGGAGCCCAGAACTGGTCACAGCATTCCAGGCAGAAGGATCACCTCCTTAGACCCGCTGGCAATGCTCTGCCTAACGCAGCCCAGGACACCATGTTAGTCCTCTTTGCTGGCTCACGTTTGATGTGGTGTCCTCCAGAATCCCCCCTCAGGTTCCTGCAAAGCTGCTGTTCCAGCTGGGTGACCCCTGGCAGGCAGCCTGACTTGCTTAAGTACCATGTTTGCCATGATGATCACATACCATGCCACTTTCCTTTGTAGACTGTTCCAAACGATCCAGATCCTATTCTTTGTCCAACTGTGATCTGTCCATCTGGTATCTCCCAATCATCACTTGAATCCCGTCGACCAAGAGTTTTCTTTATATATATGCAAAAACAATAAAAAGTAATAAATTAGTAAAAAATTAAAAAAACCAAGTGCATTAATGTTTGTGAAAACAGCTCCTTTGTTAAAGATTTGGTATCAGCATTTCATATCATTAAAGTTCTAAAAAACCTACTTTTCCAGATACTGTTTTTGACTTTTCATATCAGCCATACACAAAAACTCAGGAGACAGGTATACCAAATTATTTCCTGGCATGAAGCATTTGCCACAGCTTCTGGTAGTGTTAAGCCAGAAAATATTAAGAAACTCTTACCCAAAAGAAAGTCACATTTACTTTTAAATTCTTATTCAAACATAATGTTAAATTGTGAATTTAAAAAATGCAGGTAATTTTTATGCTTTGTTACATAAAAATTTGTTACATACATTTGTTACTTTCAAAGTCTACAAATCACAGTGGGAAAAGAGAAGCTGATTTTTTTGGTATAAGGGGAAATTGGCATTACAAGGTGTAGCACACCAAACACTTGGGTGCAATGGAGCAAAAGTGAGTCTAGTCAACTATTTAATTATGTATCAGTCTCCCAATTACTCATGGGTTCAAAGTGGTTTTAAAGTGGTTATCCCACTCCAGTACTTATTGGTTTAAAGTCTTCCATCATTGCCACAGTCATCTTCAAAATAATTCAGATGGCTTGGATGAAAGGAAAGGGAGAGGAACCCAATTGTGTAGTATTTCTATACCATGAACATACAAATGAAAATAGCTGATCTTTTTCTTACCATTCTATTTCTGTCTTCTGAGGATGAGGATGATTTCCTTTCCCGCTGGGGTCCTGGGGATTTCTGTAATGCTTTCACGTTGGTTAGTGACCCAGGCAAAGAGGCGGGAGGCGTTGCAGACAAACCTGCAGCTGAGCCTAAATTTCAGAAAGAGGATAATTTTATCTGTAAGAATCCAGCTTACGAGAATGCATTGATATCAGGTGCGAGAATTGTGTTTAAGATGCAGTATCTCCAAACATCAAATGTAAATGTTAAGAGGGAACAAACATATCCCAGGAATATTGTCCTAACACCAGATTAGCGCTCAAAGTCTCAGATTTCAGGAAGAGACAAGTCTATAGCAAACATCCCTGCACAGATAGTCCCCAGTCTCTTGTTCATGAATTACCAGAAGGACAATGTCTTTTTAAGTAAGAAAAATATTTTAAAATGTATTTTTTTAATTCCATCAGTTTCTTTTGAGTAGAAAAGTAGTAGCATTTTAGCTAGCAGCATCTATCTCAGAGTTCTTGTAGCTAAGTTTTTAGGAACCCAACAAACAGGTGAAATACTGTACTTTGGAATCAAGATAGACTAAATGCAAATAATTGAAATGTTTTCTAGTTGAGTCTCCAAGTGCCACCTGAAAACCATTTGGCTGTTTTAAAGCTATCTGTTAGCAGAGAGCTCTTATTTAAAATTAAATATTAGACTGTAGAAAGGATTAAAAAAGAACAAATACTTCAGTTGGTTATTTGAAGCATAATTCTATGAAACACAAAAAGAATAGTATGTCTGTAGCCTGTATGTTATTTAAACAAATCTATGAAGGAAAATGTCACTAAGAGAGCTGTTTCAGAGCCCTAGTGGCCCTTGACAAATAGAGCACTTCAACTAGACACTGCTTTTTAAAATACACCACAATTATTCGTAACAAGGTTATGCTGACCCTTCCAATGCAAAGGACATAAAATAGGGTCAACTGTTAATTAAATTCATGCTGCTCTGCTAAACAATCTATGTCATTGTACAAGACCTCTAACATTCCAATGCCTTCTCTCACATTAGTGCTCTGGGAAGTGGTGGAAGACAATACTCCTCCTCATATTCTTTCAGCAGTCCCCTTCTTAAACAAAAAGTGCCTCCTAATGCCAGCTTGAGTTCAAAAACTGACCGTGACTTTTAAAAGTGTTGCTCAAGTTCAGTCACTCAGTGTATGCTGATTTATCAGACTCTACATATTCACCACTGTTCTTACTGTGATAAAATCTACACATTTAGAAGTGTAAGCACAAAATAATAACATACCAACACATAAAAACTGGGACACAACATCTGTAAACTGTCCCACAGACTAGAGCAACAATAGTAATGCATATTGGGCATCTTAACTACATTTATCAGCAGCTGGAAGCCAGTGACCTGAAGGATGGACTTGTGTTTATGTCACAGTCACTATACCGTCATATATTTATTATATGATTCATCATACATGGAATTCAACGTATGATGTTTCCAGAACATGAGGAATTTTTCAAAAGTTTGCTGGGTTACAGACCTTCTCTGCAACAGCAAAGCTCTACTAGAATGTGTTTTGAGGTAACTAAACTCTGCTGCTTTATTTTATTACCACAGTATAGAAACACTAGCACAATATTCACCCTTCACCAAAAATGCTTACAGCACGTGGCAGAACATTGTAGTTAATCTGTTCATAATAATACCAGCTGGCCTAGTAGAATACTTCAGTTAATGTTGGACTTAAGTCAACAGCTTGGACTCTGAAGCTGTACGTAACGTATTCCATTCTGTAGCCAGTCTGCTTGTTGGGAACACCTGTCTTCTTACAAAGACTTCTGGAAGAACTTTACAAGTTCATAAGGTGAACTGCTCTTGATACGTTCTGAAACAAAAGTCTTTGAAACAGCCAAGATGGTAGCATTTGAAAACCACACTACATGCACTAAACTGACCAATTCTACACGTACAGACACAAGAACTTGTATTTCATGCTATTACTCAATAGTTGGTTTCTCCAGCATATAAAATCCCACTGAGTTTTTTTGGGATTTTGTGCAATACAACAGATCCATTGACACCTTAAGGCCTGAAATACCCCCAGGGTCAATGATGTGAGAATCTAAGTGTCTTACTTTACACAGTACAGGACACAAATACTGTTTCAGTGGAAATTTACTAACTACATAAAACCCACATGGTTCTAAGCCATCTAGGACCCCCACATGGTGTCAATACCATGTTCTCAAAACCAAGTCTTTGTTGAAAGTTGACAGGACACACTACTTGAAAAGCTTGTGACCTAACAAGATATCAATGGAAATGTTTGCAATTCACATTTGATTTCCTAGATTAATTTTCAAAACAAAGAATATTAAATATAGAAAACTGTTATAGCACTGAACTGACTTAAACTGAACAGTCAAGGAAATTCTAAGTTAAGGACATAATTTTATCTTTAAAATCACTGCAATGTAATCCAAGGACCTTTGTTGAGAAAAATTATGTTACGGTCCACAGAAAAACCTCAACTATGAAATTCCTTGCCTTTGAAGATTTAAGTCAGACTTTATTTATAGTCATTTTCAAGCGTGTAAAGGTGAAAGTGAGTATGTGTGAAAAGCACATTCAAAGCATTCCAGCCAGGCCAAGCAAAAAACAGAGGTGTTTTGATAAACTCACACACTTACATACACACGGTGTGAGGGTGAGGCACAAACAGCATCTGTGGTTTTACTTATTTTGTTTGGGTGAAAACAAGAAAGAAGAGCCCAACTACCTCTGAACACTGGGCCAGGCTCAAAATCAAACACTATTTCACTGGGGACAGAATGAAGGAGGGGACTGGGAGTCCGGGATTGGTATTTCCGAAGACAGCGCATCAGCTGGTTCAAAGGGGCTGTTAGAGAGAAAGAGACGGGCAGGCAGAGACAGAAAGACAGACACATAGAAGAAATGAAAGAAGTCATGGGAAATAACTAGGATGCTTTGACTCCTATTCATAGATTGCTTCTGTACTTTGAAGGGAAAAAAAAGGCAATTACTAATAACACTGTTTCAGGACTGGGAAGAGCCAATTGTTTTCAGATGCCAAGCAGACAGTTTATGATCGAAAGTTAAAACCAACATGATCGCACAACATTTAAATGCTGGACAGAATGGGCAAAACTGTGGAGAGCCACATCTATCAACACATACAAAAAATGGCTAAACCTGGTAACTTTCAATTAGTAACCTTGCAGGTTTGAAGGAAATTTGTTTTTAAAAAGTGTTCTATTGCTGACATAATTAAAGATACCAAATCAAACACAATGCTGTAGGCAGGTAGCATCCTACCAAATACCAGATTTGCATGGGACAAACAAAATCAGTGACAGCCCACAGTACAAAACCTTAGAGATCAGGAAAGAGTGCACTAAGACCTAACTTGTGGCTGAAGCAAGTTATAATTAGTAGGAGACAACTGTGTTACTGATTTAAAGTGGGAAAAACTGTCATATGCCTGCCCTACTTCCTACTTCTCTATTTCCAATATTTCTATTTGCTATTATAGTCATAGGAATATAATATATAAGTATATAAGAAGCCCACTCAGGACTTCAAAAGCCAGTGGGAGAAGTGACTTAACAGGCCTGTGCACAACATGTGAAGAAAAATAAACCTTTTGGCACTAGTTCTGACTTAGCTGTGAATTAGGGCTGTGCGTTACTGAAAGAAACATAAAAAGACTTGGCTTTAGTGTAAGGTCCTAACAACCTGCTTCCAAGAGTAGCACAGGCATGCAGTACAGCAAAGCAGCAAATTCAGCAGGGCAGAGGGGGAGAAGAACCGGAGTATTTCACGCTGCTTTAGGATGCAGCAGTTCATATGGAAGGCCCATCTACCATGTTGATGGTTTACAATGAAAACCCCCGTTGTTTCTATGGGTGAAAAGGTAACATCAGGTGTAAAAATCTTTGAGAGAGACTGGGAAGTCGTAATGTATCTGTGTGCAGCCATGTGAGTGAATGAGTACGTGTGTGAGAGCAAAAAAGTGACAATGCAAATTAATTTTAAAACTAAAATAACTAGATACTACTTCAAAACTTTTTCTCCTTCCATCTCCCCCGCTCCCAGAATGACCAGCAAATGACTCAAGTCTTCGTGAGACAAATACTAAGTTCATGGACAAGCAAATGTAAATTCACTTTTTGTTCTAGTCATGTTTTCCTTTGTGTCTGTGTTTTGTAGAAGAAATAGGGTAAGGGGAAGGGACAGAGTGGCTGTGTAATTAAGTGTGACACAGTAGTTAGTTTAAACACTACTTACCTCCCTCTCCTCGTAAACCCTGGTCTCTAATCAAGTCCTATAAAAAATTAAAAAAACCCTGTGTTTAATTTAGGTACTAACATTTACATTCTGGAATCAATTGAGAGTGAACCATTTGAGAATCCATAATGTCATATGTTGTCCATGAAATATAAGTGGTTTCCTGTCCTGGCTTACTAATGGCAGCAACTCCAAAGAACTATTTGTAACTACTAAACTTCTCAAAATTAATTGCTTTAAAACAGCATCTCTCTGTAGTAAAGTGTTTGAAACGTACACTACCTATAATACATGCTGACATGAAAATACTGATTTAAAAATGCAGTTGGCCAAAATGTATGAAGAAATATGGAATCAAATGTTCTCATTACAGTGTTTGTGGGCACAAATGATTTGAAGTGTCATATCAGAAGCTGAGACATCAATTTCCTGTACTGAGGTACATCAGTCAGATGAGTTCTGCTTAATTCTTTCTTCTAACGACACCCCTGATTTGCATAGCCAGGAGCACTCTGCTCTTCGCAGAAATGACTAACTGCAAAAGGTTTCCTTTGCTTGCAATCCACTGTGAGCTGAGAGTATCACTTGCAACATGTCCAGACTGAAGGCAAACTACACTAAGGATTTTCTAAACAGAAGAAAAGTAGAAAATGCTAACAGTTTCCATCTGTATTCTAACAGTTTTCATCATAAACCTGGGGTTTTCTGTGACACAATTATCTTTGTTCCCTTTTTTGTTACACCATTATATTTGTTCCCTTATACACCTACGCTGCTGATGAAGGCACTGGCTATGCCTCAGCTGTACCACTGCCACACACCATATGTAAATGTCTACACAGCCACACTCTTAAAATTAACATTTCACCTTTCCCTCAGCTCACATGCAAAACAGATTTTGTGCCTCAGTGTCCAGGCAGACTTCAAGACTGCTCATCTGATGAATAATTTCTATAGAGCAGATTTAAGGGTAAAATAAAATACAAGCTGCATATGTTAGCAAAATTAGAGAGAGGTTGTTGTGACCAACATTTTGAAAAGTTTTAACTGTCCTTATACTAATATCAACCATTATTATTAGTTGCATTTCACCATTCAGAGATTTCAAACTCTGGAAAACAAGTTAAGTGTAGCTGTTTGTCAACACTCCAAAAGAATGCTCAGAACAACATATACTGGAGTCTTGAAATCTTAAGGTACTATCAGTATATCTGAACTCACCTTAATTTAATAATTTAATTTTCTTCAATGCCAGAAATATTACGTCAAATATAAATACTAAAAATCTCAATCTTGCATAAAAATGTGTCGAACACAGAAAATGGCTTGCAAGAGTGGTTACTGACTGATTACAGCCTTGGGACTAATGACAGAAAAAAACCCAGCAGTAGTTTGTGGTGAAATGTTTCTTTGAAAATGAAAAGGACGGGACTGTCAAAAGGCAGTTCTGCTTTTGGAGAATGGACTGTGTTCTTACAGTTCTCAATAGCAAAAATGAATCCTTGAAAAAATGAAAAATAAGTGATCCTTGGAGACTCTGATAGACCACTGAGGATTAGCTTAGAAACACAGCCCTTGTGTGCGCATGATAAACTTAATGCACTGATATTCAAAAGGAACACATCAAATCTAGTACTGCTGATCTGACTGTTATTAATACTTACATCAATATTGACTGGCTCGATTGTATTGATGTGGACGTTGGGAGCTGAAGAGGATCGGTCGCGTTGCCCAAATTGATTCCGATGGTCTTCATCTGCTGGTCGGAGGGGCTGTGGGATTGGAATGGATTTTGAAGGAGAAGGACTAGGGAGAATTGGTGGTCTGAGAAACAAAGTCAAGGAAAAAGAGGATTTAGGTCTACAAATGGCTTCAAACACTGCATAGTGGGTGTGGTAAGTCCTTTTCAACTATAATAATACATACATAAAAAACCTGATCTAAAGGTCTGAATAAAAACAGTTTATAATGAACGAACTCTACTCCCCTATGATCAATTGTAACAACTCTCTGCTGCACAAACTACCTAATTACATGGCTGTGAAGTGTTCTGAGTTAAAACAAAACAAAAAACTCTACCATACCATACCAAATCCTGATCTCAAAAATTCATATAGCCCAATATGCATTGCAGATAGAAAGATACTCTGCAGTTTCCTCTGAGACAATGCAATACACTCTTTCAAACAGTAACCCACTGAGAACTAAAAATGCTTAACATCTTACATCAGTGTTACAGTCAGAAATTGTCACAAAACAAACTGTATGGGTAAATTTATTTTTCAGTGAAGAAAGAGTGAAAATTACATCTGGTCATTCAACCTAAATGATTAATATGGCCAATGCATTATTGATACTAAAGATAACATGGCCAATGTACGAATGATAATAAACATACCTCCTTTTAACCTCAATCTATTAGTAATAACTTTGAATAGTGCAACATTTCAGATGTTATTTACAGTGCTACAGCTAAGCAATGCAATAGGTTTGACTTGAATAATAAGCATTCAGACTATACAGACAAGATTCTTAAACAAATGTAAACATTGCCCACCATAAATGTAGATAGTCTTTTAACTTATGGCATAATGAATTGAATATTTAAAGACAAAACATCTAAACATTTGCTTTTTGTTTGTAAAAATGCAGAAAGTCACTCTGGTTACCCGTTATTTATGTTAAAGTACAATAAATTGGCAATTATCTCTTACTCTCGCCAAGGTCAGTCCCTGTTAAGTCTAATGATTCAATCTAATGGATATAAGGCAAAAGGTCAATGAAAACATTTGCCATCTTGGTAAAAAAAAACCTTTATGTTAAAGTATACGTGGTGTCCGACAACAAGGGATTTAGGAGTTGGTTTGGGGTTTTTTTGCAAGTTCTAAGAGAGGAGTCCTCCACCCATTCAGTGACTCATGGATTAATTACTATGCCCACAAAGCAATGCCCACGGGGAGAAGCTTCAGAAATAAAACATACAGCAGCATATAGCAGCAACAGGTCCTGGTGCCACCTCCTGTAAGTAAATACTCCTTGGCCTCTCCAAAGGTATTTAGAGGCAACTAAGATTTTCAATAAGATCTCTTGGCATCAGGTCTGCTTTAAACACTACTGTCCTCCCTTTCATTGAAAAGTTTGTATAGTTTGGCACTGGTCCCAGAACTGTGCTATCTGTATCCTCAGGACCTGTCATCTTTTCCTTCCTGGCGGACAATCTCACAGTCGAGCACTTGCGAATTAATGCAAGCAAGAGTCTAGAAAGTCTTGTAGTAAAATACTTAGAATATGTTTGGGAAGTGTGACAGGGAAAAAGAGGGAGGGGGTTTAACCCTGTTTAAATTTTTACAAAATCAGTTACCTATTGTCACATGACAGAGCATAAATATTGGGAAAACACTGGGAAGCAATGAACTGAAACTGCCAATAGACAAATTTCTGAGAAAGAACCTTGAAAAGCCCAACAAATTCAGAAGATGCTCAGAATTTCAGAACCATTTTTAAAAGGCAGTTGTTGTACATGTAAGCTGAAGTTTTCATTCACTCCTAAAGTGCCCTCAGGAGAAGTATCTTCTGCTGTAGATAAGGAAGTTTTGAACTCCTGAATGCTTTTGTAATGAAATGATGCAACTAGAACCCACATCAGGAGACGGGACACTGCACAGATACGAGTGCAGGACTCGGCTGACATTTTGAGACACTCTGTTCTCACGTTTAGGCAAGTGTCTCAGAGGCTGCACAAAATAATACAAGTCTAAAAGGTGTCTCAGCCAGGCCAGTGCTGTCATTGTTTGGATAGCTAACTCCTGCTCAAACACTTTGAGAGTTCTCTGGTAATAAGGAAATTAAGGGAAATATGTAACAACATCCATCAGATTACTGCACTAGGAGTGACTGTGAGACACTATCTGAGCTCTGCCAGAGGAGAACAGAAGCAATCAGATTTTCTGTGATCATGAGTAAGCCAACAGAGAGAAAACCAGACTGAAGAAACAGTTTCAGTTAAATCCTCCTTTGAGTCATAAATGGTCATTCCACTTCTGTATTTCTGGTCATGGGTCAGTGCATCCATCATGTTGCTAGCACATACATGTTTGAAAACAATTAGAATAGGTCTTTCTACTCATTAAATTCTAACTGGGGAAAGTCCATATGTTTAGAAAATAATTACAGGCTGATAAAAAATTCCCCTTTTTTTTTTTTTTAATAGTCTCTGAACTATTATTGTGAGGATCTCTGGGGTTCAGACACCAAAGAATACAGAGATGGGAACCTCATAAGCAGTTAGCCAAGTGCTCCATCACAATTTCATTAATAGGTGTCCTTGGGACATTTACAAAAAGGTAGGTTGTTTTTGCTAAATGGGAATTTTGCTTGAAAAAGGGAACTAGTGAAGAGAAAGACACATGGTTTGCTAGCCAAGATGGTCTACTGAGATCACAAGCTCAGAAGATATTACTACCAGCTTCTGTCTGTGTGGCAAAAGCTTGATATGCATCAAGATCTTGATCTACTAAAAACAAGTCTCTGCAAGGAATTCACCAATTCTCTGAGCTACCAAAAGGCTGTTCTTACTGCATGCCTAAATTTTAATTGCTCTAGATGAGCAGAAGTGACACTGGAGCTAAAAGGATAAACCATCATCATTTGGGAAAGGGTGACATTGCCCATTCCAGGCCAGTCCCCAAACTAGTTCTATTAGGCTATGGAAACACAGTGATGGCAAACACATGGACCAAACAAAAAAGAACGGTATCATACACATAATTCAGGCTGAGGCTTAAAGAAGTAGCCATTTAGATACTAGGATCTGAGTTCCTGTTGCTTCTGCAGCCTTTGTGAGCTGTTTACAGCCAGTCTGCTAAAGGAGACCTCCTACAAATAAGATCAATATTGGAGTGGTTATACCACCTCATCTTGACCACTGTCTCCCAGCCTCTTAGATGTGGGCATTCCTTCAACAAATAATATGCAGCTTCTGAGACAACAAGCTGATAGTTGTCAAATCTCAATTTAGTGTTATAACCTTTCCTGGCAGTATGACCATGTATTTGGGCCAAGCACATTGTTCCCTCCCTTTTTATCAAGGCAAAACAGAAAGAGGTTTTGTCAGGAGACAAGAATAACTGCATACAAGATGTAAAATTTTTATACCCTTAAGCAAACACAGCAAGCACTAGTGTGTCCACAGATTTACAATTCCACAAAACTGGGTCCATAGGAAAGAGTAAGGCAACTCAGAAAAGTGTCCCCACATGGAATGTTATATATAAACAATTTTATAAAATTATATACAGGACCTCCACCAGATTTTAGAAAGTGTAATGATATAAATTAGTTCATCTTACAAATACAAAGAAGGTTTTAATACAGATTTTCCTTAATCTCCTTTAACTCACCAATGTGATGTTTCATAAATGTTTAAGACCTGGTCTACTCAGGAAAGATTTTTCTTAAAATACATTTGCTTGAACTTCAGGTTTTTTTGCTTGTACCTTTATTATGCTGCAGCTGGGCAATGCTTAAACTGAAAATTCACATACACCTAGCTTCAATTATAGGGTGTGCGCCAGGTCCTTTTTAAACTGACTGCACCTCTACTGGACTGAGATTTTCCTTCTCCCCCTCCCGGCCTGAACAAGTGCATCTCAGTTTAGCCACAGGGCTCAGTGCTGTACATACCATCACCTGGCAGGCTGCACACTCATACCCCGTCCAAACCTAAATGAGTATTAAGGTGCTTTTTTTGATTGGATTTTCTTTTGTTGTTTATACCAGAGTAGGACTGAATTTATTTTTTGTTACTGCTGTTAATGAAGAACACAGTGCACTTCCATTTTCAAGCAGCTAAGGACTGCTAAGGATCTGGGATACAATGGTATTTGAGTTACACTAGCAAGCAAGTAAATTGTAAATTGTGGAGGCCAAAGAGGTTCTGATCTAATTATCGTGGTACTCCACAGATATTGCCAGAAAACATAATAATTTTTTTGCCCAGCTCTTCAGCCTGGAAGTATTCAATAACCCCAAATCAAATGCTGATTTGGAGAAAAGGTCAGCAGTACCAGTTTGTAACTACAAGCTGAAGACCACCCTTGCAGCATCCTTTTTTAGTCATTCTAGAAGCATCATGGGACAGATCTGTAACAGTCACTACCTCATTTATGTTTGCTTGTAGGTGAAAAACAACTGCCAGGATTATCACAATAGTGTGCATTTATGTATACTGGCCTTTGGGCCCAGATCAGAGCTGATAACACTAACATTTCTGACAGCTTCACGTACCAGGGACTAAAGGGAGCCCCACTGCTGTCATTAAGCCTCCAAACCAGGTTTCAGTTCACTAGCATGATTTTGCAAATAAAGTTTTGGGGAGCCAGAGGTTTCTCTCACCTGTTATACAGGCTAAAAATTATTTTTCTGAAGAGTCTGGTACCTGACTTTTTCTGCTCAGCTAGAATGCACAGAAAGTTCTTTTTGTAGGAACTGTGGAAACATTTGCATGGAGAGGCCCGGAAAAGGCCTGGTGCCAGCATATTTAGGGGAATATTTCATTGTTTGATGAAATAAAACACAAAGCTTTTGCTCCCTTAAACTCCATGAGATATGAATGCCATTGTAGTACTAAATACAATACTGTAAGACTGTGTCTTTGCTTCCTTGGCTTTTCAGAAGCTTTTCTAGACATTTAAATATCTTCGGCTGAGGCAGAATGATCAGTGAACATTTGGAAGACAGAAAGGAAAGCAGAGGTGTTTAATCACAGGCTGGAGCCTGCTCAAAGGCAGGGACTGGCAAGCTTCCAAGAACAGTGCACCAGACATTCCCCCTTTCTTCTTCCAACTTAGAAGATGAAGCATATTGGGAAATGTTGTTTTTCAAAGAGCCAAAATGTTGCCAACTTGCTTACCAGCAGTGTTCTGGAGCAAAGCAGGCGTTTTCAGCTTTTACCGAATGCAACCTGAGCCTGTGCTATTCCAAGTCTTACACCCACTGCCAGGTGACTTGCCCTGCCATAGCACCTGTGTGCTGAGCTTTGTCCAACATCACAACACCTAAGAGAACTGATGAAAGTTGAAATAGACAAGCTTGGAGTATTTTGAATGGCTAATCTCTCCCTTTTTCATCTGAGATCAAGGGAACTGAGTTCACAGAAATTCTGTGCTCGTATTTTATGAGCAAAGACACAGAGGAAAGTATGACAGCGCAACAAACAAAATGAATACAATGTATTATATACAGTTTGCTTACTTCAATTTTATTACAAATGGGTCTTATCAGGGAGACCTACACTTTTTGTATTTCTTTCCAGTTAAGTGCAGATTATAACTGAAATGGCTGCTTTGGCACAAGAGGATAGTGCAAATGAAAAGAACTAAAATGGGACACAAGACCTAATGTGGAGGCTGGACACACTTTCATATGGGGTTCAGAAACGTGCCAAGTGGTACCATATGTGATTCCTTCATCCTGGGGAGGAGCTGCCTATGGCTTTCAGTTGGAAGAATGAAATGCTACAGGACTGGATTGCTTTAGGATGTTACACAACCAAAGTGAAACAGGTCTCCAGCACGTTTAGCAGCTTTTTTAACACATCCGATGGTCTTTTCCTGTATGTCCCTTTCTTTTTCAAATTTTTCCATTTGATCCCTTGACAGTATCTCAGCACGTCACACAGGCCTTTGCTCTCAAGCTTGTCTTGCAACACAAATTTCCCTTCTTTGGGCACTTTTCCTGCTGCTGGAATCCCTTCACAAGGCTAGAGATGAAGAAGGATGTTTGCCTTCTCTTTCCTCAGGTTTACCAAACGATTAGTAACACCCCTTCCTCTGTGGGCTGTGCCATGCAAGATGCTAGGAGAACAGAGAAATCAAAGGAACAATTATTAATCTAGTAAGTGTTATGGAAACGCTAGGTCTTCAAATTTCACATCCCACTGCCCAACTCAAATTTCAATCCCTTATTCTCCTTCCAGATAAGATAACCTCAAATGTGAGCCTTTCTTTTTTGGTTCCAGTTGAGCTGGAGTCCCATAATGTAGCCCTTCAACAAAGCCATGGGTAAATACAAGTTTTTATGAAAAAGTTCAGCTTTTAAAATTCAGATAAATTAATATTTCCACAACTATGTTTTTAAAAAATAGAGAAGTATTACTAAAGAAAGGCAAAAAGGTAACTGGAAGAAGGTATGGACAGTGCTATATGCTCACACAGCATCTGAGCTACTTCTGTAAAGGCAACATGCAGATGCTTGGGGAAAATTGCATGACTAATTATATATGTCAAGCTAAAAGTCTTGAGGCATTAACCAGCTTTGGTCTCAGCTTTTCCTTTCTGTTTTCACTTCACCAAACTAAGACTGCGTGAAGTAGTGCATGTATCAATTAGATTAATTTATACTGCTGTATCCTCATAAACTGGTAAGAAAGTGAGGCAAGGACAATTAAAAAGCAGGAAAATTCAGAATATTAGGATTAGGACTACACAATGCCTTTGGCATCTGCTGATGTTTAACACAATTGATATGAACAAGTTCCTTCACAGATTAACAGTTATAATTTTGGCTGTACCATGAGAAAGGCTGAGCCTGCTGCGCTTGAGAGAACCATAACAGTAGCCTTGTCCACAAGTTGCTGTACTAACATCCATGGGATATAAAGGCAACACCCACTAACTGGAAGAAGCACTTTTGAATTCACTTGAAACTGCACCAAGTAGTATAAGTAAGAAGATAATCTCTGTACTTACCAAATGAGGTTCCCTCTGCAGGACTGTCAACTTGTTTTCCTGGGAGGCATTGTATTTGATCTTCCATAAAACAGTCTTGGCTGTCCAGAGAATTTATCTTCTAGTTAAGAGTCCATAGGTGCCTATGTAGCTTCCAGTTTATTTCTGCTTCAGTTTGGGCATAATGCTCACTAATCACAGAGAGCCTCTCTGCCAAATTCAGCTCAACTCCACACAGCACACGTCCTGGGAATGGTTTTCTGAAGGCTTTTGCATTTGGTAGTCTTAATAAATCTGCATCAGGTTTCTTGATTGTGATACACATTCCTGAGTTACTCTTTCCTGGAGATTTGTTCAACTGCCTAGTGCTGGATGGCATATTGATTTCTTTGCTACTGGGAACATAATCTAAATATGGTCACTTATCTCTTCAAGAAGAAATGGTGCAGAATCTTTGTTGGAAATAGAGGGGGGATGGTCAGTTTCAGAGGTCTAGTTTTGCAAAAGCTGGAGCTGCAGCAAACAGATACTATTGGTATATCCTGACACGAATAGGAGGAAGACAGCTGGTCTGGAGGATACTAAAGCAGTACTACGAACCTGGAACTGGCACCTGTTCACACCAACCTTTTAGTGGTGTGGTTTGTTCTGAAACTGAGGTATGTCACTTCAAGGTAATTAAACTGTAGTTTGATAATCAACTAAAAGAATCTGTGAGTATATGGTTTTGGTTTGCATTAGTTTTAAGTATAAAATCTTTCCAGTTTAGACCAGGTCTAAGCCATCATGGAGATGAAATCAGTTTAACAGGGAAGGCCCCAGTTCTACAGACCGTCACACACACATTTAACTTTGGCTCATTACTAATTTATATCATTTCTGTGAATGAAAACATTCACTTCTTTTAAGTTAAGGTGGATATATTCATGACAACCCAGGTTACAAAAACGTAGAGTTGCAAAGCAGTATTCTGAGTGTTTCTAAGCACAGTACTGAAATGTTATTAAACAGCAGGAATAAGGTCATACCCAACAGAATCTGAGGGGGGCACTGAGGGGTAGGATCCAGATGCTGGGGTGGTCTCTCCTAAGGAGGCCTCCTCCGGTGGTATGGGGTGATGTTCAAAGAACTTGGAGACAAACAGCAAACTGTGAGGCAAGAACAAAACAAAAACAACCTAACTTGTGCAAAACCCAGAAGCTTCACAATATAACACTCAGAGACTACAAGAAACGTGCAAAACCTCACTGATCAAATTCTAAATTTTAAACTGAAGACTACATGAACACATTAAAATCAGCAAAATTTGTTAAAAATATTATTTACTTTACAGAGGATCAAAAAGTCATGTCTTAAACATAACCTTTGTGGAAAGTAGTATTTTAATCTTTTAGTTTGAATTGCAAACATCTGGTCCCTCAAGAATGCACAACTCATATCTATATGTGGAGTACATAAACCTATTTTAATATTTGCACTGATGCAATGCCAAAAAATAAGTGCCAAATGGATACAACTATGTTATCCATAAACCCTGAGCACAAACTCTGGAGATGCCCATGTAGGCAGGTACAAACATAAGACGAAACTAAATTAATTCTTGGAGAAAACACTAGCACCTCAAATTATTCATTACATGAAAATCTGTTTAAGGGACTTAATAGCCTCTTCTGAAATTGATTAAATAGAACATAGAGCCGTTTTACACCAGACCCTTAACCTACATCAAAGACTTATACAAATAGATCAGTAACTCAGTTCAAGAACACATGACTGTTTGGGACATTCTGTTTTATGTTTCTTACCTAGGCATTTATCTTGCTTACAGTATTGTTTTCAATCTCGGTAAAACCAACTGCAATTTCACTATATTCAACTAGTGTCTCAACATTTTTTCAGGGTGAAGAGAATAAACACACAGCTAAAAATTTAAACTGGGCCCTAGCCATCACATAATAATGAACCAGCTTTGATTAATAATAACACCTGTGAACAGTGAGAAGTCTGTCTGATAAAGTCAAGTGCTCAGCAACCCTATTCATGCTTCAAAGAAAGCATTTCATAGTCCAGCAAAGAAATATGAACTGGCTGTCTGAGCTAGCACAGAAAGAGTAACGAATTAAGCAGTCTCACAAGAACAGTCGAACTGCATTTTTTTTCAGGCACCTTCTCTGACTTCCTGAATGACAGATCTAACGTAAGAAATCACCGACAGCTGTACACTTATTACAAGGCTCGACTCGAAAACCAATTGTGATTACTTACTCAAGTTGATCATAATTAACACACATCAGCGGCACTTCTGTACTACAGCGCTGGTGGAATTTGTAGCCACACGTCTGGCACCGGAATCCCTGGAAAAGCAGCTTTCGACAAAAGTCGCAGAACGCTAACGTGAAGAATGTTTTTCGTACCTACATTGTGAGAAATAATCACAATCACACAGAGTCCTTCTGTGATCCTGAGACAGGTTATTTGCTTTTGCCTCCCTCCAATGCACTTATAAGCCTCTTTTCTGGTGCCAGAGCTACAGTTTTATGTATCAGCAGATTTACATAAAAGATTGTCTCTTTTTGAAACAGTATTCATGCATTAAAATTTTCTTTCAACTATTTATTGGAATTAATGCTTCACTTCATTAGCAGTAAGAAAGACAACAGCAAATCTGAAGCAAAATTCCGTCATTATCATGCTAGGGACAAATACTCAGAATTTAATTGGCTACAACTTATAAAAACAAAAGCTGCTGAAATACGATCTCATCTTCTAATTTTTCCAGGAGCCAAATAACATTTCTATCCAACACTCACAGGACTGAAAACACAATGGCTTATATAGAAGGCTTCACTGTATGGTTGCACATACAGTTGTAATTTTGATCAGTGAAACTCAAACATTTAGAATCACAGAAGAGTTATCATGTATTATCCTCAAATTATAATACGGAAAAATTATTTAGTTAATTTTCCAATTTAGCAATTGCTGGTATAAAAACATACTCTAGCTCTATGACTACATGTAATAATCAAAATTTCAGAAAGATATAAAAAAAATGCTAAACCTACTAGATTTCATCTAGCCAGCCACAGCCAAAACAGATTGTTTGCGTAAAATAGTTTAAGCAGCTTGCAGATAGAATTTTGTTGTTTTTTAAATTTACATAGAAGGTCTTTCTTCCCAACGTGACAAACATTATTTCCAGGATTTTGTATGTAGCTGGAACCATTTAGATGGATTCTGTTTAGCAGCTTCCATTTACTGGGTGCCTTATCAGGTCAAAACATATTTGTGCACTAGCATCACTGATGATGTCAGCACCGCTCTGGGAATAGTTAGTTCATTAGTTAATTGCTGCTGCAGAGCCAGCAGGGAGGCCCAGAATACATTTTATAGATACAGCAATACCAAAATAGTAGATTATTATTGCAGCTCTGCAATGCAGTGCTGATTTAAACTCCCTACATTTATAGATTTTAGAGGGTGTATTCCATCCAAACGTGAAAGTTTTAAGGGTGATCAAGCACTCTAACATCACTTATTTCAAATACAATTCTATCCAATTCACTTAAGATACTGTGGTTAAAAACTTCTTTTGCAACTCCCACCACATCCCACAGATAGAAAATATTCCAAGTTGGTAATTTGAATTTGAAAGTACCAAATTGATGTAACTGTACTCAACATCTCACAAAGAGCAGTACATACGAAATTGTGTGTTGTGAGTGGCACATTCTCCAAGACTTCCACATGTAGCTCCTCTCCCGTGAGCCAGGAAATGTCTGTGTCCCAGCCAATTGGCTTCTTCTCTCTGAAGTGCAAATAAGCCTCTCATTAGCATCAGTACACAAGCCCTTGCACGTTTCCTGCCGGAGTTGTGAGATCAGCTAAAACCTTGCACTGTGTGGGTTTGCTACTCAGTCTCTAACTGCAAGGAACTTTTTAAAGACATGAAGCTCAGCACTCAGAAATAATGCACACCTTCCCTGGACAACCTGCATGAAGGAAATGTACTTTTTTCCAACCAGCTCCAGTAGTGGCCAATTCTTTGGTTTCAAAGTGACAGACAACTTTTTGATCAAATAAAGTGTTTACAAAAGTACCTGTTACATAAGAATTCCACAGAGATGGCTAATTCTGTGTACTAAGATAACCTACAAACTTTTTAGGCCTGAAAACTGTTTTTTCCCCCAAAGAGAAGTCTTGTCTTCAGTTAAGAATGCATTATAAACAAGTGAAATAAAATCAAGAAGTTAACACAACCTATGCCATCAGTCTATAAACTCATATTATTCAGTATTATGCCTGAGCCTTTTTCTAGCAGTTTGTCATTCTTTTCAACAGGTCTTTGTGGTGCAAACTGTTTTAGTAAAAAGTATCATATAATTCTCAAGTTTGAAAACAACTTGCGCAATGCTGGGCAGAACTGGCCATAATAGGTAGCTCCAATAAGAGAGTCTAAAAAACCATCACACACAAACCATACCCATCTTGTATTCTGTAAACAGCACAGCACTCTGGAATAAGACCTCTCATCATCAGTGCCTTCTTTAGGCTGTCTCGGACTGTCACTCCGCATCTTGCTGGAACCTAGAGATCAAACATGAAAGAAATTATTTAAAACAATTTCCAATTTATTTCCCAAAACTGATGCAAACATTTTGACTCTCAAGTGCTAAAACCCACTCCTCATATTGTTTTATGGAATGGTAGATCAGAGTTTTTCAAAACCTTTATTGTACTGTGGAAAATTTTATTGGTGAATAGATTAAGCAAAATGGAGCTCAGCTAGAAGAAAGAAGAAGCTCTACACTTCTTTTAACATTTGGAATGAAATCTACACTCAGCTCCAAAAGTGACTTTCCAACTTTCCTCAGCTGAAGAAACTGGAGACCCAGCACACAAACAGCTAGTAACTACATACAGCTACAATTTTACAGCCTGGCCTGAACTTCAGTGGGGAAATATGCCAAGTGAAATTAAGTGAAGGAACTAACTTGGACTGCACTCAAAAAAAACCATTACCATAAAATGTAAATATGTTATTTTCTATTTCTAAAACAGAAGATAAGCATGCAAACAAGTAAAACAAAACAGTTATCTGAGTCAGGCAGACCATCACCTCTCACTTTAACCTAGATTTTTAACTACAGATACTTCTTATATGAAAAACATATTCCTCTCTTCTGTTGCATTGTTTGAAAAGCTTGGATATCTAACAGGATGGGAAGTATGGAGGAGGACACTAAAACTAGCCAAACCAAGAACTGCAAACTATGCCAAGTAAAGATGTTTTCTTCGCCTCTACTCTATTCTAGCTGTAGGCATGTCTTACATGCAATACATCACCTCTGGGTATACCTGCAGTGTCAGGATACAATTGTATACCACCTCGGTATACCTAGACAGTGTATAGCGTCAAGCCATAAAAAAAGAACACCACGTAATCTGGTGATTAAATGCAGTTAAAGCCTTGAATATTATCTACTTCCTATTTCTAGAACTCAATAGTGAAAATGACTTCAGGTGCTGCACATACTGGGACATCTCCTATAATCATGAACAGAACCTCAAACACAAATCAGAACAAAAGCCCACAAACTCAACGAACCCAATAAACCTGTCTGAGCACCTGAAACTCAATTCTAGCTTACGAGTGGCTTAAGCCAGAGCCCTTGGTAGCCAAAAGCAGTCTTTTAATCAGCTTCAACTGGCTTTGGATCAGAGCCTAGTTTTTGCTCCTTGCACTTAACTTTCCATGGGTATTTAGGGGCTCTATGTCCTACTTAAGGATGACAGGGAAAAGTAGCAGTCTGCTTCAAGGAGCTTTGTGAACACCACTTGAGGTTACACTATATACTGCATCTCTAGAACTCAAATATATGCTCTTTCAGAAGAGACAAATTAAAGGAATATTTTGCTTCACCATCTTTCTCCCATTAATATGAATGTGCTTCTTACAGGATATTTGTGCATTTCATCTGGCCAACACAAACATGTAAAAAAGAGAATTTATCTTCATTCCTTGAAAAAAACCCATCTTACAGCATAGTGCTTTACTAACTTGATACTTAGCCTTAAGTGACTTGGGTTTACACATTACATTCCTGTTTAAAGCATATTTTTATTTATCTAAGTAACTTCTTACCATCCCAGAAGTTAGCATCATGGCTTTCAATCACCGGTAGGCCATTCCTGCAGCATAAAACGTCCTTAATTGTTACTAATACCCATCACTGGGAGCCTGGGAGCACTTATTATTGTCAATTGTCAGCAACATTCCATTGTAAAACTCAGCTCTCTGTGGCTGAAGTCTCTTCCAAACTAATTGTTCACCCCAAAACCAACTGTTCATAGGCTTGTTCTGCAACTGGTACTCCCTGCTCCCAACTCCTGGAAACACGGTCAGCATAACTAGCACCATTTTATGAGATAAGCAGCCATTCCCTGTGACTGAGTGGGTCATGCACTTGTTCTCTTTGCCCTCATTATCAGCCCCTGAAGGTTCTGTCAACCACCGAGACAAACTGAAGAGATTTCTTCTCCCCTCCCTCCTGGCCTCAAGGCTCCCTGGCACCAGACTGACTGCTCCCGTTCCTTGCCAGCCCTCAAGGTCCCAGGCACCCAGGGCCACCAGATGGTGGTGATGGCCTGGTCACAGAACATGGGAGTCTAACAGCACCCAGAGGACTGTCTGTAAATGGAGTAGTTACCAGTTCTAAGGGGAAACTTGGACTGCAGCTACTGCTGGACAGTGAGATCTGGGACCCACCAGTGCCCAGGGACAGCCTCTCCTTTCAACAAGGATTGAGGAAGTGACTTGCATTCTTTTATACGAATGGTGAATTTAGATTATGATTGTTATATTGATATGACGTATTAAAGACTTGTCTTGATCTGCAAAGTGTCCAGAAATAAGTGAAGTTGTAGTATAAATTCTGTCTTATTCTATTGATCCTGCTTGTAAAAATCATGTCCCACTCTAATAATAAATTCTAATAATTCTGTGCTATACTAATCATAACATCTTGTTAAGAAAATAATTCCTTAATTGTATCTATGATTTCGTGTGATCATCGTTTTGCCCTGAAAGAACCTGTCTGTTCCCTCACTGTGACGTGACAAGTTCTCCCTGTCTACAACACATATATATTTACAAATATAGAGTAAATATTTTTAAGGATCTGACTGAAATCTCTGAGGATTTCAGAGGTGTTCTCCAACCTCCCACACACATTAGGTCCAATCATGAGCCATTTTGATGGAGCAAGCAAGTGTTCTTTGGCTCTAGGCTATTTTTCCTCTAAGTATAGCTCCTGTTGGATTTTGGTTGAGTCCCCACAGACAATTCAGGTCTATCTTTCCAGCAACCTTAGTCATTTCACCACTGATATCCACAGTAAAAGAATAAGTTGAAGTACTGACAAGGTGTCAGCCAATGGGGACAAAAAGGGATATGAAGAGAGTCAGGAAAGGGGTTGGGCATGAAGCAGAAATGAGAGGAGAGGGTCAAGTCAAACTTAAGAACTGACCAGAGAAAGCACGTGTGTATACTGGGAGAAGGAATCGCTTTCAACAGATTTCTGGGAAACAAACTAGCAAGACAGAGGGAATACAGACTGAAGAGCTAAAGGAGGCAGAGGGCAGGAAACAAAGATGTGATGAACCACCCTGTAGGGGAGAACTGGTTGCCAGCAGCCAGGGACAGCACATCCTGAACAGGAAGCTTTTACACTGATTAGGAGAAAAGGTGGCTTGTTTTGGACAAGGAGCATCAGGGGGAATAAAGTGCCTAAGAGAAGCCTTAGAATCCAGCACAGAGAGGGAAGAGGTTCTATCTCAGGCAGAAAACTTTGAGGCAGTAAGTATTAAAAGAAACCAGGTTAGTAAGATCTTGACCGAGGTGAGGTAACAGAACAGGACAAGGAGAAAAAGCCAAGCAGAGGGATGGTGACTAGCATTAAAGAAGATATAGAGTTTTGTGCTCACTGGAAGACATTCTTTTCCTCCAGCACTGACCCTCCATAAGTGATGACAATATCCTCCAGTAACTCATGAAGCAAAGATCTGCATCAGGAACCTAGAACTTCTGATGTTATGAATTACAGCAATGTAAATAATGCTACTTCTGGTGATTTCTGATTTTTTCCTTTTAATTTTGCCAACCACAAGATTTATGAAGTTACAGGGTTTCTTTTAAGAGATCAATAAAGTCAGAAATGCAAACTCTCAAAAACTGGGAAGTATCAGAATGAAGGGTGCCTGCAGCAGTACAAGTGCAACAGGATTATGAAAAATGTGCATTAAACATCTTGCTCAATTATCATTTGATATTTCTTGGTATTACTTTCCCAAGTCCCCTTCATTAAAATCCAAGCCATATTTATGCAACTTCCAATTAGAGACATGGGTAGAACATTTGTTCTCTTCACAGCCATTTGCAACAAGATCCAGCTAAAAAAAACAGAGAACTGTTTTGATTACTTTCAAAAATCACCATGATCCTGAATCAGCATCACATTTAGAACGTTCTCTTACAGAACTCCTGAGCAGAGAAACATAAGGCTGAATTAAAAGAACTTAGTGCTAGAATAAATCCCTGTTGTATTGATTAATCATTTTCCCAGACTGGTACAGCACGGTCTATCACCATCTGTGCACGTAGCCCTTCAGCTCCCTCCTTCAGTCCCTATTAGCACCTGCTGTAAAGCAGAAATATCACCCTACAAAGCATTCCCTTTGAAACCTCCTCCTGCTCCATCCTCTTCTTACCCCCATAATATGGCAACCTTAAAGAAAAACCCCACTCCAAGAAAGTGACTCGGAGAGCAACTCAGAATTAAGAAAAAACCCAACAAACCAAACAAATTCTTTTTTCCCCAGCTACCAGACTCTGAAGCAGAAATTTCAGAACAGGTTCTTGCTCCCTCCCAGCCAGAGGGCGGGTGTGCAGCCCCAGGCACAGGGAGACCCCGGCTGCCTGCCAGGAGCCAGCAGCTCCCGCACGGCAGCCAGGCACCAAGGCGGGTCTATCGATCCCATCAAGAGTTCTGCCAGGATTCCCACAGAGCATTTGCACTGAATCACATCAGCATTTTTCAACAAAATCAGTTCCCCATGAGAAAGTTGCTCATCTACTCCAAAATATGTGCTCTTATGACTGCAATCCAGTAAACTGAACTAAGTTTGCGTTTTATTGAAACAGAGTGCTTAGTTTTATTTCAAATCCATTTTGTGTCCATCCATTATATTTTTATCTGTTTTATAACTAAGGGAATCTAAACACATTTCACAATGGTTACCCCCTAAAAGCTCACATTACTGAACTAGGGATACACTTTCAAATCGTGATTGCCCAGGGCTTTCTTTTTAGGATACTTATATACCCAAAATTTGTAGGTCAGAAAAGGTTTAGGTTTTTATAGCTATTTGAAAGTCGATTCAGCAACTTTCAAAAGTGAAGATCATGAAACAGTGTGGGTTACACAATACTAAGGAATAGTACAGAAGCTGCCAACACAGACTGTGAGGTGTGTTCAGTGTGTAGCTTAATAATATACTGGAGAAAGTAATTTACTTGTGCATCCTGAGTAGGGCAAGTAGTGATTCAGGGAGACACCAAAACACATGCTCAAATTTGCAAATGTCTAAGTCCCAGGGAAACAAATGAAAACTATTCCAGATTCCAAAAATTCTCAAAGGAGCCTTCTTACCTAAGACAGATCAGACAGAATTATAGCCCTTAATTTCCTATTTCTTTTACTCATGTGAACTGTTTCAAAGGACAGTAAGTATTCATAACAGCATTGTTGATATACATTCAGTACTGGAGCTACAAGCATTTAAGCAATGCATAATAAATCACTCATTTCTGTAAATCAGGTCATTCCCGATACAGTAAGAAATTCAGGGCTATGTCCCTAAATAACTCTTACATCACTTTTCTAACATCAGAGTAGAAACTGGCATAGTCTCAGTAAGTTAAAAGTGCTTCCTTATACCAGTGCAGTTTCCAATATTTTAGAGCAATGAAGAGACCAAAGAGACTGAGAGACACTTGAAAATCAATGTAAAGGTATTCTCTGAAAGTGGAGAGGTTGGTCAACTGTGCATATCTAGTACGATCCTTCTCAAAACTAGTTAGGTGGCTCTGTTTTCCCCTCAGCCCTGCACTGTAGTTCAGCTCACCTTAGCCAAGTGTTATGTATGTAAGGTATGTGTAACACACCTTACAGCTTCAGGGCAATTCTAAACAACTAAGCAGACTACTGGATACAATAGTGAAAATATTCCAAGTAGTATGGATTAGAAATACCACTTCAAAGGATTTATTTGCTTACCACAACATATACACCCTGAAAAATCACACATTTTTTTCCCCTCTGATGACTAAAAAATCCCAGCCACATGCTCACAGAATTCAATGTGTTGGGAGAAAAACAGGCTAAACTATCATTTTGCTAAACAACTAGCTTGGTCTTCCAACATGTCATGTTTTCTTGTAAAATCCAAACACAATATCTACATTCAATTTCTCATCTTACATATGAAAGACAAATATTTAACCAAACCAGTCAGCCATTTCTTACAGCATTAACAGATAGAAATTAACCTCCTTTGTTGCAAAAAGAACATAAGAAAATACGGAACATCACATCCTCTATAAAATAAAGAACATGGCTTTTAGACACACCTGTTCTGGATTTCAGAGCATGAAGTTCTGTCCAACTTGCATGAGAAAGCAGTATTTAAGAGAATACCAATATATTCCATTAAGAAGACAAATGACAGGCAACTCCATTGCATTATATCCTGTTTCCAAGGCAAGTCGAAGAGGATTTACCCATTTTACAAATCTGTTCCCATTCCAACAAATGCACCCCATTTAACTTGCAAAGACATCGGTTACCAGCAGCCACTTGAACCTCCAATGAGTTAACTGGACTCACTTGTAGAACACGATGGTACTGACTTATGCCAGTACAGAAATATATTTGCAATTTACCATCACTAAACCACACTGGATCAAGCTTGTTGTGCCCAGTCACCATCAGCCTCCACATCACCATTGCTTTTGAGGGACAACTCCCAAAGAAGAAGAGTGATCAGTTGTAAGGTGGCAATAGAGAGCAGAATCACCATCTTAACATTTTAGTTAGGTCAATACCAGTGGCAGAAGTTGTGAAGACTGACAGCGACCTACTAATAAAATAAAGTTTGCAAGAGATGGCTTTAGCCTTCAGACTTGAGAGAAATGCTCATCTAGAAATATATCTGTAGCCATTATATAGGCATCAAACCCCAGGATCTGGAGGTTCCTGTTCAAGCGATGAAATAGCCAGCCAGTTGGCTGCTCTTCAAACTAAAATGCAAACACATTAGAAATTTAAGGTACAAAATAGTTTAAATACATCTTTGTGCTAAGTCAGATCCAGAGTCCACTTGCATAGATTCCTGTCTCAGATGATCACACTCCAAATGATTTAAAGGTAGAGTGGGGGTAAGAAACTACTCCAGAAGGGCTAAAATCCACATCCTTCTCTAAACTGTTAGAACAGATCCTAAAAACGAATACATTCATCTTCAGGTAATATATACATTCTCTATAAATATTAAAGCTGTGGTTAGCAGCTTTGCTTAAACAATGCAAGAAACCATGAATTTAAGTGTGACTTACTAAGCATGGAATTAAAACATTTATTACGATTATTTTCAGATTTGTGACTTGCATTCCATTTAATTGAGAGCCTGCCTAGCACATCATGAGGCAAAGGAAGTGTGCTCCAAACAATATTTTCTTCTACCATTCATTACTTTCTGCAGCCAAACTTACCATCTCTTAAGGATTCACTAAGCACCCCTTACTTGAGGAACACTCTTTAAAAAACAGTGATCAATGTTGCACAAGGCATTCCAGATGATAAGTCATCAATTTTATAATGGCAAGTTTTCAATATTGTTTGACTTTACAATCTAAGACACTGCGTCAATAAAACTGAAGAGGATTAAATTATTCTCTTTTCAACACATATGCCTTTGAATTTATCCAATATTGAGTTTAGCTTTGAGTGAGTAATCCCTGGCAGGCAGCTAAGCACCACCCAGCTGCTTGCTCACTCTCCCCTCATTGGGATGGGGGAAGAGAATTGGAAAGACAAAGGCAAGAAATCTCCTGAGCTGAGATAAAAGACAATTTAACAAATGAAGGAACAAGCTTTCCTAGTGATACAGAAGCAATCAAACACCACTGGCAAACTGATGCCCAGCCAGTCCCTGAGCAACAGCAACTTTGGAACAACTCCCCTCCGTTTTATTGCAGAGGATGACATTGCACAGCATGGAGTGATGCCTTTGGCCAGTTGGGGTCAGCTGTCCACACTGTGTCCCCACCTCAGCCTACTGGCTGGGGGTAGTGGAAAACTGGGAAAGCCTTGACCCTGTGCACGCCCTGCTCAGCAACAGCTGCAGCTGAAATGCTGCTGTGTTGTCAGGACTGTCTTGGTTGGGGACAGCTCTGAGACACCCCGCCACAGGAGCTGCAGTGAAGAAAGCTAAGTCCACTCAAGCCAGCCCCTGCCACAGTTTGCTGCAGCACTGCTGCTCACCTTGCTTCACTGAACACCTCCCGAAGACACATTCTTCAGGCCTCCCTAGACGTGAAGGACTTGCTCATCATAGCTGTAGAGTCCATTTCATTGTACAACTCCTGATGCAGTAACATTTTTCTTGCTTATTGACAGCCTAACATAACTCAATTTCTTCCCAATGAAAACTGGTAACTAAGTCTCTAATTTGATTCTGCCTTTCAGCAATTCCACAGGTAGGCCAATTGCTCTCCCAGATGATTCAAATATTTAAAAAAGTATCAAGTAAAGTTCACTTGAAAGTAAACTACCCTTTACTTCATGCTACCAGTCTGTTAATATGATGAATAGAGTTCCAAAGCATTCAGATACATTCAGCAACCAACCATTGGCATAGGCTAAAAATAAACTTGATTTCTGCTGCATGTTTGATACAATATGGGAGGTTTTAATAGTATTTTTAAATTAGAAAAACCTAATCATGTCAAACCAGGTGTGTAATTAAACCCAAGAAACTAGTTTATTCAGCTGCCTGAATTTTCCTTATACTTGACAGGTGAAACTGGTAGGACAGCTTGAATGCCCAAAGAAATCCAGGGCTTACTACTCAGCAAGCTTGAGGCACAAACTCATAGCCATAAACTGCAGAAAGCAAGATGCAAATCGTAAAGAAATGCACTGAGCATCAGATTTAAAAACAGAACATTTGAAGGATCCCAGTTGTGCGTGCATGATGAATTAATTTATGCTAAGAATTTACACAGGATAAAAATAGCTGATTCTCCCAATCTTCATGACTGCAGAGATGATCACATGATTCTTGCCTAATTAAAAGGCAGATGTAGTAATAAACCAAGGTGTGACAAGGGTGACACACTTGAAATAAGAACTGTCCTCATGCACAGCATTCGCCATCCTGTTCAGTTGCTGCAACTCTTAAAAGTACAAATTCTCCCTTTAAAAAATTCAGTCTCACATCTGCGTTTTGAGAACTTTCATTAACTTTGCAATATGTATGTAAATATGAAACACACAGGGAGCATTCCAACACATCGCGAAACAGAAGAGCTTTACTGGCATGAATTTATGCTTAGTTTTTACAAGACTCACCTCTAATTACTCTTAAATTTGGGAGGAAAAAAAAAGGCAAAATAAAGAACAGCAAAACCCACACAATCTTCTATAGTTGAATACAGGGGAAAGGGAAACTTCTTTTTTTTTACCCAAGTATTGCTTTTGGTTTAGAAGCTGCCATAGGAAGTTTTTAGACCTCCTGGTGGGTGAAAACACACAATGATTTGATCCTACCAAGAATCTGCAGGCAGCAGAAGTACTTGGAGACCATCAGGCTTTCCCAAACCATGAACAGCATCTGCTATTTTGGGTGTTATTGTTCCCTCTTGATTCACTGTCACTACTCAGACCATAATGGAGAGAAATATAATTCAAATCCACTCCTTGCTCATGCTGACAGAGAACGGGCACTGGAGCTGTGAGAGGATCCCTTACAAATTCACTAGGCAGAGCAGTGGAGACTCCTTACCACCCTCACAGCCACTCCACCAAGGAGGCCATAAGATACGAAGCAAACTTCTCCTGGAAGCTGGGAATGTGCAGCACACAGCAACAGGCTACCCAGACATGAAGAGCAAGAACCATCACCATCTGATGCCTTTTAACTCCCCATCGTTTCTTACACCTAAACACTGCTTTTTTAACTTTCCACGCTCCAGGACTCATATTGTCATTCAGAACTGTTCATTTCCTTTCAGACTTTTTTTTCCCTCCACACTAAGTACTTGGCCAGAAGGGATTCTTGGGTAATCAAAATCATTCAGAGCTGCTAATATAAGCAAGTTATGTGATCTTGTTCCCAGAGTACTTGAGTTAGAAGTCCTCCTACCATATTCTCTTCTTTCCTCCTAGACCTCACTACAATGTAAGAAATCTCCTAATATTGTTCCTCTGTGCAGTTATGACCAGTTTTAGCTACTTGTTCATATGCCAGGCCTTGTATTAAATGGATTTTCTCAGAAGCCTTTATTTCCTTCAATATGAAGTACCATGTGGCAGATATAAAGACCAACACAGAACATGGTTACTCACAACACATATAACCACACTCGGAGAACTCCTTACCCCAGGACACAGATTTCTAGTATACGTGTGTTTAATGGAGACTGAAAAGAGGCTTTCCAAACAGAAAACACTTAAACTCACAAAACTCCTGAGTGAGAAATGGCTCAAATTTGGAAGACGACACAGGGAGAAAATCCCCTGTGCCCGTCCTATTCTTGTGCTCTTTCACTGTGACAGAGAAGTATTACAGATGTATCCACAAAATGTTTATTGCATTCCAGGTTTCAAAACACTTTCCTACAAGGAACCAGCCAGAACTGAGGAGCCACAGGAAAACCTCTACAAATTCTTGCTAATGCTTTAAGGTCTGCAGTCACCAAGCAATCTAATAGGAGAAATCCCTGAGCAATCCTAACTGTTCTGTTAACTTGCATATGGGAGAACAAAAATTGAAACCATTTTTACAACTGGGAGTGGAGATTTTTCCTTATCCCAAAACTACCAGTTGAAAATTGGCAGTCCCAAAGACATGCACAAGATACTTTACCCAGATCCTCAAAAAAACACTCCATCCAAGCAAAACAAAACAAACCCCTCCCCACCAAAAAAAAAAAAAAACCAAAAAAAACCAAAAAAACAAAAAAAACCCCAAACAAACAAAAAAATCCCCCAAAACAACACAGCCCAAAATCACACAACTAGAAGCAATCCCAGAAAATGCATAAATCCTGCCCTATATGCAAGTACCATATTCCTGTCATCTTTACACTCATAGAAAACTTGTTATATTCATTGCTTGGAACTCCTTCAGTTAATTTGAAACTTTTTCACTGTCTTCTGCCTCTTACATAAAACTCAAGTTACCCTGATGAGATCTTCAATGACTTATCCCCATACCTCTGGATTACTGGTTAATCCTCATTCTCCTTGAATTTCTATCCCTTCCCAACAACCAGCTCTGTATCCACTTCTGTTCATTTGCATGAGCATAATCTTCTGTTTCTTTTCTCTCTCTGCTTGCAGCTTCAATCATGTAATCATCATACAGTTTGGAAAAAAATTCCTGATCTACAGCACAACTACCTAAGAATCCCACAAGGCTGTGTTCTCTTCCAGCTCCATGCATTCTTTCACAAAATCTCACCAGCAAGTAATGTAACGTGCTTGTATGACAATATTGTCTACTTCCACTACCTCCCTTACACCAAGTCTCAGGATCTAACAATCTCCAGCAGCCACCTGGAGATCAGAGTTCTTACTTTCCTTCCACATCCAAAAAATCTTCCTCAATTAGCAGATTTGTTACTACCCACACCACAGCCATTTATAATTCCTAACCCAAACAAGCTTTAAACTAATATTTCCCTAAATTCTGCCACAATTTGGATAAGCTTCATCAATTTCTTCTGCAAAGCAACTTTTCATCTGAGGTAGACCTTTCATCATTTCAACACCCTTCTCTCTGGCCTAGAACAAAACAGAACGAACCCACCCAGACGTATCTTGGTCACACCTATGTGGAATGCTACCCCAAAGGACATGTAACTTGTCAGCTGAACCAAGCCACTAAGGAAAGAGGAAGAATAGATATATATCTATCTGCATTATAGGGGAGAAACTTTCCCCCACCAAGCTCCCAGAGAAGAGCAACCAATTTCTTGTTTCTTTTAGGAGGTTGTTCAGAGAAAAACTTCTCTTCATCCCTTTCCACACCAACTACAAGGAAAACCATCTTCCATTTCCGATACTACTTATTCATTGCTTCTCCTCCAGCTAACCAAGACAGTTACCAAGGTTTTCCTTTCAAAATAAAGTTACATGTGAACCCTGCCCTGTAGCCAGCTGAATCGAAATGCTGACTTTAAACTGCTGATGGATCATCAGTTGGCTCCACCACATACCAGCCAGGCTTCCCTACATTACGAGAAGGTTTGTCCAGTGCTCTGTCTTATGACACATGCAAAGAAACTTCCAACTTCCCATCAGCTATGCTGCCTCTGCACCAAAATCACTTACACTGAACAACATGGTCTCATTTGTTTTTACTCCATCAGTTTCCTCAAATTACATTTCTAACTGGAGTCAACTCCAACAGATGTATTTGCTACACACAAACAATACTACTAATAAACAAAACACGTAGACAACTCTCAAGTAACAAGGCAGTTGCTAGTCAAAAATGTAAGATATGTAAGCAACTCCCCCCCACCCCCCATTTCCTGCATTTTTAACAGCTCTAAACAAATAGCAGAAGGCTGTTGTAGTACTTTGGACTGTTTCAGAGTATGATCAAAGATAAATAATGAGGTTAGCTCTCCATTACCCAACTCAATTCCAGTGACTTGAAGTCAGTTTAAGAACTGCCATAGCATTCCTAGGCAAAAATAAACATAGACTCCTTAGGATGTGACAACATTTCTCCTCTCCTGAAGTGAATCTGTGATTGGAAGTAGAGACTGAAAATATTAACAAGGTTTTTTCAGAAGTGGATATTAATTGAAAGCCAGGGGAAGGCTCTACTGGCAGGTATCACGTATTTTCACAAGCAACCTCCTTCCTGCTTTAAACCCACCACAAGCTACTCTGTATGTTTGAACACCCTAAACAACCATCACAGCTACATAAGCAAATAGCTCAGTGGGCACAAGTGAGACAGAACAGGCCTGCTTTTAAAGCCAGAGATTATCAAGGAAGACTAGGATGTGTGGTGCAACACTTCTCTATCCATCGAGACAACGAAGGAGGTCTACTGTGGTATGTAATCTCAGTGTTCACTGAAAAATGCTGGGTGCTTTTCTAGCCTAGTAACCCATCATCTGACTACTGGCCATTAAAACTGCACTGTAAATGATGGAATCTTATATTGTGGCATCCAAAATGGCACATAACACTTGAAGTGGGGGCTGCACCCAAGTGGAGGGGGAGAATCACCTCTCTTGACCAGCTAGTGATGCTGTGCCTGATGCACCCCAGGACACAGTAAGTTGCTGCAATTCCTTCTGAATTGTGTTTGCTTTTGGCATTTCCTTGGTTTTCAACAGACTACACATAGGATCAATAAATATTGAAAACAAAGTAATTACATTAAGAGTCGCCATACAAGAAATTCCTGAGTTTTTCAGTAACATGAACACT
Source organism: Scytalopus superciliaris (assembly GCA_013400415.1). Classification (NCBI taxonomy): domain Eukaryota; kingdom Metazoa; phylum Chordata; class Aves; order Passeriformes; family Rhinocryptidae; genus Scytalopus; species Scytalopus superciliaris. The sequence goes on from VXBX01005266.1 coordinate 593,618, forward strand.
GCACCAAGTTTCAGAGAAATGAAGTTCAGCTCCAAGGCCAATAACCCCAGTTCCTGTAAGCACCATTTCTCAGCTCTAAAACAGAGATAATTTACTAACAAATAAAAAAAAAAGAAAAAAAAGTCCAACTTAGTCATGCAACTAGATCCAAGCAGTGGGTAAAACTGAAGTAAAAAGAAGTCAGTTCTCTCCCTGAACCAAAGCTGAACTGCTGATTTCTTCTCTGTGGTGAGCAGTGGCAGGAGCCAAGGGAATGGCCTGAAGTTGTGTCAGGGGAGGTTTAGGTTGAATTTTGGAAAAAGGTTCTTCCCCCAGAGGGTGGCTGGGCACTGAACAGGCTCTCCAGGGAAGTGGTCACAGCACCAAGCCTGACAGAGTTCAGAAGCATTTTGATAATACTTTTGGGCACAGGGGATGGTCCTGTGTATGGCCAGGAGTTGGACTCCATGATCCTTGTGGGTCTCTTCCAGCTCAGCATATTCTGTGATTCTGTGGTATCTGTCCATGTGCTTATTTAGAATAACAATTTCAACCAAAACCAGGTCCCAGTAGAACTGGAGTTGACCTCAACCCTGCTATACAGAATATGAAGCTGAATCCTGCCAACTTCACCTTCCAGCCAGTGAACCCATATAAGTAAGCTCATGCCTTCCTGCATCTGCAGGCATGTCTCTGTTCCTTTAAGCACATGTAGCTACAGACATACCACATTTGAGATGAAAGGGACCTTGACTACACCAGTGACCTGTCTCCTCCTCTTCTGTTCTAATCACCTTTTTTTTTTTTTTTAAACCACAGCCCAAGACTACAGACTCTCCTGAAGCTTTACTCTTAGTGCTCCACAGTTACCAAGAAGAAAACAAGCTGCAGGGCTAGACTTGTAAGGGAAATAGTGTTTAGCCTCCAGCAGAAAGCAAGTCGCTCCCTGACTACATCCCAGTTAAACCACGTTTGCCTCCCATAACCAGGAAAGAGCATCTACAGTGCTGGAAAAAAATAATCAGGACTGAGGAAGAGGCAAAAATGAAGACAGTCAACAAAACAGAACAAGAGTGTTTCAGGTGAGGGGAAAAGAGTATCAGTAGAATTACACTATATGGCTTTGAGAAGAGGACAAGAGAACACATAGGAGAGACGGAAAAGGCAAGGCACAGAACAATGCAGGAAGAGATATGCTGTGACCCAATGTAGGAGAGAAACAAAACCAACTTGTGAGCCCCATGCCAAGGGCTGCAGCTCCAACAGCCAGACAGGGCGGGACAGCACACACAAAGAAACCAGTCTCTCAAAATCCAGTACCTTCTCTCCACATTTCACTAGGTGGGTAGTACTATGTACCTAGTCTTACCTCAACAGGCAGACAACAAAATCAACTGGCTTAACAGCGTACATGTGCACTGTGGTCACAGTTTACACTAAACTCCCATTCTCTAGGTCAGAAACCAAATACTACTTTCAATCTTAAAGCACTATCTTTAACAATTAAGCAGTATTAAAAAGAAATCAGGTGAAAACAACTTCCCTCTAATCTTTTGTTCAGTAGGGCAGGGGAAGGATGGAAGTAAAGTGGCAGGGGAAGGGAGCAGACGTTCCATTGCCCGGCACTACTGTTTTCCTCTCTTTGCCAGTAACTCAATTTCAACAGGCAGTCACAGTCCAGAGATATCTGATACCTGACACTGCTACAAAAAGCACTGCTGTGATATGGACACTGGTTATCCATTCATCTCCCACTTTCTCTGGAAACACAGTTCCCCTGGTATGTTCTGCCTTGCAAAACAGAGCCCAGACTATGGCTTGTCAGTAATTTCATGTATCACAGTTTGCAGTGTATTATTCTAAAACACATAGCAAGGCTCTTCAGTTGGCAGATCTTAACTGATAAGAAAGTCCCTCCTATACCAGATAATTACATAGCCAGCAACAAGTCAACTACTGTTCCATGACTTCAGGAATCACTGTAACATTGTCAAAACTGGTAAGTATCACATTTCGAGCAGTTTACAGGCAATACTTCTTGACTCTCCTATTAGCAACTATGCCCCTCCCAATATGCCAGCTCTCTACATTGAGATGGGGCTTGATAGCATCAAACACTCACCACAGTGAGTGGGGAGGAAAAGGAAAGAAAAAAACCCCAAGAGATTCTGCACAGGCCTAGATAGCTGCAGGAGGCTGGTTCTTGCTCTAAAGCAGTCACAGCTTACAGTAACTTTGACAACACAGAAATCACTTTCTGCCCTGTTAAACTAATCAATAATTTTGCGTAATACAGGGAAACGGAGCTTCCTGCCCCTTCCCAACCGCTGTAAAATGGTAGATTACTATTTATCCAAGAAAACTGTTCTGAGAAAAATATTTCTGGAGGTATCTTTATTGTTATAAAACTCCTGAAAGTTTTGTATTCCACATTACTGCTGTAATGGACTTCTTTGTTTTAATCCTGTAGCAAACATACAACAGATCAAAACAACTGAGTGTGGCAGATCACAGTGATCATGACACCTCTCTGACCTCCACACAGGTATTTTTTCTGCTTTTAAATCAACTTTTGCATACAGAGGGAGAGAGATACAGGAAATTTTGAGGTTACAAGTATGTGAATAGAAACTGACTCACCACAGTCCTTTGCTTGTTGGGCAGGAAGACTCTAACAATAGGTTTCTGTGGAGACTTGGGGTTATTCCGTGACATATCAGCAGGGTTTTGATAAACTGAAAGGGATGAAGGTGCTACAGAGAGGCTAGAGGAGGAAGATGATGCAACTGTGTCTGTTGAAGCCGAACTGGAGACAGAGAAATCAGTTCCATTCCCCATGGATTCCAGTAACTGTTGTTCTCTCTGCTGTAGAGCATCGAGCTTGCTGGTGTACTCTTCATAGGCCTGGGAAGGAAGAGCAGCTGTTTTAATCATGCAGTAGCCTCAGACAAAAACAGAAATCTAAACTCACAATGAACATGAAACGAAACACTTTCTAAACTAATTAAAATTTCTCAGGAATATGAACAAAACAGTCTGCTCAAATGTTTCAGCAGGACACAGTGAAGAAATGGCTTTTATGATAAACCTTATGAACCAACAACCACTGTTTTAATAAATTAAATGGATCAATGGATAAAATAAATCCTAAGTTACAGCTTCAAAGCACCTGTACTCAAGAATCTAATTCACAACCACTTTACAAAAAGACAGAAATCTTCAACTAACGTTGTCAGCTGCATTGCTGAGTTACTATGTTCCAGATAAATTTATCATTCTGTTGGAATGACAGCTAAAAACACCTAATGCAATAATTAACAGAAAGCTCAAATCTGCTTTTTACCACCTGTATCTGATAATCCACCCAGCTCACTCTTCACCATTCTTCCCCTCTGGCACTGTCTTTTCATACCAAATACTACAGAAAACTTCATTTCAGTTAGAAAACAACACAGTTTACCCTGTTTAAAAGTCATCCATAAAAATGTAAAAATGATTCTTTGAAAAAATTTTTTAACATCTGTATAAGATCAATTTGATTTTCCACCAATTTTATGTAAAAACCAACTACACACTGTCCAAATTTTTTAAACAAACAAAAAACCAGTATTATTAAATTTTCCCATTAAGTGTTTATTAAATATAGTCAAGTTAATCATTATTGCCAAGATCTACAATACACATACATGATCAGTATATATTTTTCTTTGAAGTTTGTTTCCCACAACTTTGTCCTTGCAACATGAAAATTTTGATCAGTATCCAAGTATCAGAACAATTCCTTCAGTATATAAATTAGTACAGAGTACCTTCAAAAACCCGAATCAGTAAAGTAACATGTGTTTCATGCTACAGATGCTGGTTATTGCTCAGTGTTAACCAAGCACATGTTTAGACTTTTAAAGAACAGAAGAAATAAAGATCTTCCAAACTGTAAGCAGTAGTGAATAGAATCTTCTGCTTTTCTCTACAGCAAGATGCATAAACTGTTCAAAGATATTTTCAGGTATATTTACATATAAGAAAAGTAAAAACAGAACCAAAAAGTATCTGCTTGCTTTCCTAAAATTTTCTGTGCATGTTGCTAATTAAAGGTACAGAAGAATTGAACTGACCAAAAAGGGTCTGCAAGGTCTACATGTGAAAAAAATTTTAAAATTAGAGAAAGGAATAACCAGCATTCCATAGTGCAGGCACAAGATCTGCATTTTACTGGGGATTTATTTCTCTGGCTTGCATGTGCAGGCACAGAACAAAACCAGTTTGGCTTAGGTGAAAAACAGTGTCCGGTCCTTCCCATTTTAGGAAAGCTTAACATCCTCCCAGGATGGACCTCCGTTCAAAACGTATCATCATTGCCACAATGCTAACCAGGAGAATGACAATTTGACAGTGAGGACTAAGAAAGAAAAAAGCATTTTAAAGCACGATGGGGGACAACAGAATTCAAAATTCTAAATTTTATGGGTTCCATCTTTAGTAAATGGACGTATGTTCTGAAAAGGAAAACTACTTACTCTTTTGTTTAAAAGCTACAGATCTTGTGAATTTTATAAATATATCCCAAACTCTGAGACTAAAAACCAAGACATTTTCACTCTAGTGCAATTCTCCTGTCCAAAGTAAACGGAAAGCTTACCCAACTATTAATAATGGCATTTTTTGGCTGTACACTTACACAAGCGTGTCTCTCCTACTTCCAGGGTCAACTTTTCATGGCAATTCAAGTAAGAGCCCCATGTGTCAAGAATTATTTTCAGTAAACAAAAATTAAGAAACATAAACTGTTACCATTTCACCAATAGTTTTCTAAATACCTACTTCCTTTTCTCATGGACATTGCAAAATATTATTTGAACACACGCAACATTACATTGGTTCCGGATACTTGTGGGTTTAGTTCCTTCACAGAATTACACACATCTTTCAAAATACTCAATCCTACAATGCTTACACTGGCAGCTTAATCTGTCACTAATGCAAACTCAAAGGCAAATGATTTATCTTAAGAGAATAAACGGTGAGTATGGAAAGCTGGGAGCTGCTGCTGGCTCTCAGCTCTATACCAGTAATTTCTGCAAAAAGCTCTCTACTTTGTACGAGGACAAAAGCTCTCAAGTATCATACTGTTATTTGGTGTCATAGTAGAAAATCCCATAGTAAAACATAATGGAACCAGAAAGGCATCAGCAGACTTTAAACGCATTTTCCTCTTTTTAAAAAAATTCCTTCTGTACAGAAGAAGCAACGGTACATGCAGCAAAATCAGAGTAACTCCAATAAAATCTCATTTCACAAAAATTAATTACTTTGGAGAAGCATGGGTTTCATCTGGTGACTAGCATCAATAGACCTGACACAGCTAACAGCACCAAGTTAAGATAAAATTATCCCAGTGTTTAATTCAAAGAGTACTACAACAACAAAGCTGACCTATGGCAAGTATACCTAGCTAAAAGAATGATCATGTTGCAGCACTAGCCTATCTACAAAACAGACCTGCAGCAGCACAGACCCTTTAGCAGAGAGACACCAACACCTACACAACCTTCAAGTCAGTTAAGGCCCTCTGGGTCAACTGTAAGGTTTATTTATGTTTTTCAAAAACAAACTAAAAAAAAAAAAATCAAGTTTGCACAGCATTCACAGCATGAAAAAGATTAGGACAAACATTCAACGAGATCATTAAATCAAGGATTTTAAAGGCATGTCAGAAGGAAGAGTTCAGAAATCTAGACTGCAAACCAATCAGTTTACATATTCCGATTTAGAAGTGAGTAATCATAGAATCAACTAGGTTGGAAAAGACCTCTGAGATCACTGAGTCCAACCTTTGATCGAACACCACCCTGCCTACTAGACCATAGCACTAAATGCCACATCCAGTCTCTTCTTAAATACCTCTGGGGACAGTGACTCGAGATCTCCCTGGGCAGCTCACTGCAATGCCCAATCACTCTTTCTGTAAAGAACTTCTTTCTGATGTCTAACCTAAACCTTCCCTGGTGCAGCTTAAGACTGTGCCCTCTTGTTCTACTGCTCATGGCCTGGGAGAAGAGACCAACCCCCACCTGGCTACAACTTCCTTTCAGATAGTTGTACAGAGTGATAAGGTCTCCCCTGAGCCTCCTCCTCTCCAGGCTGACCCACCTCAGCTCCCTCAGCCTCTCCTCACAGGACTTGTGCTCCAGTCCCTTCACCAACCTTGCTGCCCCTCTCTGAACTTGCTCCAGCACCTCAATATCCTTCCTGACTTGAGGGGCCTGGAACTGGACACAGTACTCGAGGTGCAGCCTCACCAGTGCCAAGTACAGACAAAAAAATCACTTCCCTGCTCCCGCTGGCCACGCAGCTTCTGATCCAGGCCAGGATGCCTTTGGCCTCCTTGGCCACCTGGGCACAGCCTGACTCATGTTCAGTTTCCTGTCACTCAGAACCCCCAGGTCCCTTTCTCCTGGCCACTCTCCAGCCACTCCATTCCCAGCCTATAGTGATGCAGTGGGTTCTTGTGGCCAAAGTGCAGGACCCGGCACACATAAAACTTAAATCTTGCTTTCAACTTGACATAGAATCACAGGAGAGTAAAAAAGAAAGAAAAAAAGGTTTGAAGGTATCCCTGGAAGTCATCTAGTCCAAACACTTGTTTAACACAGAAATAATTTTGAAGTTTAATCAGATTGCTCAGGGCCTTGCCAAAGCCAGTTTTGAAAGTCTTGAAGGACAGAGCCCACAACTTCTGGGCAACCAGTTCCAGAGCTCAAAAATCACTCTCACGATGAAGAACTTTCTCTTAGAAAATTCACTTGATGTTGTGACATTGCCTCTTCCCCTTTTGGTGTGCATGTCTGGAGAAAGTGTGGCCCTCTCTTTAGGTTGAAAGAGCCTGCAGATTCCTCCTTAACCTTCTCTTCTCTGTGCTAAACACCACTACAATGCAGCCACACAAGTAGATAGATCTCTCTACATGCTGGGCCAGTTTGCTGCTGGTCCCATGAGGGTGGGCCACTGACAGCTCAGCTTGCTCCCACCTGAGCATGAATTTCACAGAGTTACAGTATTTCACGAAGTTAAGTATATATTTGAAAAGCTGAATATTAGATTCAAATTAGCACAACTTGTCAATCTACACACAATTCAATGGCTATCAAAAATGGAACAAAAAGTTAATTTTAATTATATTGCACATCAGTGTATACGTACATCATATAATAGTCGTATACATGAGAGAATATTCCTGAAACTTCATCTAAATAAAATGCATAAAGGCCTGATAAGCTGCCAAGTCCAAGTAAAGCACTTCAAGATGGCATGTTTATATACAATGTATACGCATGCCAAAATACAACTGCTGTTGTATTCTGCAGTGTATATTCTGCAGTTGTAACTCTTGCATACATTCACAAAGAGCAGCCTTAAAGTTACTTCTTAAACGGTGCAACTTACTGACAAAATAAAAACTGATCTCAGAGGTCAGGAGAATTTGAAAGACGTTATACAGATGTGCCAACAAAGTTCTTTTGATGAGGACAAGGGATTTTCTCAGAAGGATGATTTTTTTTTTTCTTATTAATATAATATTTGAAATTTGCTTTCTTGGGCCATGACCAGGCTATACATTCCAGTAATATAACCTAAGGAAATTAAAAGGAACAAGCTAACGTTTTAAAAAAAATTAATCTGGGAGAAGCCCAAGTGGCAAAACATGAATTCTCCTTCTCCCTGCCCCCTACCACATCTGGCTAGAAAGCCAGCCTCAACTCAAGCAGACCAACAGCCTTTACCACATGCTCTCTTCTTCCTCAATTCATTTTAGATAATATCCACACATTGTAAGACTCTTAAAAGCCTAAACTACAGGTTCTTGGTCTTTAAGACTGTGTTTCTATTTAAAAGATGTCTGACCTTTTAGGCTGTTGATCAAATGCAAATCCCACTAAGTTAAATGGGAGCTGAAGATAGACAGTAACATACGTCACAATTTCTTCATTTAGTAAGACTCCTAAATCAGTACTTAGTCTAACTTTAGACACTCCAGTTTTGGTCTAACATATTTGAACAGCATCTGTTAGGAGCCTGGTAAAACTCCATCCGAGTTTCCCCAGAGGGCCACCAGGTTTCCCAGTGCCTGTATGCAGTGTTAGCATTTTCCTGGAATCCCACAGTCTGAAACAACCTGAGATTCACCACAAAGATCTGTTTCAGACTCTATCTGCCTGCTGGTGCCATAAGTATACTTCAGATCAGCAAAGAGGTAATCTTCTTTAATTAACTAATTTGACCTCCTGCACGAATTCTTCAGATATACAGGAATAAGGAATTAAATACTCTCCTGATATTCAACAGCCAAACTCTCAAAAATGGCAACAGCAATGACACTGAACAAAATGTGTCCAGGAAGAGGGAAAGATAGGAGAAAAAAAAAAAAACAAATAAAAATCACAGTAGTTGGGGGCAAACATAGCTCTATCCCCCATGATTCTCATTTTAAGCTACTTCCAAGAGTAGGAAAGAGGATGATTCCTTCAAGGCAATGCTAGAAAGCTGAGTTTTAAAACTTAGTTTGATACCACTATCATTCTATGCATTTGTATATGGTTCTGTTTTGTGTGCAGCCCAAATTAAAAAACAAAACCCCCCAAAAGACCTCTCAGCTTACTCTTGGACCACTGACTGAAGTAACCTACAGGTCCAGGATGCAAACTCACGCTACACACAGAACTTTTTACATGCGAATGGGCCAATTCTGCTTGATTAAGTTCTCACAGATAAGTGTTCCAGGTGATACTGTACACATGACTACGAGGCAAAAAGGACACACAGTGCAATTGGGAAGTTTAAATAGGTACAGCCTCCCTGAACAGTCATTAAGAGTCTACAAAGGCTAGCAAATCTGATTAAGTCAATTATGCACGATCCCTTCCTTCTAAGTTTGAGCTGGTTGCTTTTGGCCAGTCTGGATCTGTACAACCCAGTTGGTACACAGCTCTTGTTGCCAAGGCACAGGTCTTCACTCTTCTTTCAGTAACTCAGGTTATCCTTTTTGTTAGCACTTTGTTGGTAGAGACACAAGAAATACAGATTTTGATGAATGTAAAGAACACGCAATTGCGTATTTTACCCACTTTTCCTAAGTGAATCCCAGGTTTTCCCAGTATCATAACAGCAACCTTCTTTGCAGTAAAGATTTCCAATATTTACAGTGCTTAGACAAACCCTTAAGAAAAGGGTTTTTCCATGGTGAGTCAGAAATCGTGTATTTTGGGAAACAGCACTTCAAGGACTGATATAACGCACTAAGAAATTATGTGGGAAGACAAAAATCATTGATGTTTTCAGCTGCCGAGATACACAGTGCTTCCAAAAAGTATGGCAAAACCTACTCAGAAGCTTCTGCACTCTCTTTCCCAGAAGAAAATAAAAATGCTATTAATGATATTGCTACATCTACTGAGTCAACAAGTTATTTCCAATATTTTGAGCAGCTCTCCTATGAAAACAGGCTGAGAAAGCTAGGGTTGTTCAGCCTGGAAAAGGCTCCAGGGAGACCTTACAGTACCTAAAGGAAGCCTACAGGAAAGCTGGAGAGGGAACTATTTACAAGGGCATGTAGTGATAGGACAAGGGAATGACTTTAAACTGAGAGAGATATGAGGTTTAGATTAGATATTAGAAAGAAATTCTTCACTGTGAGGGTGGTGAGGCATGGACAGGCTGTCCAGAGAAACTGCAGAAGCCGTTCCTGAAGTGTTCAAGGCCAGGCTGGATGGAGCTCTGAGCAACATGATCGAGTGAAAGGTCTCCCTGCACATGGCAGGAGTATTGGAACTAAAGCATCTTTAAGGTCCCTTCTAACCCAAGCCATTCCATGACTTGACAGTGATTTCCAGGGCTCTTAGATCTGAGATCTATGCTTACACACAGGGAATGGAAGAAGTTAAGAACTAAGATTATCCAAGAAAGAAATTTAGCTACAAGCCACTTTTGGATTTTAATACAGCTGCTGCTTGCTAGATTTCTTATTTCTTCCAGACAGAAAAAACAAAAGTCTTTCTTACAATCACATTAGAGAACATGGACAAGATTCCCAAAGCCATTAGTAATTATAATGATTAGAAAAAAATCGTGTGGTTAATGACAAATGTTCTTTTCCTCCTTCTGTTAATTTTGTTTCCTACCCTGCACCTTACAGACACACTCAGAATTCTGTCTCTCAGCCTTGTTCTCTTTGCTCAGCTCCTCCTTTCCTGCCCTGGGAGGACCCCCACCTTCAATGCCTCATTTTCCACCCCTGCACACAAAGTCACCTTCCCAGGCTTGCAGGCTCTGTTTTACTCCCCCTGCTCCACAGTCACCTTTTCAAGACTATTGCTGAGGAGCAATCAAGGCAGGGAGATAGCCCTGTATCTGAGTACCCCTGCTTGCAGGACTAATTAAGTAAATGTTGAACTCAACATAGCACATGTCAATCACTTTCAATATTTCAAGAAAACCATCCCTCTTTCATAGTCAATTGATGAAACCTGAAATGATGGCTGCAACAACAGCTGTCAGTTTTAAAGTTCTTTTGATGTAAAACGCATTGACACCCTCCCCTGAATTAAATAAAAAAAAAGATCCGGGGGAAAAAAGAATTCTGTCTATTCACTCTCAGATGAGCAGAGAAACAAAAGCTTCTATTTCTTGAGCAACTGTAACTAAGGCATAAATTGCTTTTTATTTTTAAATGAGGTGTATGTTTTGTATTCAGTGCACAAATAATTTTATTGTACCTTTTGAATGCTTAGTTTTCAGAATTATTTTCTTGTTGAATTCTTCAGCTCTCCCATGAGCTTCTGTTCCCCCCACCCCTTCCTTTCACTTTTAATTGAAAAGCAATTTTGTTGCCAGGTTCAACCACAACGAAACTTGACAGACCTACAGAGGCAGCTCCAAGACAGGGCCAAGAGTCAGTGTGCGGGGTGCCGCAAGCTCTCTGAACGTGAGCACTTAGCTAGATGTGTAACAAATGAAGGATACAAAAGCCAGACAGGAGCACAAAAGAAGCAAACAAACACTACGGTACTGAAACTTTATACACCAGAAGATGGATGGATAGCTGTCAAACTTGTCATAAGCATATAAAAAGCCATGGTTTTGCAGAAAGCATTACAATAAAACTAGATGTTTACAGCAGTGAAAGGCAGTATGGATGAAAGCAAAAGTGTTCATTTGCAGGTACTTACCTAGCAATTAGCTTTGGCTAATTCCAACTTTTGCCAAAAGAAGATGACAATATGCCTGCTGATAGCACTCAAGAGATGATGACAGGCACAATCTACAGAAGCCCTTAAGAATCACTCACATCTTATGGGAGATGCAAAGAGATCAGAGCAGCAGAAGGACTTCAAAATAACTATCAATACATCCTGGAAGATGAAGGGATTGAGAGCAACCCTGAGAATAGGCACTGGTGGATGACAAGTTGGACATGAGCTGGCAAAGTGGACTCACAGCCCAGAAAGGCAATCTATCCTGGGCTGCGAGAAAAGAAGCCGTTTGAGGGAGGTGATTGTGCCCATCTACTCTGTTCTTGTGAGACCCCACCTGGAGTGCTGCATCCAGCTCTGGGGCCCCAACATGGCCGGTTGGAGAAGAGGGCCATGAAGATGGTGAGAGGGCTGAAGCACCGCTCCTGTGAAGACAGGCTGAGAGAGCTGAGGTTGTTCAGCCTGGAAAATAAAACCTTCCACCAAGACCTTATCAGTAATTAGAGGACCTTTTGATACTTAAAGGGGGTCTACAAAAAAGATGGGTACAGACTTTGTAGCAGGGCCTGTGGCAACAGGACAAGAAGCAATGATTTTAAACTAAAAGAGGGTAGATTCAGACTAGACATAAGAAGAAAACCCTTACAGTGAGGTTGGTAAAACATTGGCACAGGTCACCCATAGAGGTGGTGGATGCCCATCTCTGGAAACGTTCAAGGTCAGGATGAATGGGGCTCTGAGCAACCTGATGAAGACATTCCAGCTCATTTCAGAGGGTTTGAATTGGATGACCTTTAAAGGTCCCTTCCAACCCAAACCACTCTATGAATCTAGGGAAACAAAGGGAAGGGTGATGCAGTTCAAGTAACACACTAGCAAAATTACCCATACAGATTCTGGGTAAAATCAGGGCAAGTATTACAGCCAGAAACAAATCTCCAGCAAAACAATAAAAATAAAGAGATCAGAAGAGGATGGGCAGAGTACAACTCACATTGTCTTCCTGCTCAAAGACTTCTGTGAGAGTACACAGACCACGGCACCAAGATCTAGACACAGACTAGACATGAAAGCTTAAGGGGAAAGAGTCCTCTGTAGAAGTCACAGGCCTGATACTGCACCATAGTTCTGTAGATGAGAAGTCTGCTATTTCTAACAGACTTAAGACAGACAACTTATCTATCGAACCACTTACTCTTTGCATTTATACTTTACATACTCTCATGTTCTTTTTCTTTGTATCAAAACCACTGTTCTCTTAGTTCTGCATTTCCTAGAGGCAAACACGTTCTTCCATACTTTATCACACTACATTCAGAGCTTTTTACATATAGCTTTTTGCCCTTCTGTGCCTCAACCAGAGTTTTTCTGACAGGTGAAGTAATACAGTAAGTTAAAACAAACTGCAGCAGTGACAGGTTAGACTCAGGTAAATTGCTGCCAAGTTAATGCTGATAATAGGAAGCAATCCCTGTCGTGACCATGGTAAAAGCAGCCAAAAAGGTAGAAAAGGCTCAGAAATTACACACTAGAGAACTGCTGCTGGGATGAAATGAAAAGTCAAAGGTACAGAGTAGTCTTGCTTCTAATTATAACTGGCACTCAGTAATATATTTGTACTTTTTCTTTCTTTCACACTTTAGTTCTACCGCAGGAAACCTACATGCTAAACAAATTACAGGTCTGCAGCATTTAATCCTGTTCACTTCAACAAATCCATCTGAGGATGACCTAATCTATGCTAATGACCATCCAAACAGAAGTTCCTCTCCTCTCTCACACTATTTTCTAGGTTCTTCATTCACAGCTGCAAGCTCTTCCCCTTCCCTAATTTCAGCCACAGCTTTGAGGTTCACTGGGATTCACCATGATCAAGTTCAATCTACTAACTGTATGGCAAGCTAATCCAACAAAACCAGAATAACTTCCTTACAGGTTAGTGATTGGGAGTGGCTTAGTCACTGCCAGTATGGCAGGTACCTGAACAAAAGAAGCAGGGAAACCTCATACCAAAGAGCTGGTAAGAACAAGGCTTTTCATCTCTGCCATGGTGGGCTCTTTTTACAGGACTCATGTCTCATGGGATAACTCAACTGAAAAAGCACAATGTCAGTCACTTTTACCTTCTTCCCAATGGCTCATGGCTTCCTAGTCAGTACCAGCATTCCTTGTCACAAGATCTCCTTCATGCTCCAGCAGAAACCACTGCCAGAGAGGAACATCCAGCTCTTCCCTACCATGCTGATGAGCCAGGGTTGCAGTTTCATCTCAGTGGCACACTGAACTTGCAAATCTACTTTAAGTTTCATGGTTTATGGTCACTGACTGTTTCAGACTTACCATACTCTTTACACTACCGTAATCATATCCCAGAACACATTTATGACTGCAAATGTTCTCTTCCCTATCAGTGACCCCTACTGAACAATCAGAGAGCTTCCAGAGTTGAATCTCAGTTTTAATTTAGATACGAGCAAGTGACAAATGGCTGTAATGAACTAACAATCTCACTACCTGAAGTCCAGTCTTACTACACTACTACTTACTACACTAAGCTCACTTACTGCAATTTGATACACAATCTTATCAAACCCACGTACACATGGCAATAATAAATCCAGACACATGGAATGAATGGTTTATGTGAAAACAGAGGTGTGCGCTTATATATAGCCCTGAGTGGTTAAAATAGTGATTAACAGTGATTTAATACTCCCATTTCACATTAGCATTAGAGAAAGCAACTAGAGAGGGCCTCATTTGACCTTAACTGTTAAGGACGTAATGCCAACATTTGTATAATCAAGCTAGTGCCCTGCTCTGATATATCAAGATAAAAGCTGGAAGTACCTCAAATAATGAGATCTTTTTTTTTTTTTTTTAATTACCCAGTACCTTTAGGCAGCAATTACAATTCAAAAGCCTACAAAAGAAATCTGGTTGACCTCCAGTTATTTCAATACTTGAGAGAAGCAAAAAAAGGGCAGGTTTGAAGTAAGTGATGCCCATTCAATTCCTAGTAGAGGTAGCTTCTAAATGTGGTTTTTTAAGCTCTTAATGGTCCTACATCTACACACCTTTATGAATCTGGAATAATGAAAGGATACAGGCATTTAATTTATAGTTAACTTACAAATTAAACACGGTTTAAAAATATTACTCAACCCACAATTTTATGTATTTCTTTAAGAAGCTCCCTTTTAGTTTTTGAATTATACATGATCACTTATCAAAGGGAAAAAAGTGAAGTCAACTGTTTAAAGGCAAAGTTACACTTACGGAATGTTTTCATGTGAATCTGAATACATTTGCTTCTAAGAGAGTTGATTTTCTCTATTATACACATACAATCTTCCCTCCCCGGGCCCTAAAAAGGATGTTTGACATTTCAATTGCACCAACATAATCATTAGACCATGTCCCTGATCTACCCCTACTGATGGATACCAGGAATCCCATACAGTTCCTTTCTATCTCCAAGAAAGGAGAGACATTTGTAATACACAAGGAGAATATTCTCTTTTGCTACGGGTATTCTCAATTTTAACATAAGATACTTCATATAAGGTTAAGATAACAATGTATTAATCAAATCACATAAACTTACCTCTAAATATATTGATGGTGGGTTATGCTCTCCTCCAAATTTGTCTAGCAGTGCCTCTATATGTTCTTGTGTCAATTTAATCATCTGTTTGATATTCCACACCTGAAACAGAAAATTGATTTTTTTTTAATCGTCAAAAGGAGCCTACAAAATCTGTCATAAAACAAAAAACTGCCAAACATTTTCTTGACAGAAGTGAAGTCCATAATAAAAATGTTTTTGTTATCAATAAATGAGTGCAAAAGGCTATCCTGTTCATCCAGTGTCAGTAATACCTTGCTTCTGAGATAAACAGAGAAAAATGAAATTTGGTTTTAAAATTCAGGACCCAGTGAATAAACAACTTCTGAGAATGGTTTATTTCTCTTGTTTATCAAGATCATATTAAGTATCTTCCTTGTAAGACTTTGTAACCCAATTTCTACAGAGTTTAGTGAAGAAGTTTTTCTATTCAACCTTAATAACCTGTGTAAACAACACTCACAAAACTTAGACCTAGTGTTTTATTTACACGGAAATAGGATGTCTTGATCTTAAAGAGTACCTTTTACATCTGGACTTCTATGCTCAGTCTACCCTGCAAGTTACAGACCTTGGACATGATCTGAAAATGACATTTATCTCTAGTCCACAGAGATGACTTACAGCATTTTACTGTGAAACAACCTCTGTTGCTACTCATTCTTCACAGCTTGAAAGAGTTAACTTTTGACCTTGGAGATTACTGTAGGTGAAAAGCATTATGGATCTGAATTTACACCTAAAAAGGCAGCAAAGCACAAACCGAAACCTCTAAAACAAAAATGCTACACTGATGTAAGAAGCTACTTCAGTCCAAACAAAATCAGAGCTTTATAGCTGAGGACAAGGGAGGAAGGGAAGGAATTGCTGTTCATCAGACTACTTATCAGAAGAAATTACTCCATCAGTTTTTAGATCCAGGATGGAAGAAATGAAGGCAATATAAACAGTGCTTCTTCCAAAGGTAGATAACAGATTCCTGTTACCTTTTTCAGTTTAACTCTCTTCTGCTTCCCAGATTGTAATATATACAGCCTCAAGACCAGGTCTGGATGTACAAATTGTTGACAACCTACCTCTTAAAACAAAATAAAAATGCAAAGAACTTCATATTCTAAAGTCAGCACCAATAATAGGATGTAATTCCAGTTGGATTAAATTTAGAAGGTCACAAATAAACAGACTCTAAAATACTGAACTTGCACTTTGCACACCACCTTATTTACCCATTCTAATTCTATGTATCAGTATCTGCCAGCAATTTCCTGAAGGAAACTAATGATTGATTCACTTCTAGTCCAATTTTTAGAATAGATACCAGAACAATGATTTCATCAAGAAGCCGCAGTTAAGCAAAAATAGTTGGCTCAGGAACAAGCAAACCAAACTCCAAAGACTGAGGAGAGTGGGGGGGCACCAAAGCATGTGTTACACAAGTATCCTCCACGTAAATTCCCCTGAGGAAACTGTGCAAGTCAATTTGCTTCTCAACTTGCAAGCGATTTATCATGTTGAAGCTAAGACTGCCAACCAGCAGCAATGAGAAGGATTTCTATATTTTGCCATCTTTCCCAAGATGGCAAGGGCTAGTTGTACACCTGGTGAAAAGAACCAACTCCAGCTTGGAGTGAGCTCTGAGCAACCTGGTCTAGTGGAACACATCCCTTCCCATGGCAGGGGGGTTGGAATGAGATGACCTTTAAGGTCCTTTCTGACCCAAACCATTCTGTGATTCCATGATTGATGAAAACACCCTTAAACTTATTGCCCCAGCTGCCAGGCTACAGTAAAAATATCTTCACCTGAAGAAGCCGAAATTAAAGTCTAATGGAAGACAAAATTTCTCAGAGGAACGAAAAACATTGCCTTGAATTACTTACTATACATCTGTGCAGTAAACCAAGAGCCTTTCCACATATGAATTTCACAGGCAAACTTAATATGGATTTCTATAATCTTAGAAGGGTTTCTCACACAGGTAAAGTAAAAGTACGCTGAAGGCAGAAGGAAATTTATCAAAGTCAACCATAGCAACAAATAATTACTTGTTGCACACAGAAATGGAAAAGCTATTTTGTGTGCCATATTCATCAAGTCTTCTGACAAGATGAGAAAACTTTCACAAATCTACTATTGACTAGCCCTAATCAAGTACGCACAAGAACACATATGCCATGACAAATCTAGCTCCACAATTTCCTTTTTAGTGGCAACTTGCTCTTAAATTTACTTAAAGAGAAATTACCTTCTGGCTTTCCACATCAGTGAATAAGCTTAGACACCTTTTTTTGTGGTCCAGAATAACCCTTAAGTAGCCAGCTTCTTGAGAATCAACCCATGTGCAGGTCTGCGCTACATCAATTCAATGGAAGGAACTCAAGCCTTACCCTAACTGGAACTCAGAACAAGTGACCTCACATGACTCCAAGAAATTTGCCTCTGCCCACTGCAGTACACACAGCTTCTGCCTCACGAAGACTACACCACACCTGTTGTACTTACACAGCAACTTCAGCCTGTCTCTTCTCCTCGGAGACTCGCTTGTTCAGACAGGTCGGTCGGGTTTGTATCATGTGCACAGCCCAGCCTTACAGACCTCGAGCCAAGATATATCCCCATCTTTGCTGGGAAAAAAACACTGCAACACTAAGGTTCTTAGGAATTAAATCTCTGGGATTCAGCAGCACTCACTCATGTATAGGTTTCTTCAAACTGTCCAGGTAAAACCTAAACGTACAAAAAATTATCTAGGAAGTGTCTCATTCCCCATAGGCACATACATTCCAGGACAGCAGAAAAGAACCACCTAACCATAGAGAGAGCAAAAACTTGACATACGGAATCCTTTTATCAATCAGTTCTGGACCAAAGGCCTTGTTCCTACACAACAGAATAAAAGCAAGTTTTTAAAGATTAAAGTAATCCCTTTATCCACTCATTATTCACACATTCCCTAGAAGTAAAAGAAAACTGCAGGTGCCTGATGTTTATTAGGAAAGAACAGACCTATTTTTCCCACTCTTCTGAGCACTCCACTACATTTATGAAGCTCTACACCTATAGGAAAACTTAAACCCGCAATTGCCAAGTATCTTACAGAAATGCAAAAATCGATGCCAGCCTGAGACAGTTGCTAGAAATGTGAATGCATTCTGAAGTAAGTGTGCAGTGCATCTAGTACTGCCCACACCAAGTCTGGTCCCTCTCCATAGGAAGCGGCACAGGGATTTGAGACACTCTCTTTCATTGCAGTTCCATGAAAAAGTAATGAACCCTTTACAGCTTGGATAACCTTATCATTTTTCCAAAAAAAGCATCAAATAAATGTTTCTGTCCTATCTGGTAGCATTAGGTTAAGGTTATTCTCTATCACAAGAGATTAGATTTGATTCCCCTTTTAGTGCTGCTGACACAAGGAAGCTGACGCAGGCTAACAGACACAGGCAGCCAGACGACTGGAAATATTCCAGATACACTGGAATATATCAACTTGAATCTGCCGATTGTGGATAATTGTGCATTAATTTTGCAAATAAGCACTCCCTTGCAACCCAATAAAGATGATGACCTATTTCAAGCCAGAGGCAAGTCAGATACAGTAGAAGCCTAAATCCATTCTATTCAGGGAAGACTATGGCTCCACAAATGCGAGGCTGTAAGCCACAAAGTTATTTTCGCATCCTTTGCTGCTTGTCAAACTGTGCAGTGCCCAAGACAATACAAAGCAAACTTATCTCTCATGCTTTTTGCAGTTAGTATCAGTACTCAAATCTTGCAGCACATCCCAACTCTAGGCCGTATGGTTCATATTTGGTAGAAGACACCTGAAAGTTCAGACCTATTTTGTAAGAAAAAAAGCCATTATTTGTCCAGACACAGGATGTCCTGCATTTGTATTATCACACTTGGTGATGACAGAGAACATTCTGATAGAACCAACAATGCAATTAAAAAAAAAAAAGGCATTTTATTTGGAAACTGGTTTTTAAGGAGGACAAAATCATCAGTACTTGTCCTATACTATTCTCATCAGTCCTTTCAGGCTTCTTTCTTGCACCATCAATTCAATTGTTTGGTCCACTGAGCCAGGATCCACTTTGTCAGAAAATGCTTTAAAAATCTGTCATGTACAAGATTGTCCTTAGCTGGACTAATACAGTAATTAACTTGAAAACTAAGTTCTCGGGCGAAGGAAAGGCAAGAGGACATAGGAAAGGGTTAATAACACAGCACCCCACCTCACCATTTGCATGGCAAGATGCAGAGTTTGTCTTTTCGAGTTTTGAGTTTCCCTGCTGAAAATCACTGTTACCTCCTTCTTACATTTTGGTATCTTTCCTTCAGGTACTTTCCCCCTTTACCCACCACGTATGGACCTAGTTCTTTTACTGACTCATACAAAGCTTGCTTTTTGTTTTCTGTTGGAACATGCACATACAGTGGGAAGGACAATCCTTTCCTCCTTCTGATACTCCAGGCTCCAGCTCTTCTCCATCTCTCAGTGAAAGCTTCTCACAACTTGCACACCCACTGTGTTCATTTTTTCATTTTTCCTACTATGTGCTGGCTCTGCAGGCTTACCATGTTTTCAACAGTGTAATTAAACTTTCTATTAAACAAGTGTGAAAAACACCAACAGCTGAACAACTTTGCTGAATTGAAAACCAACTTGCAATGAGAGTTTACACAAGTGACATGAACATCAGCATCAAGGCTGCCCTTCCTACTTACTTGGTATTTCCCAACTTTTTATTAATCTTGGTGAATTGTTATCATTTTTATTTATAGGTCCTTTACAATGCCTGAGACAGCCAATAATAGAAATACACTGTCAAAGTTTGTACCTTGGCAGTTCAAAATGAGTCTGATAAAATTTACAGCCACAGACTAGTAGATAAGTTACTGACAACAATATATACAGAAGTTACTGTAGCCAAGAGAAAGAGGATCTGTTATCTCTTTTTCCACGGCAGTCTATGAACCTATCTCTCTAGACTGATGAAAAACGCCCTTGGTAAAGATGTGCAAGACTACATTCAGGAAGGAAAATCTTCAAGAAGAGGTACAACATTTTTTGTACCATCCTGTCTGACAACAAAGATCATAACTAGGTCAACTAATACAGTAATGTGATCAGCAAGCACCTGCTGTAAGCACAGCAGTTAATAAAATATTACAAAGGCGTCAAGATGAAAAGCTATTTTCCATTTAACAGGTAACACTTTTTAGGAAGGAAAGACTAACTCACAACCAACAATGCAGGTTTCAACTGCATCTGTTCTGACACCCTTCCTGTTAAACAAAACCACCCCACCAAAACCGAACACCCAACAACTTCCACCCATCTCCAAAAAACTAGGAAGTATCTCACTGAGTTAACGCTCAAGTATGAGAGTACCATCTTTGAGGAGTTCACAGCAGAGACTCTACTGAAAAAAAATCACTGGCAGATGAATTCCTCGATTCTAAGACAAACACATTCAATAAAAACGTGCGCTACCTGTGGGCCTTCCACCACACACAATCTGTGTATTAGTAACATTTAACTTTTATTTAATGTTCTTGTACATCTCATTTCTTTGCAAACATCAGTTGCAACTAGAGTAATCCATGTCTTTTCTGTTCATTAATTCTAAACACAAACTGAATTGCTCATCATTCAGCTCTACTCTTAAAGCAGAACAAATAACATGCCGGGGCTTAACCTCACGAGCGGGAATGAACTTCACACATCAATGTGATGCATATTCAAATCCAACTTTATTCGAAACTTCTACTGATATATATACCTTTTTTACTACCATACACACGTTTCTATATGCAAAGCAATTGGCTGGAGCCACAGTCCATCCACCCTTATTCAGATCATAATTGGTTAACAGTTAACTCACTGTGTCTTGTTATTGCTAATTGCCTATCTAATTATTTTTACTTTCTCATCCTGAGCTTATTAACATGGTTCCCTTGGCCTTCTTGGCTTTTCCCAGCCAGTAGCTGCATAGCTTGGATAAACACCAGGTGTTATCTATACTCTAGCTACATTCTGAAACACTGTGTCTGCTCAAAGCGATCCCCACAATAACCTTTCAGTCTGTCAGGCCTTTGCCCCTTAAGCTGCCTCCTTTTTAACAAAGGAATGCAGACTGCAAACGTTCCTTACATCTCAGAAGTGTTTAAAAGTATATTTTCAAAAACATTGCAAAATCGTAAAGGATAAAGCTCTGCGAAGTCTATCTTATAACCAAGTAGTTTTGCTGTAAGAACAAAGCCACCACGAGCCTTAGGCACTGAGTGCTTTGCAGCTCACACCAGCCTAGATGGTGGGTGCAGTTATCATATTGTCCTTGCTATTTACTCCTGCTCCCTCCCTTACTCTTCTCCAGAACATAAACCTTTGGCTGAACCATCTCAGATGCTAAACAAGCAAAAAAATGTTCTTTGTCAAGGTTAGAATTTCTGCCAGTCCACTGTGCTGAAACAGCTTGGCAAGGGATCCAGTGATCACCTGAGGTGGTGAAAAAAGTCACCTTTCCTCCCTACAGCCCACAGTTAGATGGATTCAGGCTACCGTGAAGCAGCAGCCTTCCTGTTTAGGTTTCAATTCTCTTTCATTCCCCCCCTTCTTCCATCACCTGCCATCTTTGCTGCTTGCTGCTAAGTAGAATTTGCCTCCAAGCACTATAAAAAGGAAAGTTAACAAATGTTCTCTACCACAGTAGAACAGCAGAGTGTGGAAAAATAAAAGCTGTCTGTATCCTTCATTTAAATCATTAACCACCAGTTGCACAGCTAAATCTTTAGTTCTGTATTCCTCATGGCTTTTGTGCTGCAGTACTACTAGTCCCTTTATTCACTTTGGTATTAATTCAACAGTCACGAAGATCACGCACAGTCTGAGTTCTGTATTTACATTTATTAATTTAACAACTTCTCCTTAGACAGTCAGAAGTTTAAAAAAAAAAAAACACGAGGGAAAAAAACCCACAAACAGCCATCCAGATTTAAAAACCCATTTAAGAAGGCAATTTTGCTTTATACAAGTAACTACCACAGAATCTCAATAGTGTTAAACCCATACAGAGGTGACATTTTAAAAAGATTACTATGAATACACCAGGCTATTTCTCTGCATACCTTAAGCTGAACACAAGCCATATTTGTGATGGAAAGCAAGCAGCCAGCCAGTTAATTACAGTAATTGCCTATAAGAAGCAAATGGTAGTCGAGCAGAGCTCTTACACAGCTTGGGTCACATTAATTAAAATCACAAAACAAATAAACTCAGTCTCAGCTGAACTACAGGACTTAATTCTTCTCTCTCCTTGCCACAGCACACAATTAATTAGACTATCCAGAAAAGATAATCAGCATCTATTTAAAAGTTCATGCTATCAATCCATAAAATAATTTATTATACACTTCACAATATCCCACCACCAAACTATTACTACATTGTGCATATGTTTCCTACCAATTGATGAGAAAATGTAAAAGACAGCTGGAATTGCTTACTCAAGTACAAATACACTCTGCTTGTTTAGAAAATATCTGTGATCCAATAAAACAATTGATGTATCCCATTTTATCACAAAAAGGTCTCAAAAGCTAAAACAGAGCAAATGTACTTGGGTTTTTTCTGTATATTTTTAAAACACAAATAATTTGCTCCCATCACTGAAAACAGTCAAATAGGAACTGCCACAGAAACCACATTCCTCTAAATGGCATTCTGTGTTCTACTCAGCAGACCACCCTGCCTTAGTTACCCTAGTACCAACTTGAAAAATGAAATAATTTAAAAGGCAGAATTGACTCCTTGCCACCCACTGTAGAATTAGGAGAGTTAAAAAAAATTTATATTCTCTAACTACTCTATCTAGAGTCTGAAATGTTAATTCAATTTTCAACAATGTACACAGGCTTAAAAATGCTACAAAAAGACAATACAAACTGTATTCTAGCAAAATTATGAAAATCATTACAGAAATCCTTTCTGAAAGATATCTCAGATGATAGTAAAGACTCACATTTAAACCTACATTACTTAAACCAATTACAGAGAATGTTTGACCCATTAAGTTTAATGAATAAATTTACAAAACCAGATCAAAGACTGAGGCACCTATATACAACCACCCAGTTCCAAACATTAGATACTACTAACTTCTTAGTCATAACGATGTATTTAATTTTGGGTTGATTTTATAGTGCTTTTCAAACACCATTAGTGATACTTGAGATAAAAAAAGCCCCCAGACACACCACTCAGACTTCAGAAATGTCTACCTTCAAAACAAACGCTTTATCTGAGATAAAGGGAGGGAAAAAATTAAGTTACCAACTCTGTGCTCCAGGTGTCCAAAAATGTTAACTGAACACAATATAACTGGATTTGAAAAGTATTTATTACTTATCAGGACATTTAACAACATTTTTACTAATAACAATACTGTTTAAGGGACCTCACTATGGAAAAGATGAGGATATTAGAGCTAGTAGCCCCCTAGCCACTTAGTTATGTGACACACTTTCAAACTAAGCTCATTTTGGTCATTAACAACCTTTCTTGCTTGTCTTCTAAATGAAAGATTTTAAACAAAGTTGGTACCTTTCATGTGGAAATTGAATTGCCCCTTCATGCTGAGCTTTGTGTAGGTATAGTGGGAGAACCCACAGAAATATTTCACTTGATCAGAACCTTAGAAAAAGTTTCCTCCCATGTTCAAGCATACTCCTGTAATCCTCTGAATTTAATGCAGATAGTGTGGAAAATTCATTTGATACCGAGCACTACATCAGTACTGCATAACAAGCTGCATTTTGAAGAGAGCACAGGTTCTGTTTTCTGATCTGAAATGCTCACATTGGTCGGGGAGTTTCACAGTGGGATGATAACTGGCAGCACTGCTCCCTGAAAACTGCTTGAACTGACAGCATCTTCAGTCACTGAGAAGGGTTACAAATTAGACACTTGCCTGCTTCACCCTTTTGTGCCAGGGTCCACTTTGACAAAATGTCATCAGAAACGGAGTAAAGAAAGCCACTGTTATAGCTACTCCAAAACTCACAAATGCTGAAGGTGGAGTAACTCGCCAAATATTTGCAGCAAGGGTTTAAGCAAGAAAAGAAGAAGAAAAGGCATGTAATTCTGCATCAACCAGCCTTCTTTAGCACTGGCCGTAGAAGAGAGAATCAGATGAATGAGTACATATTTCATCATTTTGGAAAGAAGCTGTGCACAGGAGGGAAGATTAGGATGATTCCATTATACACCCAAAAAACTCAAGAGCAACTGGAATAAAAAAGCTGAAGCAAAGAAACAAGTATATTGCATGCTGAGTTCTGTATCCTGCACTAGCTATGCGAAAGTAGCTGTGTTCACACACAGATGTGTGAACAGTTGAAAATTACGAAAACCATCTCACACCTCAAAAACCGAAATACTGTACCCAGAACTCTCACGTGGTCAAGGCTGCTGGAAACCTACAGTTGCTACACAAGAAGTTTGCAGACACCTTCATGTCTCTGGCACGTTGGCAAACCTATGGCTGCAATCCCATTTCTGTACAAGGCATGGCTTGCTCAGAAGGGCTCCAGAGGGACCAAGTCAGACTGTTACACCCCAGCAGGGGAAACTCAAGACCATAAAGTCTAAAGTGCCTAAACCTGGCAAGTCCAGTGAAGAAAGTCTCAGCTGAACATGGCTTCTCGTTCAAATATAAAAGCACAAAGGCCAGTGCAGTTTCATGGCACAAAGAGGATTTATAAAAACAAAACAGAAAAGTGTGAGGACACACACCCCATACTAACACTCCCCTCCCCTCACAAGTGTTTTGGAGCCCACTGAGTGCTCCTCATGTTGGAGAGACTCCGTTCACTCAGCTTGCAGAAAACTAATCCAGCAAAAGTGATCCCAATGTTCTACAGCATTAGTGAATTGAACCAAATTAGGACAGGACCTATGTGGCACCAAGGTGGCACAAGGGAGCAGACCTGGCTAAGTTGTGCAACGCGGGCACAGGAGATGGCAAAACCCCCTGCTCTGGGTGCCAGGGCACCGTTTGATGACCTGGGTCTAACTGCAGTGATTTCTACTACACTGGAATTTCATCATCCTCCAGAAGCAAGTGGTTCAAACTGAAAATAAAACTTACACTCGGCCACAGTGCATCTCAAAAAACCCCAAACCCCTGTTAAACCTGAAACAGTTTCTATGTAAGGCTGGACTGGAACAGCATTAACAATTTCACGATCAATCGAAGCCTTCTTTTGTTTCCCTTATAAGTACAAGTAAAATGAAATTTTCTTCTAAATCAAATTACCTCTGAAATATTTCATGCAAATTTTTCTATAGATATAATGATTAATTAAACCGAACTTAAGATTTGTTACAAATTAACAAAACAAAGAGTTAAGTTTGCAGCCTTAAGGAAACCTACAGGGTTTATCAGTTTGTTTAAAAAAAGAATAGCCGCTACCAAAAGATATCTCCACCAAAAAACAAATCTTATTTGGTCCACGGTATTTTTAACTTCATGCAACAACAGAAGTGCCATTCCTGGCTAAACAAGTGTCAAGAAGGATATTATTAGAACAGCTTTAAAAATACAAGGTCTTAGAGTTTAAAACAAAATACACAACACAATACAAATGGGAATAGCATTAGTGGCTTAAACAACATAATAAATTAACACAGAGTATCAGTACTAAACATTCTGTTCCCAACCA
The DNA here is from genome assembly GCA_013400415.1 of Scytalopus superciliaris. NCBI lineage: Eukaryota > Metazoa > Chordata > Aves > Passeriformes > Rhinocryptidae > Scytalopus > Scytalopus superciliaris. Next base: position 619,199 of record VXBX01005266.1, read on the forward strand.
GTTTGTAGATATCCATAGATACAAAAAACAAGCCTCCCAAGACACCAAAACTTTTCAGAAGAAGCCACTACTCTATTAAGCAACTTCGGTGTAATCAAACAAGCTACCACAGTACAGAGCTGTTAATCCTACTGCCTTTTGGGAAAAACACCATAAGCAGAAATCTCTTTAATATCCCCACTAAACTCAAGTATTTCAGGGTTGTGTGCTAATATTCTATCTACCTTGCCACAAATAAATCATAAAAAGCCTAAGGAAAAAAAGACAAGAGGGTATCAAAGTCATTGTCTTTTCTACACCTGAATCAACTTTCTCCCATCACTCCTGACATAGGTTCACCTGCGGAGGTGATAATCTCTTAATGGACATTTTATAAATAAGTTAAGAAAGTCTATTTTAATGCTTCCCTGTACCTAGCCATAAAGAAAAGTCTCTCATAGTAATATGAAACCATCTCCTCTGCTACCACTTAAACTCACTATTTCTGGCAGTAATCGCCACAAGCCAGGCAAATGAGTTATTTGGATTCTTCTTTGCATCAGATTTGTCAATTTCCATTTCTTTTTTAAACTGTCTCAGGGTTTTTTTAGTCTTTCTTCAAAGCTCTGATCTAGACTTCAGATCACTTACTATTCTCTTCTAGACTCTCCCCACCTAGACAGACCATACACTTCCTGAAGGTGCGACTAAAGTCAGACACAGTATTCAGCTACAGCCTTTCCCATGCTATGCAAAACAAAAGGTATTTCAGCTATCTTTTGAGATACACTACTGCACAGTATTAGCTACAAGGTGCTTTACATCCACCTCAAGTTTAACTTGTCCTCTCAATTAAACAGGATGTCATTCACAGATGATAAAGTTAGCTCAATCACTGAACACAAAGGAAACATAATTGAGATTAAACAAAAAGCAATGAAGTAAAAAAACCCACCCGTATGGTTTCAGCTTTCCAAATAAGTAGCATGTTTAATTGCAAAATCTTTAAGAACTAGAAACTTTGGAGGAAAGTTGTTCTAATACCCAGCACAATAGTTTCCTAAACAGTACTGAAACAAAAACACCACCAGTTCTGCTTGGTGCATCTATATTACTTTATAAGAACCCACAACTTACTTCATATTATAAGGTTAGAGGTGCCTTTTCTTTTTATTCTCATTTTATATATCTTTTCATCCATTCTCCATTTTCTTCTTCTTCTTCAATCTGTTTCACAGGATTACGGTTTCTAAATTTACAACTAATATTCATGCAGGATAAGTTCCAGCACTGCTGCCTAGAAAACGACTGAGCATCCAGAAGCTCAGGCCCTCACTTCACAGCCTTCAAAGTAATTTTTGTCTTACAAAGAGCAGTTCAGGGCACAAAGCTCTGAGTACAGAAAATCCCATTTGAATTATTTAATATTGGTGTAAATAATCTCTAGCAACAAGAGCAGAACCTTTCCTCCCAGCTGTCACACACTCCTTACTATATCAACAACCCTGTAATACTCTGAAAACCTTCCATCCAAACAATCTCTTGTCCCAAGAATTCATCCTGGGGAAGAAGCCAACCAGTGTGCCTCTGGACGCCAGCTCACATTGAGGCCTCCCGGCACCAGCAGCCAAATGGTGAGCAGAAGAGGAAAATTTCTGCTAAATCCATTTGCCCCTACCCTTCTCAGACCCTTGTGTCTCCAAGTAGTACCCATTTCCTAGATATCACATACCAGTGCATGAGCAACTACTCTTGCCAACCTTGAACTGTAATACAGGGCAAAAAAAGCTTCAACAATTACTATCCTCTGTATTAGAATAATTATTATACTCATTATAAGAAGACTTTTAGTATCAGCACTTAGGCTACTGAAGCAACTTCTAAAGTCCTAAATTCACTATGTGATTAAGAACTGGTCATGAGTTGAACAATATGGCTTAAATTTGTTTTTCAAAGCCCCAGCTTGAGAATTTATAAGGGACACTGATGCAGCTGTAACCAACACAGAGCACCCCCTTTACCAGAGGGCTCCGACCTATGAGTGTGTGTAAAACAGCTTCAACACCTGTAAGAAATTCTTGTTGTCCATCTCCCTTTTAAAACTAGAAACTGAGCGTAGAACTGAAAGCTTTCCTTCTGGAAATCAGGACTTAGAGACTTAGAGGAACTGAACCCTTTCCAGGTTCTCCTCAAAATAAGTAAGGTTACACTCCTTGACAGGTTTCCACAGCAAGGTTACTTTTAAAGTTTAGATTTACCTCATCTTGAAGAAATTAAACACAGGAATATGTACTTGCATGAGCCATGAGTCAGTTAGAAGTACTTCAGTATTTTTCTGACTTATGTCACTTTCCATTTGCATTATTCTTTAGGTTGGCTTGTTTTAGTATTGAGGATAGTTTCCATTTTAACTGTGTCAGCAATTTTTTGGGTTTGAACTTTATTAAAGGTATGGGTTTAGATGAAGTAATAGCTGTACTTACACAGTAAACAAAACGTAATTACTTGCTCCTTGAGGAACAACTAGCCAACTAATGAAAAAAAAACCCATCAGAAAATAAAAACTCTAGAACCAGTCCTGGCTTATGTGTTTCAGTATTTCTAATATACAAGAAGTTTGCTTCCAAATAATAGGAGACCATCCCCACACACTTCCTAAATATTTGCACCCATACTGGCAACATACCAACCTTTCTGGTTGTCAGGTGTTCCCGGTGCCAGACCGCTCGGCTCTCTCCCTCACACAGGGAAGATATTCAGGATGGGGGCAGAAGCAGACACACTATGTAATTTACCATTTGGAATCAAATTTGACTGACACAGGCTAAAGCATTTCTGAAGTTCAAGTGACAAGTGAGAAGTTTCACGAACACCCCCCTTGGCATCAAAATTGATTTTTAAAAGAATTCCTGCCTCCTGCTAATGCTTCTCCCTCTCTCCTCTCTTACACTGCAGTTTCTCTAACCAGCTCAGCTGTATGATGTTATTATTTGGAGGGCCACAATGTAAACTAGTTATTGGAATAACTCCATAGAGATTTTGTTTCTTATGGCAGAAATAAGTGAGAAATTAAATTTCACGCACAGCTGCACCTGCACAACCTGGACGACAGAAGTCAATGAGATGCTTTTTAACCTCACTCTCCTGCTGAAAGCGTGCGTTTGTTAAACCCCACTCTTCAGGTATTTAGGTTTCCTAACCAGTTGAGAGTTTCTCCTTACTCAGGGAAGTTCAGACTGGACTCGCACTACCCAAGGCATTTAATCACCCTGCTGGGTGGGTGTGAAATAGATGGTGCGCTGCTCAGTTTTGCCTTCCTTCAGCAAGCAAGTAACTCCTTCGGATGAGGGGATCAATCTCACCACTTGTGACCATCCATGGGGCGGGCTCCTTCCCCCTTTCCCCTGTCTGACCATCCACCCAGCGCGGGCTCTAGGACTTGTCAAACTTCTCAAGTCATTAATGCCACTAAACAAAACGGATTACAAAAGCCGTGTTTGGTGAGTTGGGAACCAAACCGGGCCCCTCTGCTGATGCCAGCCAGCCCTTCCCCTGCCGGCCGTGCCCCGGGGAGCGGCTCCCGGGCGGGCCCGGCCCCGGCGGGGGCCCCGCACGGCCCGAATCAGCCGGGCAGGGCTCGGGCAGCTCCCCGTGCCTCCCTGCGGGGCGGAGGCGGCCGGCGGTGGGTCCGGCCCGCACGGCCACAGTGCCGAACACCCCTCGCTGCTGAGCCGCGGCTCATTCCTTCCCCCTCCGAAAGCGTTTCAGACGCGTTCGCAACTCACGCTGCAACCCCGGCAAAACAGGTAGTGCCGCTCACTGCCCGTGGGATCGGGAAGTTAAGTAATAAGCCCCAAAAACACAGGAAGTGTGTAAGAAAGGCACGGAGCGGAGGCCCGACCCCCCCGGTGCCCCCGCAGCGCCCGGTCCGCGCACATTTCCCCGGCCCC
>VXBX01005266.1:623665-725431 GCA_013400415.1 Scytalopus superciliaris
AGCGCACGGGTCGCTCTGGCACAGCCGCACACAGCCCGGGCCGGGCCCGCAGTGTCTGTCCGCTCCCGCTGTGGGCCCGCACCGCACGGCCCCTCCGCGCTGTGCCCGGGCCCGCAGTGTCTGTCCGCTCCCGCTGTGGGCCCGCACCGCACGGCCCCTCCGCGCTGTGCCCCGGGACACAGCGGGGCCTGCATTCCGCCCGTGCCGCCGCAGCCCGCGGAGCAAACACCGCCCGCTGTGCTCACACGCACACACGGAGCAGCACGGGCAGGGCTCGGCATGGCCCGACCCGCCGTGAGGGGGGAAAGGGCTCAGGGCAGGAGCCCCGCCGGGGCCTCTCCCGCAGGGAGCTGTGCGGTGTCACACACCCCGGGCAGAGAAATAAGCAAAGCACTCGGTTAATGCTGGTTAATATTTAAATGGTTTTTGACTGCTCGTGTGACAGGCGGCGTTTCCCCGGCAGGGCAGCCCGCAGTGCCCGAGAGGCCAGCAGGGCGGCCGCGCCCACCGAGCGGTGTGCCAGGGTTGGAAATGGCTCTCCAACAGCCGCATCAATCGAAAGGGTAACCATCAGTAATTCCTGCTATGCGGTGGGGATGTGTGACGTTCCCACCTGCACACAGACTCCGGAAAGTAACCCCGTGCTGAGGGCTGAGCAGCGGGACAAACCTCTGTGACCCCCGAGGGCAGAGGCAGGGCAGGCAGCAGGGGATGGAGCCAACACAGCAGTACAGGTTAACTAGCAGGGTAAGCCCATGCATTGCCATGGAATTCACACCAAAGGATAATTCAGTCTCAATGTACAGAACGCAGTCATAGCCCCTTGTGTGATTCCCCACGTAATTTATGTCCAGGGCATAACCCTAGCAGTGGAATTAGTAGACTAGCAATCTGTAACTTGCAATACCTTTCCCAAGGCTTTTTGTATTCATGGGTGCCTTCCTTCTCAGCTTCCGATTTTTTTTTTTCAGAATATTTTCATTCACATAAAATATGTTTGCCCAACTTTCTTCTTACATTTGATGTGCCACTGAAGAGCTGAAGGTCTAAACCAAAATACTGAGAACTGAAAACACATCAGAGTTACCACCTGCAACACATGAGATAAACCCCCCCAACATTCCACCCAAGATAAAGAACTCTTTCAAAAGACTGTTGTGGAGGAAGGAGACACAGGAATCTACTATTTATGCTATACTCTCCTTTTGATTGGGGAATCCACACCTAATAATAAATGGAATTTCCTACTCCTTCACATGGTGCCCATTTGGTCTCTCTGCTAAATCAATCATGATGAAAGATAAATCATTAGTAACTGTAACTATTTCTTGGTCGTATGGAATCCTATCTACTGATAATTGATAGCATCAATATCTTTTACAGATACCAGCTTTCATTGTCGACATAGGTCAAAATCAAACTTACAACTTACATGGGTAAGTTTGTAGCAGGTTTCTGCTATCAAATCTGTGGGCCACTGGCTGGTTGACTCCTGCAATGCAGCACAGCCAGTTTATCTGGTATTGCAGCAGGTAATGCATAGTTGCAAATGTAAAACCTGCCACCTCCCATCAAATTCCTGGTTATACACTGGGGTTTGATCCTCCTCAGAATTTTTTAATTTTAATTTGGATCAGAAAACAAGTCCAGCTGTTAAAATGCAAAGACTCCTCAGCTAGACTGCCCACCACCACAATATTTGCCTGATCTAATCAACAGACCTGCACTTTCATACAATGATGTTTTAATGAGTCAGTAAAACAAAAAAAAATAACTACCTGAGAGCAACTGTCTCATTGTGAGCATTTGGACACTTCTTTGTGTCTTCCCCTACTTCACTTCTCCCTCCCCCCAAAAAAGAATTAGTCTTTATGAGATCCTCCAAAATGTGAATATCCAAAAGAGATATGAGATGAAAACAAAGTGGTGTGAAAATTCGATACGTGTTAAATTCTGGATGTCTGAAGTGCCCTTAAAATTTACCCAAATTTCAAAAAATTGCTTAGCCTTTCCACACACTGGAAAGACAGTATTTGTCCCATACATGGTGGCATTTGTGCTTGCCCATGAACATTTGAAAGTGCTGGGTTAAATTCTCAGACTTTACAGTGGAACTACAGGTCTGGATGACTTGTGAATACACAGATTCCAATGACACCATCATGTTCCCTGTTATCTTGGACAGAAAATGTAAAGCAGAACAAAAATTAGGCTGCTGTCCAGAGTTCGGTCACTTTCAGATTACTAATCAGAATAATATACACTTAAGAAAATTACTTTGCTTTCCAGGAAAAGAATATTGGAGATATTTTTTGAGGAAATAACACAGGGTGGTTTTTTTTTTCTTTTGCTTCTCTTTAGTACCTGTATCACTTTATTATCTCACTCATTTTTAGATATATTATACGTATTTTCATATTTCTAGGAATTGCTGTCTGACTGATCCAATGTGAGGCAATAGAGAAAACAAGGCTGCTTTTTTTCCTTTTCCTTTTTTCCCCCTTCCCCTCTTCCCTCCTTCTCCCCCATTTAAACTATTCCTGTACAGATCATATGTATTGTTTCCTTTGGATCTTCCTGAGAACTAGTTCAGGACATTTACCATTCTGTGACTCTTCTAAACCTGGAACATTCATACCTTCGGTGAGAAATTAGGTAATACTGTGGTGATTTGAACTCTGCAGCTGAACAATCTCATCTGTGTTTTTTTTCAGCTGATGGAGACTTCATAGCTCTTTCCCTCTGAGCTAAACACATGAACAGAAGCGATGAGGATGGGTGGAGACTACTAAGAGATAGAAAGCAGGGAAAAAAGAAGAAAATATGGATCCACCAGATTCTTAATTCTGCTTTCATTCTACTGTTAAAAGCAATGTATTCTAACAAGTTTTCTTCTATGTATAAATAATAACCTGTTCTAGATTTTATTGTAATAGTACTTGGAATATTTACATAGCTTTCATTTGATTAAAGTGTAATTTATTTTAGAGACATTATTTATAAAACTGTTGTTCTTCTCTCCCTAAACCACAGCCCAAATCTTCAGAAAGTATAAAGCAAAACGTTTTCCTTTGGAGGCAACCTGTGGGAGGCAGGGAGCAGGAATGGTGATGAGAATGGGACACGGGAGTGACTTCTATAGGTCCCTTCCATACCCTGCACGCTGTTTGGTGTGACAAGAACACAGCACTGACAGGTTTCCTTCCTGCTCCATCTGAGCAGTGACTTTGGGGTCCAGCGGTGTGTGTGCTGTGTCACAGTGCTCTGCTCCTCCTTCTGCTGCTTCCTGCCTTCGTTCCCACACTCACGTGGGAAGCTGAGAAAGCCAATGTTTCATGGAACAGCCGGGTAAATACCGACAGATATGGCACGGAAGGGACCGTCAAGAGCCCCAAAACCACTATTAAGAGAACAGAAGTAGCAGCCAGTGGAAAAGGAGGGGCAGGGATGGGGTGAAAGATTAGATGGAGGGAGAAGGCAGTAGAAGCAGACACTGGAGAAGAGGATGCAGCTCTCCTAGGAAACAAGAAGCAGATGAAAATAAGGAAACAAAGGAGTAAGGAACACTGGTTTTCCTGCCTGACATGTTTTACTAAAACCAGAACCAAATCGCATGTTTGAGAAGATTAGTCTGGAACTCCAGTTCGTGTAGCATCCCTGGTCATTGCTTTAACACAATCAGCTTGTTCAGATATCTGATTTCTGAATCCTTTGTGTTGGATAGTGATAAGCTGATCAGCTTTAAGGACTAAATAGTTTTAGATTCCTCACATTATTATTCCAGTGTGAATAATCACATTTTGTAACTCAAACTCACTCCATTTAAGCATAAAAAATCTCCACCAGTGTGATTGAGTGTGTTCCAAGAAAGGGCAGGAAAGGATACCACCTCAATCAAGTCATTTTGCTCTTCAGAAAATGACTGTTCAATTATGTTCCAGTCTTAAGATTTTTTTTCATAATGTACCAGTGTAGGTGAGCTTCCCTTGGCCTGAATACCTGCTGTAATTTGATTCTCCAGCACTTTACAGACATGTTGGTGATTATCTACATCTCTGATCTAATAACAGTGTAGATAGTAAGTCCACCTTGCAGTTTCTAGCCTCTTCTCTGAGCAGAAAAAGTCCATTAGGGTTGGTATTGGCTTGGAGTAAGGAAACTTTAAGAGTCAAAAAAAGCTTAATAAATAATAGGAATCAAATACAGAAACTGCAGCTTTGACATGTAAGAGAGAGAACATGGTGACCTATCATGGTTTTTCAGGGCAATACCCTGCATTGCTGGAATTTTAATTGTTACTGTTCTTCAGTGATAGGTCAAATAGGATGGATAACCTTTTAAATTAATGCTTATATTGTAATATACATAGGCACATCTTATGTATTTAAACATAACTGCCTTTTGCTGACAGAGTCAGTATCAGAACTCATAATCTATCTTTGTCTTTTAGCCCTCACTACCATCAAGACAACACAAGCCTCTCAGACATTTAGTCTCTCCCATAAAGGCAAGTGGCCTACCAAGCAAGTGAGAATTAGGACAGTCTCATAACCACATTGCTGTATTCTCATCACTCCTGTGAGGATGCACTTGGCCAAAGGCAGAATTTCTGGTGCACTGGTCAACGGCCTCTCAATGTTTTTGATGCTGTGGATTGCTTGCAGCTTGCAGTTATGCTGAGGGCCCCTGGATGTGGTTATTCCTTTTTGATATAATGAGGCCTCTCTCTCTGGAAGACACATTCGTTTTGGTAAATGAACACAATTTCTGTTACCCCCCTCTGGGGGAATTCTACATGACTCCAGCTTAGATCTTCGTTTTATCTTATTTTTAAGTGGTTTGCATGACTAGTCAATACCCTACTATCTGTCCTCAGAGGGCAATAGTGTTTATTAATAAACTTGAAGATGCTATTAAACAACCTGAGTCTGAAAATACAGAGACATATCACACTGTTGGCTGTACTGGTTTTAGTCAACAGAGCAATATTTTGGCAAACATCACAGCATAAAAGCAGAATGAGTAAGTGAAAAGCAGAATAACAAAGAGGCTGCGGTGTTACATTCTAGTTGTCAGTAACAACTCTGACATTATGCAGCCTAATTTTTACTTTTCAGTTTATGCTGTTCATTCAAAAAGCGTTTGGGAAGTTTAGAGCTTGTCAGCAACACTTCACCTGCACATCAGTTGCACCAAACAGAGCAAGGACAAACAACACCACGTGCTGCCTCCCACGCAGCCTGTGCATCAATGGCCTCCCCTCCACTCACACCAGAAATGCCCTCTGTCCAAGTGGCATCTGCACTGCCTCACTCAGGGGCTCCTCTCTGATATAAATGGGCCAGTTTGGACAAGCCAGCTGAGACCACTTTAGTTTGGAGCCTTTACTTCAACACTCCCATGCCTACAAACTAAACACAATACTAAGTAACATCAGCTGAAATGTAAGTCATGTTCCATTTAAATAAAAAACAGCATAAACTCTGACGTCTGAGAAGTAATTAAAAAAAATACAATAAGCTTTTCTGCTAACTAGCAAGTTCAATACTGAATGCAATACCCTCACACCTTTCAGATTACCTGTTATTGCCTGTTGCTTCTCCAGAAATACTGTGGGCAGCAGCTTGATGCTGCCTGCCACACACAGGCTCCTTTGCATGCAAGTATGGAAATTAGAAATGTCATGCCTTGTCCGTGGTGGTTGCTGATTGTAAATAAGGCATCGTCCAGGTGCCAGCATGGCCCACCCCAGCTGCACTGCTCCAGTCTCTCAGCAGAAACCAGTGCATGGTACCCAGACAGCCTTATATTATTCTGATCAACGCTGAGTATCACTGGGGAAGCAGCTACTGCATGCACAGACATGACAGAGCCTCTGGAGGGATGTTGTTTCACCACCCCTGTCCTGAAGAGTCCACTGTCAAAGGCTAAAGGGGACTATAGCCCTGTATGCTGGCACAGGATTTACCTTCCTGTTATGCAGGGGCAAATCCCACTGATACCAGTTGGAGAGACTTAGTATTCACACAGCTTCTAGAACCACTTCTGGAGATGTGTGAATCTGGAATCACATTTTAGACACCCACTTTAGAAAGGTGGGGATCAAGTGATGCCATTCACTTTTATTAAGGCAACACTGTAGTGGAAAATGAGGAATGTGATGCATTTACAATTACGTATTTGCAGTAACACACCGTTGTACACACAGTGGCAGTAAGGATGGCTTTTAGACTTTTCTGGACCTCAGGTGGTTTGTGCTCCTAATACCATTAAAACCCTGCTTACTGAAGAGCCCATGAGGCAAACATCAGACCCACAGAAACAACTGAAGTGGGAGAGACCCTCTGAACTCTATGAAATATTTACAAACAGCTTTAGGAGCTCTGGGATGAAGTGAAGTACTTTCAAGCATAGACAGAAAACCTAATGGATATAAAAATCCTTTTTCAGCTCTTGGTGAGATTTGTTTTCACAGACCTAGCTATGATACGAGAAAACGTATTAGGTCATCCAGTCTGCCTCCTCCTCTTCCAAGAGAGAATTGGTCCCAGTGCTACATTTTATAATATTTGGCTCAGCCCACCTCTGCCTGACTCAGACAACATAAGCCAAACCCACTTCTTGGGAATCTTCTCAATTTTCCTAAATATTTCACTTTGTGGATCTTCTCCCAGTATTACATTCAGAACAATTCTGCACAATCTGTATAAAGACACTGCAATGTCATGATTGTTATCCTGTTGATTTCATGCTTATTCCCTTACACGACCCTACATAATTTCTCAGCCAGTGCATTGGTGATGTCTGCAGTCATGCTCCTCCCCATTTGAACCCATTATAGCTGTGCTCTGCTGTGACTGAGGCTGCACAAGCAAATTCTTTCAGTTGTTTTCCTGTCTGTTTCTTCCTCTCTGTACTCAAGATATTGTTATTATTACACATGCGAAAAAGGGCAAGGAAAAGGAAGAAGGAGAAAGAAGTGGAAAGGCAAAAATGCCTTTTTTCATGTTCCCATAGCTGTGCAGGCACAGAAAGATCCATCCTAAATAGCTGGGCCACACAAATAATTTAAGTTTTACCTCTAGGATTTATGATAAGGGTATTGTTTTCATTTTTGCTTACTCTATATGCCTCATAAATCCTTTTTTTNGAACATTTGAGTTTTCCATTGCTGTTTGGACAGTTTAGAAAAATGATGCTGCCCCTAGAAGAGATTAAACAGGAAGAGTTTCTGCTTTCACACTTTTCAATATCAAGACGATGAAAAGAGAAAATCCCTCTGAAGGATTTTATGTCCAGAATCTACTCCCAAGGAATTGTACAAAACCTGCCACAATCATTTAGAGAGAACTGAGTTTAAGAGGGTCAATCTAAGATCCCCATAGCATTTGTTTTCTTTGCATATTATCCTTTCTTCTTCAAAATAAAGAAAAAAACATACAAAACACAGTCATGCCCTCCTCAGAGCTACCTTTCAGATTTGTGAAGCTTTTCCAAAACATACACACTTTGCGGATTGTTGTTTTTTAAAATTACCCCAAAATGGGCTTCAGACTCAAAGTGGTAGAGGAATATGTACACAGACACTTTAAAATTTCAAAAATATTTACAGCTTAAGAAATATCTGTCACTTTCTGTAATTTTTGCTTTCTGACCAGATCTTTTTCAGCAGTTGAAGTCTCTTAACATCTAAAGCAGAACAGCAATAACAGTAAAGTGCCACAGCTTATCTGATGTGTTAAAAATGTCATCAACTCTTGCATACAGACATGTCTCTGAAATAAAGCTCTGAAATACACAGAGCTACGAGTCCTACTGCAGCCAGGCTAAGCAGCTCTTTACACAAGGTTCTCCTGGGGTAAATTCCCACCCTAGAAGCAGCTTAACTTCATGACGCTATTCACTAGGTGATCATTATTCTAATTTTACTCTTGGGGAAAGGAAGGCAAGTAAGACAAAACATTTCTCTAACATCACAGGGTAACCCAGGTGCATTTCACTGGCCTGTGTAAACTCAGTATGTTGTTTCCATAAGTAGAATAAACTCTTTCCACATTAGGAGAAACTTTTCTCAAGGCATTACTTTTCTGAGCAGAGCACATTATTTTAACACACTGGTAGCTTTGACAGAAAGCAGGACCGCAGGTCTTTTCCCTTCCAGCTTTATGAGGTGTGGCCATATGTGAGTGAATGTCTGGCTGTCTGCAGGACTTGCAACAGTAAGAGGCTCTTGCAGTAGCTGCACTCCCTATAGGATATATACAGCAACTGGGCCAGCCTGTTTACAAAATAGCTCGTGATCATCACGGCAGTGCTCAGCAGCTATGAATATATCACACCAGAGTCTAATTAAAGACAGGCATAGCTAAAGCACTGCAAAATAAGGAAGCAGTGGCACTTAATAAAGATGCTCACGATTGGGAAGAGATTAGGATTTTTACTCTCAGTACCTTGGAGGTCAGCTAACCATGTTTATTCCAGTCAAGAATTAAAACATCCATCTAAACATTTGGTGCAGACAGTCAGCTCATACCCTCGGGAAAAGAGTAAATTTTGTAACAAGACACAGCAGTCTGAATGGTGAAAAGAATCATTGTAACTAGAAAGCCAAAAATAAAAAACTAATTGAACTTGGTTATTTGTACATAAAATGGATATGCCACTACATCAATAGCTGTACAAAGTGTGAGTGTTCCTATCCTTACCCTTCAGAACACGGCTGGAACTCTCCTTTCTCTCCTAAATACACATACTGCATTAATACCTGGTGTGATGTTTCAGGATTGACTCCCAACTTGTCTAGACCCTGACTCTTCATCAGGCAATGTCTATTCCTAAATGACAGAGCATGGGTTAGAAGGGAGGTAGGAAAGTGCCTATTTCTATCCCAGCTATGGAGAGGAGAGGGCTGTATTTCTGGAACGAAACCCTTATGCTAATGCTCCCAGCAAGCAATGGATTACCCTAATATACTCCAATAATGGCTGAGTCATTGTTATTTTATGGTGAAGTCTCAGGGGAGGGGAGACAGCCATTTTTGAGAAGACCAAGTTCTAGCAAATGAGTACTACAGAAAAAAAGATCATGAAAAATTAGCAGGGCAATTTCTGTTGTACTTATACTGCCTTTCCAGAAAGGTTTTTTCTTTTTTTTCCCTGTGCCATCCATTTTGCTTCTGTAAAGCTGCAGAGGAAAGCTGAAAACCAATAATCCAATCCATTTGTTTCACATCTTCTTACTTCACAGGCACTTCCATCAGGTTGTCTCCCTTTTTGGATACGCTGCTGTAAATAACTTCCCAGAGTATGTTCCCAGAGCGATGCTTTGATTCCTGAGCAGCTTTGCTCTGGCAGGTTGCAAAGGGGGATCATTACAGGTGAGTAGCCAAGCAAGCTGTTTGCTTTCCTGTCCATGATATCCACACATATCTAGGAGGTTTGGAGGAAACAAGGAAGAACAATGTGACTCCCAAGCCTAATTATCTACTGCTACACTGCTGAGTCCATATCTGTCTACCAAGATGACACACTAAGGTACAGAATGCCAGTGACAGTGCCTACTCCCAGTAGATGCTCAGTCCCTTGGTAGGCTAAATGTGGATTCCAAAGCACGAGCACGGTGAATCACGCTGTATAATTATTTTGTATATCATATGTATACTCATAACCAGGTCTCCCTTCACACACAGAGTTTAAGGCCATGCAAACTTCCTTTACCAGAACAGGACCGTAGTTCTCTTTTTGATGTGAGCACACTTTTGGTCTCTTGCATGTTTATACCGTGAAAGCTTTAACTGTTTCACAGGAACAGAAGAGATACTGTTGATTTTTCATCAAAGTTAAATAGCAGGGAAAACATTTTTATTGATCTGGGAGTTAATTTTAGAAGACATCAAGAGCTGTGCAGAGCTGCTGCAGTAGCTCTGCTGAAGAGGTTCAGAATGGGTCTTTCTCTCCACCAAAGCAAGCTCCTCACATTTTTAGCCAGAGTGTCAGGCAGCAACCCTTCTACTTGGATAATTCCCTTTCCTACCTGATATGCAACTCCACGCTGCTCTTCTTTCTAAAGAGACATTCAGGGCGACCAGATTGTTTGCCCTCGGCTGCATGCACGTGTCCCAGTAACCAAGAACTCCTCAGAGGGCCCATCACAGGCTCTGGATAGTTCAGTACCGGACAGGTCACAACCCACAGACAACACATAACACTAAAATGCCACAAGCACATCAGAGTTGAGCACCAGTTCCAAGTTACTAAAAGGATTTTAAACTAGAATAAGAGAGAAACTCACCACTACAGTACAGAGCAGATACAGATTTTATATTAAATTCTATAGCGTTTTCTTGGCTGTGGTAAGAACTCAGGTGCTTGTCCCATAATACTGCAGATTTCCTAAAATCAGCTTCTCTTAAGAGCATAGAAAAGCAGGTAACACTCAGTAAGGACATGGAACAAGAACAGCTTACCAGAAACACCTTCAACACAATCAGCACTTCTTCAATTAATAACCTTGGTGAGGTCGAATTGTTAAGCTGTTACAAATTTATGTAGATCCACCGGTTTCAATGATCAGACAGATCCCTTTAAATACACTTAAATTTGAACAGTTAAACAAATTAAACAATTTGGTTTAGAAACATCAGTAGGTTAGTGATGCTCCCTACTTCAGAATGCCCTTGTACACAAAACCAAGCATAGCCCAAGCTAACTGTGCTCACACCTTCTCCTCCAATCACTCCACATTTTCAATAGTTCTCCTTTACTACCTCAAGGGTGTTCCTCTACACTTCTGTGGTCTGGGAATTAAAAGGTGCTCTTTCAGGGCACACATAGGCAAGATGCACACGTGGCCAGGCAGATCAGCACAGCTGCATTCTGTACTTCCTATTCCCTGACAGATAAGAATAATAGATGTATGCAATCATTAATATTAGCAATGCTGAAGAAGCCTAGTGATAAAACCTCCTGGTGAATGCTAATGGAAGTGTTCATCCTCTTGGGTAGTATTTCACACATGTCTTCCAGAAAATCAAAATAAGTTTCCTGTATTTTAATTATTGCACATAACAATTTCACTACTATATGGATTTAGTTACTTAATTATTAATTAATATTTCAGTCTCTTCTGTTGCAGTACCTGAAGATGTGAGTGCTGTGGGCAGGCAAGGCACTGGGAAGTATTTTCCAGTGAAAAATGCAGAATAACAGATTTTAACAGCAACTTTAAAAAACCCAAAAAAACTAGTTAAAACTAAAGCTACCTGAGGCGAAACTTATTAAAACAGGCAAGATTGACAAGCAGCAGTAGAAAGCAGGAATCCTTATTTTTTTGTAGCCACATGCAAAACAGTGTTGATACTAATCTAAGAAAGTAAAACAATGAAGAGCAAAGAGATTTTCACATCAAGAAAAACTGAAACAGCTACAGGTGCTGTCAAGAAAAACACTGAGCACTTCTTTTTTTATTACTGTTTTTATTACTTGAGTAAGAGGGCCCTGATGAACTCATGTGCTACAATATACAGTGTATTTAAAGCACAGAAGCTCAAAACTGATAAAACTTTGAAGACCCAAGTGTATTTCCAAGGTGGACTCCATTATTTCACAGTGTGTTTCTTGTGCCCCACAAGCAGCTCACAGGCCAAACCCTCTCCAGCTGTTCTCCAACATTTCCAGAGTAGGTAATGATATTGTTCAAACAGAACTATTTCTTCTTGAGAGCTCTCTTTCCTTCCCCCTTCTTTGGTTTCTCCTTCCCACGGAGCTTTTTCAGTCGCCTCATCTCCTCCTTAAAGTCTTGATGCTCATCCCTACATGAGGAGGAAAGAAGAAAGTTTACTCTGTTTCTTGGAATACTGAGATGTGAAAGGTTCTTTAAAGTGTGTGATGATGGAAAAAAAATCCTAACTTTTCTTAACCATGAAGTCCATACTGAAACTCCCTACAATAGATTCCTTGTTACTGCTACAGTATCACTGAATAATAACATGAGAGATCTCCTCTGATACTTTCAGAAATAACACGGTTGCCCTTTTCAGCAACAAATGGTGTGTGCATATTTGTATTATTTCAATTGCATTTATTGATCCAGTGTGCTTAAATGAGCAGTAAAATATAAAAATCAGCAAGAGACAAGAATGAGAATTTCCCCCTTCTCATCTGGCTCAGCAGTCTAGCACATTGTGTTCCTGTGCTAGATACCAAGTTCAGGTCATTTGCTTCTAAGGAAACAGGGGCATGCTGAGCAGTAATTACAGCCCGTGACACTGCTCAGGAGACTTCAAGAATGAGCTACGAAGAAAGCATCAGTACTGGTAGAATCTTAACAGGAGAATAAAACAGAAAGGAGGATGAAGGGACTGCCAGAGATAATTAATCCTGAATAATGTTCTAATAAATTCTATTAATCTCTCTCCTTCTATTTTTCAGTGCAAAGTAATTTTCAAAAGCCATAACTGCATCCTATGTGGTTTAAGATTGCTGCACTGCTATTTTTATACACAACTTCTCTAAATAGTAACAAAAAGCTTGATTTATTATTGGGCTCTCTTAGTCTGTGACTCTCCATTACATATTTCTGAGCTGCAAGCCTGACCCTCTACAAACTCTCTATACACATAGCAGCCAGAGAAGGAATTGAGATTAATAGGGGAAGAGTAAAGAACACGGCTATGTCATTGGGGCCTTCTGTGGAAAGAAACGGCTATTCTAGAAAATGTTTGCACACCCACGTAAACCAAGAGCATCCTGGACACACTCCTTGATGGCTGGTATTGTGACACTAGCAATAGAAAATTATCTAGTTTGACTTCATAGGGTTGGCAGCCTCACTTTCAAAGGATTTCTTTAGTGCTACCTGACTGAAGTAAAATAAACGCATTTGACTCCTACTGATGTTCCCTAGCAGTGTAAATTTTTCCTGCTAGATACTGAGGAAATTCATGTTGAAATTAGACAACTGGTTTGGATGAAGCTGGAGTTAATAAGGCTATTTAAACTGTATTTGAATTTAATTTAACCTTATTTATTTTAAAGGATGAAAAGGTCCTTTGGCCTAACATAGACTTTCCTTCTCTTATACACTTCACTTACTAGCTGTTGAATGATTGAGGAATATACGGTAAGACCATCCTAGTGCAATTCTGGTGTTAAAGTCACCTTTTTGTAGCACATTCAATTTGCCACATTCAGAACTACAGCCCCATCTCCTGTCTATGAGAAAACTCTGTTCCCTTCCCCACAAAGCCAAAGCAGGAACTATTTCTTATATAACTGCTTGCCCAAAACTACACCTAAAGCCTTTTTCACAAAAGGTTCCAATTATGGCAATAGTTGGACAGCAGTCACTGATTTTACTCTCCTTGCCCTCAGTGCAATGATCAAGCGTGCGTTTCCATATGCACCGTGTTCAGAACTAAAACCAGAACTGTAACCAGACTCAAGCACACCCTTTTCCCATCTCCAGTCGTGCTCCCACCCTACAAGCCCAGAGAGTACCTGTAGAGCCCAAAGTAGCGGAGTTTCTTCATGAGGGCGTAGTAGGTGTTGTGGGGAGGGTACCAGCTGTACACCTCCTTCTGCTTGGCCAAGGGCTGCTCGCTGAATAACTTCACCACTTTCATAGATTTTGAGTCAGTCGGCCTGACCATATCTCCGAATATCTGAGCACTCAGCCGGGCCATTCGAAGGGCATAACTGGAAACATTGGACATCTCTCAAGGAAGAGTGGGCACACATAGACAGATGAACTTTCCTGCAAAAGGAAACACAGGAGAGACACAGGAGAGCTCTAAGGTGGTTGCATATCACAGGCTATCCCAGAATTAAGGCAAACAAGACAACCAATTGCACACTGGTCACATGTTTGGAGACACACATTCCTTGCATGAAATCAGTCTAACCCTTAGTACATAACCTTGCGTGCAACAAACATCTACACTAATTCAGGTACAATTACCAGCCTAACTAGGACACTGCAGACAATGATACTGACCATAAAAGTACCTTCACTGAACCACAATTTACCATGGCTAATTTATTAGCAATGCCACTTGGCTTGCTCAAGACTACCTTTAAACTCCAGTCACAGAAACAATCACAGCGCAAGCTCTGCCAAAAACAGCACCCGCTATGATACTGCCGACTTCTACACAAGCATGAGGTAAGACACTGTTGGAACATATTGAGGAAGCAACCTGGAGGTTTTTCTCATGAAAATTTCTCACCCTACTTAAAACAATGTTATAATCCATCCAACAAGAATGGTCTACCAAATGTAAAAAAAATAATCGTGTTTCTCTGTATGAAACACACAAATCTTTCCTGTCTCAATTCTCTTCCCTTAATCATCTCTGTCAGCTTCTTGTCCATTCTCTTTTCAGTCTCTCACGATACCTATTCTTTTTGAGAGGGAAAAAAATCACTTCCCCATGCTAGATTCTTTTTTCCAAGAAAATCCATCAGCAGCTTCCCATTCTCTTTTAGCCATCTCCCAACGAAAAACCTCTGCAACAAAAATGCCCTGCAGACAAAACCATTGTTATCAGGCCACCAGAGACAACATGCACTCTCTTAAAGGACTGTGAAGAAGGGTTTTCTCTCAGCTTTTCTAACCCTCTCCATTTTTCCTGTTTTCTACATCTTCACTCTTTCCTTGCAAAACAGGTTGTAATAGATAAAAATGAGAATTCAATAATCCTGTATTTTAAGCTGTGTGGCCTGTACTGTGCCTTTTTGAATAAGTGATGACACAAGTCCCCAGAGAAATAAAGCAAGCTTTGTTCAAGTGCACTACACTGAGGTTAAAGTTTAAAATTCTTGTTTTAAAAAGTATTGCACAGCTGATTCCAGAAGATGAGCATAAAAAATTAAAGAGGAAGAATAAGAGTAATCAGCAGGACAGAGCTAAACCCACTTTAATATTATTACAGGGAACCTGTTGTTTTATAACACAAATCTGAAGTATTCATAACCTCACTGACATTTGTCCACCACAAGACCTGATGTACAACTGTCTGCTTTGATTTACTTCTGTTAGCAAAGCACTATAAAGGAAGCGGGGAAAAAAAACATCAAGCATGAAAATAATGCAAGTATCTGAGTCCAAGAGAATAATGGAAAAAATAACAAAAGGGAAGGCAAAGCATCAGAGACTTAAAGCTAAGACAGTAGGCCCAGTGTGAGAAGACAAAAGCTCTTAAATGATTGCAGGGCAGCAGTTCAACCTGAACATCTACTGCGTGGGGAAATGATCACCAAGTCTTGTTAAATCATCCATTTCAGAGCAACCAGCCCCCAATTCCTACATTCAGAGACAAAGCAACAAGTTCTCCCCCACACTCTTTTCATCACATCACCCTGAAAGTATCAGCAGACTCAATTCAAACACAAAGCTTGCTTAACCTCTACTTACTGTGGCCTTAAAATGAAAACACCTTTAGCTCCTAAATAATGCAAAAATTATGAACCTGACTTTCACTTCAGAACAGCTGAGGATAAAGGAATATAAACAGCCTAAGCCAACTGGAGACCCTCATTAATCCTCGACAGACTAATTACGTTTGAGAGAGAAAAAAAGGCAAAGGCTACCGACTCCCAAGAGCCAGAGCCATCCAAAGCCTGTTTGGGGGCGACCTCTGATCCCGTGAGATGTCCTGTTATTGCCCCTTCCAGCGATGGCGTTTTCAGGGTCACCCGCC
The DNA here is from genome assembly GCA_013400415.1 of Scytalopus superciliaris. Lineage (NCBI taxonomy): Eukaryota > Metazoa > Chordata > Aves > Passeriformes > Rhinocryptidae > Scytalopus > Scytalopus superciliaris. Next base: position 639,363 of record VXBX01005266.1, read on the forward strand.
GGTAATGGACACACCAAAACCAAAAGCAAAAGCAAAACCAAAGCCACCCCCCCGGGTGCCGCTCCGCCCGCTCCCCGCCCCAGGAGGGTGGGTGTTTCCACTCCCGATGCCCCAGCTTGTCTCAGCCAGCAGGGCAGGAGGGCTGTGTGTTCCCGGAGCGCCTCCCGATGCCGCCCCGAGCACGGGGGGATGCGGCGGGCACGGAGGTTCCCCCGGGAAGCGGCTCCGGGACCCCCCGCCCCGCTCACCGGCAGCGCCCGGCACACGGCGGCGGGAGCGGGGATGCGACGGGGCGGTCGGGGCGGGGATACCGATGGGGCTGTCGGGGCGGCGATGCCCACGGGGCGGTGATACCGATGGGGCGGTCGGAGCGCTGATGCCGCACCTCGGCGCTGTTCGGTGACGTGCGGGGAGAGGCGGGATCGCCCCCGCCAGCCCCGCCTGCTCGGGCAGAGCCGCCTCCTCCGCCCCCACTGGGAATGCGGCGTGTCCGCTGCCCTCCCGGAGCGCCGCCGTCATAGAATCATAGAATACCTTGATTTGGGAGAGACTCGCAAGTATCGTCGAGTCCGACTCCTGGCTCCGCGCAGGACGACCCAAATTATCCATCCCCCCGTAAAGGGGTTACGCTCTCCTGTGTCACAGCCAGTATCGTAAAGGACCTTTTCATTGTGACTCCTCACTTTTTGGTCCTGTAAGCGGCTTAGGAGTTACATGCGAAAATCTAATAGTGAAATTAGAAAAGCAGGTATTCTCCTTGAAAGCTGATGACAAGTGGACATGTGGCCTTATTCTTTCCTTTTCTGTGAGGAGATGCCCACACTGACACGTTCAGTCAGCAGCTCTGCTCCGTGAGAACATCTGTCTGAGTTCATACAACCAAAACAAGTTGGTTTTACTCTTGGCAGAAGGTATGAGTTTACATAAAGAGCTGAAAGCTGGATGTCTTCACCCAACGGCCTTGACTGGGCTGCGAACCGGGACAAGTGGTGTCAAAATCTAGTTTTCCTGAAAGGTGATGAGAGGAAGAGTTTGGGAACCACATGTTTTTTAGTTAGTGTCTCCCAACCACATGGAGAAATTGTCTACTCCAAAGTCAGGGTTCCTGTTTCCTGTGCTCCTTGACAGTCCTTAGCCTCATAACTTCTGCTTCCCTCTGGCCGCTTTTTTTTCAAGGGTGAATATTGAGTTTGTAAAATATATCTGCTTTGTCAAATCCACCTGCACAATCTCCATCTTCCATCACAAGTGTCATCTCAGTCTGTGGTCACTAAGCCTGGTGCCCCTGGAGCTGGAGCAGAGCAGGGGGTGTGCCCGGGGGTGCCCCTGTGATGTGGGGCTGGGCACCTCGCCCTGCTAATGCTTCCCCCTGCCACCCCTTTGGCCACTGCCCACCCCACTTCACGTGAGCCTTCCCAGTGCTCCATTTATGCTAATTTTTAATCAGTGCCAGGAGGTGCTAAATCAGACCCTGTGCAAACATCTGAGTAAATGACAATTATGTGATTGCATTTACACGCCAAATGTGTAATGCCATTGAAGGAGGAAATTGGGTTTGTCTGGCTGGGCCTGTTTGCTGGAAGAGCAGATTCTGCTCAGCATTAAGACACTGTTATTCTGTTGTCCTTGCTTGATTAATTTTCTGTCACCTTTTCCATGCTTGTCACGAGCAGAGCAGCCTCATGGTCTGGGCACCCCAGTCACCTTTCTTGTCCTTTTTGAATATTGGCATGATCCTTTGCAATTTCCTTTATATTTCTGATCTAGTGGAAGGTGCCCCTGCCCATGGCAGGAGGAGGTTGGAACTAGGTGATCTTTAAGGTCCCTTCCAATCCAAGCCGTTCTATGATTATGAGGAATTAACATTCATGGAATTTCTTTAGCCAGTTATTCAAAGACTGTCACATAAAAGTTCTCTAGATATCCTAATTTTAAAATGATTGCTCTAGTAGAATTTGCTTACTCTTTTCATTACTGACTAATGGGCTGAAAAGTGCTTCTTTTTTTCCTACTAGATAAGAAAAGTGCCTCTTTCTTATGAGGGCATAGAGGTTTTTAGCATTTCTGCCATTTCTGTGCTATTTTACTATCTCTATTTAGAAATACACTTTGGCACTGTTGCACTCCCCATTTTACTGTCTGTAATCACATTTCTGTAGGCCTTATTTTTTGCATGAACAGACAACTTTTTTTCCCTATATTTTTGCCTTTCCATGTTGTTCTATACCATGCTTTCAGCTTCTGAGCGTTTCCTTCACCCTGCTGCTGAGACAAAATTGTCCTTCAGCCAAAATTGGCCATTTTGTTAATTAAGCAATCATGACTTTATGGAGTAAGATCATAAGTATTCTCATTTACATTTCTATCTCTATTTTTGAATCGTAATTTTCTCATCATTTCTCCCATCTTGATGGGTATAATCTTTCTGAAGCATCTCTGTGTGTGTGTGTGAGTCAGTCCCGGACTGGGACTGTCCTTATTCCTCGTTATACCAACTGTCCTTGTTATAATCAAATTATGATTGCTGACTCCTAAGCAACCACCACTATTTTGTTCCATGATTAAGTTGTTTAAACATTTTGAGTTCAAAAATACTTCTTCCATGTAGACTGGAATAACTTCTGTCACAGAAAATAAGTTTTAGAAAATCTGATGAGACATGGCTGCTGGCTATTTGGGGCGTTTTCCTCACACGGCTCCAAACTGAGAACACTTTCTGTACACTGGAGGGATAAGCAGCCTGATTCTCTGCAGCCATCTCTGCTGCATTCCACCCCTCCTCAATAGGATTAATTGGAATAAGTTACTATCATATCTCTAAAATAGGATGGTGGTGTCATACATACTGTTACCTTCTCAATCTTCAAATTTGTTTATTTGATAAAAGGATTGGGGCAAAGTATTGTAAGATTCCATTTTGCCTTTTTCGGTAATTACATCAGTTTTATCTTGTTTCTCCTCATCAATGAAAATATCCAGGTCTTCTTGCATGTAACCCAATCTCTGAAAATTGGCATATAGACCACTGGAAAGCATCTTCCTTTTTGCCTTAGAGTGTGGTTACAGTTCCATTTCAGCTTTATCACTCTGGAGTCTGATTGCCTAAAGTTACTCTGCTGAATTTCAGGGCAGAGACATTTAGTGGATTAGGCTGATGTGAGAATTATGGCTGCTCCTGTTCAGGGCAGTTGGGAAACTGACTTTCTCATTCATAGTTACACATCACAGGTCAGGATCAGTAGGAAGGAGTCACAGAATCATGGACTCATTTAGGCTGGAAAAGATCTCTAAGTCACAATACAAAGATTTTCTCCTCATAGTCCATGTGTTGCTGCCTGTACTTGCAGGCTCCAGAATGGCTTTTCTGGTGTGATGGAAGCACACATATGAACAGATCTCCACTGATTCATTTGTTCTGCCATTTTTACTCCAAAATCAGTTGTTCCTGCTGTCTAACATTATTAAATCAAAGTAAAAGTGTGCACTCACAAGAGCCTATTTGTGTTACTATATCACTGTTGTTGCTGTGGTTATGAGGAGAATTGCTTGCAGAGCACCCAGCCAGGGTTAGCGTGCCAGTAAGGCAGTGCACAGACATTCTGGATGGAGTATCAAGGTCACAGGAGCCCACAAAGTGACAACTCAACACATCTACAGATTCACAGAGGCAGAGCACGATCTGTTTTGCAATCCACGTAGCCAAAACGGTCTTGCTCGCCTCATCTGGGACACTGTGCCTCCCTACATTCTGCCGAGGAGTTTAAGCTCCAGGGGTGATGTGGTTTACTGGCGAGGACACTGTCCAAGTGGCTCTCCCTGAGATGGTGCTCGTGGTGAGAACAAGTCAGGCAGGCTGGTGTGGCTGCATGGCTGTAACATGCATCCCTGGGAGCAATTATCATCAGCCATGTGCATACTGGTGGCTGCACTTCCCTTTTAGTTCCCTAGTGCTTACCATTCAGGTCAAGGGCTGAACTGCTTTCTCTTCTTCCAGGGAATGGAAGGAAGCAGCAGAGGCTGACAGCAGGAATGGGTTTGTGATGAGCTGAATTCCATGCACATGCTATTAGATCCTCCTGAGCTTTTTGTTGTAAACAGAGTGAAGCATTTTGGTTTGTCAGCAATTATTTAGAAGAAAATCAGTGACAGATGGCTGAATGAAAAAGGTGAAACCCTAAAAAGGAGTTAAAGGAGAGTGAATTGATGTGAGGCTGGAAGACAACAAGAGCATTCTCTGCATGGAAACTGTTGTGAAGGAAATACATGAAGAGAATGGAAAGACATGCAGGAAGCACATGCAAAGCAGAAAAAAAAAAGGGAGAAAGAGACCTCTTGATAAAGTACAAGAAAGACCTTTTCACACATAGTTGGCAGTAATTTGGTCTGGAATTATTTTATTTCATCAATAATGATCTAGAATTAACTATCTGGTTAATTCCTCTTGTGTATGTGTTTTAGTTTCAACTGAATGCTGAACAGCTTTAAGGCAAAATTTTGACAAAATGCAACACTTGAGCCACTGTGAGTTTGTCCTGAGCAGGCAAAGGTATGCCCGGAAAGCAAAAAAGATCAGGGTGCCAGTTTGCTGATTGGTTTTGTTTATTGACATTTACAAGGAAAGGAGAGCGTGAACTTGTATCAGTTGATCTTGGAACTGAGGCATTTGACACACCAATCAACTTCACTCCTAAATCTTATGCTCATAACTTTCAAGCTGTAAGATGATATCTAACATTTTCCTCTTATAAATATTGACATGAGGGAATAAAATCATCTTCACCTGAGTCAAGTAGAAGGACCCTCTGAGGATTTGGTAAAACTGCATTGGCTACATATTTAGAAATAATTTGTTATTCATTCTTTATGTGATCATGATTAATTGCAAACTTCAATTGTATTTTGTTGTGCAGCGATTCATACTAAGCCATGGAGGTGTCTGCAGTGCAAAACCCTGTGGAGAGAATGTGTAGTGTTCAGAGACTGACAGACTTTGGGTGGGCATTTGAAGGATATTTTGACTTTAAAATAGCTTGTCAAACTAATGCCACAGAATGGAATCTACAAAGATTAAATACTGCCCTTCCAGCTATTTAGGACTGTAAACACTTGGGAGGGAGATGCAGCCTTAAAGAAAAAGAGAAATTATTTTTCAAAGCCAGTTGGCATCTCGAGCTTATTGTTTTCCCCAACAGCCAGGCTGTTGAGACAGCCTTCCTGCCTCCTGGGGAAAGGGAGAAAGAAAGTGCTATTCCTCTTTCATAGGATGCCCTCAGACTGATGCCTGGAATGATATTGACAGTTCTCCAGAAGAACTGTAGCACATCCATTTTTAATGGAAGAGGAGCTGTTCAGCATAGCAGGGGGTGCACGAAGCTGAACAGGCAAGTGACGGAGGATGCTGATGATCTCCCCACATTTACATGTTTGTCATTTAGACTGACTAATTTGTAGTTCAACAGTATGTCAGAATAAATGATCAGTGATAGATTTAAATGGAGTACTTAAGACTGAAGAGAAGGAATATTTCGTTGTGGTTAGATCAAGGGACTGGGAACGAGAATTGTTGAATCTTGGGTTTTTTGCAGCTCCATTACTAACTCACTGGATGACCTTAAGCAAGCTAATTAACCTATCTGCCATTTCATCCCTCTGTAAACTAGGGATAATAAAGTCTGCTTCAGAAATAGGTTGTGAAGAATAATTGATTCTTAGAAAATGCTTCAGCTTTCCCTTGTGAAAAACATACTACAGCAGTCAAGTATTGTTGTTACTTTACCAACAACATGCACATAAAACTTTTAAAGGCAACAGTAACAAAGGCCCATCTGTCTTGGCTGCAACAAAGTGTTGACGGGGCGGGGGTAGGGGAGGAAAAAAAGGAAAAATATTAAAATAACAGAATCAGCAAAAAGTGAAGAAATAATGGAGACATCTGTCTCACTGCTGATAAAATCTCCTCTAGTTTCTCTTCCATCATTCCTTGCAGCCCTCGTCTAAAGGATATCCACCAAGGTTTTCAAGTGGGGTCAAAACAGCTGTTTATCTCTAACTCTGACCAGGTGTGAAAACGAAGAACAAATAAAAATGTTCCAGCAATAGAATTTTCAGGATGACATCAATCTCTTTAAACAGAAAATCCAAGGAGGTTGGTTGGGTCTGTTTGAGTTCACATTTCTGTTTCTTCCAGCTGAACTCTCTTCAAGATTCTGTCTAGAATCTAGACTTCTTGGGTTTGTGACGTGTTGGCTCCCCTGAGTTTCTGCAGATTTTGGTATCTGTTGGTCTCCATGGTGCATTCTAATGGAGATTTCTCCCTATGTTTTCCTGGTTTAGGTCCCTTCTTGTCTTAGGGTATCTGAACCAATGCTGAGCACAGGGTAAATCATTAGGTCTTTGGGAGCACTCTGGATAGCCACTCTGACTGCCTCAACTTGTAAGTCAGCAGATTTTCTGAGATCTGGCTGGACTCCCAGGTTCCCAGTCATTTCAATAGTGCTCTTTGTAGACCTAAACATCATTGATCAACCTTTATTCCTCATATAGTCTTTTGAAGGCAGAGTTGTGGAAACAGATAACTTTTTTGCCTTTAGTTTGGAGTCCTTCAGTCTTGGTGGGTAACACAGAGCTGTTGTTAATTATGTCTGCGTGTACATCCAGGGTTTCCCCACCCAGGTGCAGAATTCAAGTCTTACCCTTGTTGAACCCTATAGTTGGTGATTGCCCAGTCCTCTAATTTGTCAGGGTCTCTGCAGGGCCTCCCTGCCTTCGAGGGAGTCAACAGCTCGTCCCAGTTTTGTGCTGTCTGTAAATTCGCTTCGTATCCCTTCCAGTGTTGTCAGAAGAACAGTCCTTAAGGAGCTGCTGTCTTCTCTTAGAAAACTGACACTGGTAGTATGAAATGTATAGATTTTTTTTCCCCTCCTCTTTCTTCTATTCTTGTTTAAGACTAACAAACCAATGGCAATTGCATGGAAATTAGATCTTCTTGCTTAGGCATTCATTTCTTCTGCTGCATGTGTCCCACCAGGAGCTCTAATCCTCTCTTTGTGATCTAATCAAATCCTCAACAACCAATTGTGATTTCACAGTGATAAAGCTTAAGGTGGGGAAATGAACTGCAGAAATGGATGAACTCTGAAGAACCAACTCCTTTATTTCGATGCAAATATACTTGGTGATAATAAATGAAGAGAAGTAAATGCTAAACTGTTGAGGATGGCAGCAAACTTGTGTCTAAATAGAGAGTTTATCATCCTAGATGTCAGCTGCTATTACAGAGGCACACAATATATATGTATACAATTTGTATTTTTTTTTATATTTAAATGAATCTACTTTGCTGGGACTTCACAGTGAAATGAAATAGGTGAAGACTGAGGTCTGACTTCTGAGTCATGTTCCAAAATGAAGCTGTGATTTTAGAAAACATAGCTTTTTTCTAAGCAGGTGGTATTTTTAATTTTGCTTACTGGTTTTCTTTCCAGTTCCTTCTGTCATGATTTCTTATGATCTATGAATTGTGATTTTTAACCAATTCTTGTTCTTATTTTGTGACTAAAAGAAGCAACAAATTGAACTGGCAGTGAGTGTGAACAGTCATGGGTGTGAAACACTGTGTTATCAGTCTACAAAGACTGTGATTCTGTCTTTCAGTGGATCAGTTCACAAAGCACTGCTGATAGAAGCCATGTCCAAAAATCTTTCTGGGAATGAACAACGTGCTCTGGAAGCTGTCAGAAGTTTAGGTAGGGTTGCACAGCGTGACTTGCCACATCAAGCAAAGTAACGGTGCTGCAGATGCAACTGCGTATGAGACTGCCTATACAAACAACATATTAATGCAGTACAGCAAAATCAGAATTATTCAGGCTTTCATATATTGAAGATCAATGTGTTAGATGTAGCTTTTAGAATAAAAGTCACTTCTTACCAAATATGTTTATTATTGGCAGCCAGAAGTCTGAGTTTTTGCTCTCAGTCATTACTCTTTGGCCCTAATATCTCATCTCTGCCATCCTGGATTCTACTTGCTATTTCTATAAAAGTCACAAGATCCATGAATTTTAATGAAGTAATATCTCCTGTTTTCAGCTGAGCCCAATGACGGTGATGTCGGAGACCCATCTTCCTTTTGTAGCTGGCTTTAGGCAGCAAGTGACCTTGCTATACAACTCCTGCAATCAGCCCAATGTCACCTTCATCACTGCAGCAGGCAATGGGTTTTTCCTGCAGCAGGATTTAGGGTAGGAGGCTGGGCTTGATGTAGTCATAAGGTAAACTAGGGGAAGCACAGAGGGGCTTGTATGAAATAACAGTCCTCTTAGCAAGGGTTTTGGGAAAACAGGTCTGTTCCTGCGAAACCTTGTCCAGCTCAGAGGAGAAGAAGCTGTAGAATATGAAGATGTTGAGCTGCCAGGCTGGCAAGACAATAAGCAGGACATATAACAGAGTGCCTGCTGTGATCAGAGTGCATCAGATTGGAGCTGAATCTCTGCTTGTGAGAGCCAGGGCTAAGATGTGTTTCCTATTGTAGGGAGATGAATTTGAAAGAGCCCCGAGCGCTAAATATTGCCCTTGTGCTTTGGTTGTCTCCAAGCAGAACTTTCTCTTTCAGTAGAGGCTTACATGTGCATAGCTTAGGCCTTTTCTTTTTAAAAAAATCTCTCCCTGTTGCTCCTCTGCATTGGAAACACTTCAGTGTTTACTCAGGACTCAAGACAGGGACAGGGCTGGCTTTCCTGAGTCTTTCACTTTAGTACTCAACATGTTAAATGTAGCATGAGCAACATTTAGGTCCTACCAGCTGGTTGAAAAAACTAAAACTGGTGGAGCAATAGCTCCCAAGTCATTCTGCAGTTTACGACAGCGCCCAGGACCGCTCAGCCTGTGTGGAGGCAGTGCAGGGGTGCAGGGATAATGGCTTCAGTAGGCTAAGTTTGCCTGACAGGCCTTGCTTTCAGTAGCTTATAGCTCTGCTAAACTTTAGCTGCTTGGGCTGATGTTTTCCAATCATGATGCCCATGTTGGGCAGTTTGGGGAAAAGTTTAGTTTAAAATAGTTCACCCTTGTTTTGCCTGAGCTTAAAGATATTCTTGGGGATGTTCTGATGAGAAGCAGTGGTTATCATACATAGCTGTGTGCACAGTGTAGCCTCAGGTTATTAACAATGATGTGGTTTTGACAGCTGACAGCTAAATAATAGAGTAAGTTTTCACAGGGGGAAGCAATTTTAATGGAAAGCCACCAGTCTTTTGTTTCATTTTGTCTTTGGAAAAACAACATTATACTGTGGTTCTTTTTAGCTGGTTACTGTCTTTTACATGTCTCTGTGTGAGGCCATTTAGTGTTGGCCATTGCCCCAGCTTCATTGAAAAAGATCATATGGGACTGCTCACCTTCCTGCCTTCCTGCTTTCTGCCCAGCAATTCATTTTGCTTCCTCCCAAAATAAATCTGTTCTTTTGATGCTCCACTCCATTCAGCTCCTGACCCCCTGATCAGTTCTGTCTCAGCTCGAGTGTGCTTCCCCTGTTCATCACAACTTCAGGTCACTAAATCGAGACAGAAAACAGCAGAATAAAGATTGCCCATGGACCACCATTCACTTGTGCCTTGTGGTTGTGAAGTAAGATTCATGCTCAGATCCTGCCTTCTGCCCAGACTCTGTTTCTATTCATGGTAGATGACAGATGAACCACTTTGTGGTGGCTGTTGGGTGGAGAATTCAGAAGCTGTGTAGTGAGCCTAGCAGATGAATACAGGTAGGCAAAATACTGGTCACACAGTGAAGGCTTTTGAATTGAAAGTGAAAATTGGATTTTATTTCATCCTTCATGAGAGTTGCTGTTATAAAGCTAAGTGACTCAAAAAAATTACATTCTTCCCAGCTTCTGTCCATGTGGTCCCCATTTTCTGTGTATCCAGTTTCAGTTGTCCATGCACTGATCTGTGGAACTACTGCCCACTGTGTCTAGAGCCAAGGTGACTGGGAGCTGTTCTCTGAGGAAAGAAGGTGATAAGTTTTTGTTCTAAGCTCCTTTAATGGAGCACCCAAAATACACTGACATGTTTGAAAATATTGGCTTTTATCTCTGTTCCTCAGCAGGGAGCTGTAAAGATAAATTCATTGATGATTGTAAAAAAACCTAACCCTTCAACACTACAATTAGAGCACCACTATAGAAAAGCCCATGAGGAAATTAATCATTCTGTATGCAATGCAAGATCTGGATGCTCTGCAGTAAATAGTACACGCACCACACACTGGATGATAAGGATACGAGGAAATTTGAATAGTGTTCATTAAGTGAGCAACATCCATCCTTTGCACTGTAAAAAGCAGGAGACCCATGGAAACAAAAATCATGTTATTAAAGATTGTATCATGATGTGCTTGCATGCGGGGCGAATTAATGTTGCATGGGCGATCTTAAATCTGGTATCACTAACTTGTTTAACTTTGAAATCCAAATGGCATTTTTTCAGAGAGAGCAAAACAAATCTCTTTGGGAAGTTGCCAGTGGGGAGAGCAGAAGATGTCCAGTTAGGTACTGGTTTGTGCAGCTAGATAGAGGTGTGTGCACACCTAAACATGAGTGTGTACAGCTTCTGTCTAATCTCTGTGTGTGTATGGCTAGCTTGTGTTTATGCAGCTGGCTGATGTTTACCTCTGAAAATGTCTTTTTCTATTTAAAAAAAATAAATAGAAGGGACATTAATAACTGGTTAATGCCTGGTGTTTAGATGACAAATTTTTAGATGGTGTTTTGTGGTTCAGATCTTTCTGTAGAGACTCTGCTTGGTTCTGAGTCCCCAGAATACCCAAAATCTGTTTGATTGATGGGTCAAGTGTTTGTGGGAGTTATCATAAGATGCTTCCATGGCAGCATCTTTTATGTCTGTGTTAATAGAAGGCTGGCATGCTGAGGATTCACGTACACCGGTAGCTAAGGTGCATTGGAACGATAAAAAATATTAGTAGATATAATTTGTTATATCTATGTTTGGTTTGATTACTGTCTTGTATTTGAAATCCTGTAATTAGAGCAGCAAACTGCCTCCAGAGCCAGTGCTGCTCCAGGTAATACAACACGAGGTTCCTATGTCTTCAGTAGGTGGTTCATTACAAAGACTAAAGGCTGGAGCCCATGTAGATTAAACCTCACCTCTCAGGAGGTGAAGATCACAGAGAGAGCAGGGAAATACTGAGAATCCTCTCTCCCTGTTGAATAACTGTAGTAGTACAGATCCCGGGGAATGGGCAGCAAATTGACTTGCTCAATCCCCTCCCCCACTAGATGGCACTGAATTCTTTTTCTTTAAAAGAAAAAAAAAAAAAAAGGGAGGGAGGAAAAAGAAAAATATGGTGGAGGTCATTTTGATGTTAAAAAAAAAAAAAAAAAAATCAAGACCAAAAGAACCGCCAACAAAAAAAGCCCATGAAGAAAAGCAAATTGCATTTGGTTATCCATTAACTCTGCCGTTCCCCGCAGCGAAGCCAAGACCCCACCTCTGTGTAGCTCGGAACAGGCGCGCTCGCTTTGTGTCTGCAGCACTCCTGAGAGGCGGTGGGAGACGGTCGCCGGAGGATGCTAAGGAGAGCGGAAACAATCCCGGGAGGGATCGGAGAGGAGACTGGCCCTGTCTGTAAGATAACATCCGTAGTGAGGTCTAGCAGGCAGCGCACGGCTTGTCACAAGGAATTGGCTCTGAACAGACTCACGGGGCTCCGCTTCTCTGTCCCACGCCTTCACAGACATTTTCCCTGTGCACCCATGTGCTTCAGCTTTCCCTCCGGATCGCTGAAATCGTAACCTGCAGAAAAAGAAAGCCTCAGCTTTTACTAAAACTGCGTTTTCACTCCCTGATTCATTTACGTCCCGTGAATTGGCTCCTTTGCCGAGATGCCCGTAATTCACTGTCGGGAGCGGTTTCCCTGTAGCATGCCCAACTGTGCATGCACGGGCTTTTTAAAAATGTCTTTCTTTCAGCTTACATTTATCTGAAGATCGACAAGGATTGTTTTTTACCCCCTGTGGTGAGCCGGGGGTGGGGTGGGAGGAAGAGAATTTAATAATGATCTGTTTGTGCTGAGAAGGGGCTGTCTGTAATAATCCTGCGAAGAGAGAGAGGAAAGGTTCCTAATGCCTGTGGCAAGCAATATTCTGCCCCTCCTGAAAAGAAGGGAATAATGACGGTAACAGAAAAAAAATGTTTAATTCTAAGAGTTAAAGTGGAGTTCATCTGAAATCCAACAATTTCTCCTACAGTTCTGTATTTAAGGTGACTTGCAGCAGTGACTGCCATCTGATAAAGCTACAAATGCAAGTGAAAAAAAAAAAAAGCACAGAAACTGCCACTGAAATTCTTTTTCAGAGAAAAAGATAAAACGTGGAACTACATGGCAATTTTTGGCTTTCCAACCCATGTTTAAGACTGAGGAGAGAACAAGTCTGGCTTCTCCAGGTACAAAGTCCCGTTTCCCCAAACTGTCTCACAGCCTTGGAGTGTGATGGGAAAACCTGGCACCTGGACCTCCCTGGGTCCAACCAAATCTTGGCTCTTTGGACTGTAATCCTAATGTTTAACTAGAAAAGAAATGTAAGTGTGATTACATTACATGATTTTCCCATTCCTGAAGGTATCCTTGGCCAGTTTAATGAGAAAACCAACTCTAGTAGCTGAATCCTCAATTTTGCTCTTAGCCCCAGTTCTGTCTAAACTGGTTGTTTAGGCAAAAAACAGTTTTGCTTTCCCGTTCAGTCTCAATAGAGAGTAAATATAGCAGACTTTTGTGCTTAAATTGAAAATCCAACAATCAGGCAAAAAACATGGTTGGCAAAATTAGGTTTGTTCCCTGTTCTCATCCTTCAGCTTGGGACTAGATGCTAAAAATTGACAGAGAAATCCAGGTGCACTCTTATTTCTGTGTGGGTGTGATACAAGAAACCTGTTCATCATCCTGTTATAGGAGCCAGCAGCTTTTGGACCACAAAGCTCTAAGTTTTATCTCTGAACAGACAACAAGTATGGCTGATCCAAGCACACTATAAAATCTAATTCTTTTTATCTACTGACATGTAGTTGCTCGTAAAATCCAGTTATAGCAGTGGATCCATCTGTGCTGAACTATTTTTAAAGAAACCTTAGATCCTTAAATATTTGCCTTTATTATTGACAACAGGGGGAAGTTACTGCTAAAAAATTTAAACCAGTGCCTTGTTTCAATAAAACAATTAACTTTAACTAGAGCATTCCAGACACAGTTCATAACATCTAAATTTTGCAATAGAGCTGTTTCAGCAGACAGAGATGATTGCAATGTCTATGGTTTGGATGATTGACTTTTCTTTGCCAGTTTCATATCCATACAAGGAGGGTAGAGAATAGGGTACATTTCAAACCAAAATTGGTTTAATGGGACAGACATCCTTCTGTAGCTGAAAATCCCCCCTGACTTGGGACCTGGTTTTGCCGGGTAAAATGAAGTTGTTGTTTTGCCTTTTTTGATAATACAATTTGGTTTGGGGCCAAAAACTGTTATGATCCAGCCATGTGTGTTTTTTCTTTTTCCCTCCCCGATACAGCTGTATTCCACAAGAAAATCCAGGTATGTATTTCTGATACACAAAGAGCTACTCCATTCCACCTCTGGTCTCACCACTGGAGAAAGTATAATTTGTGTGGCTAAGGTTAAAAGGTAGCAAAATCCCAGAACTCCCCTCTTGGGGCCAAGGGCTGTCACAAGCTCCAGGGCTTCAATAAGGGCTATGCTTGTTTTCAATTCAGATGGCACAGCTTGGGATTCAGGGGCCAAGAGCTGGTAGGATCCAGTGTGGATGTAGAGTTTTACAGCACACATCTGTGGGGAGGCATTGGGCTGTGGACTTTCTGGTGCAGTAGGAGCAACTGCATTGTTTGCTATTCATGCTTTGGAGTCGCTGCTGTGTGGGAGCCAAATATTGGATGGGGCTAACTCAGTCCCTGTGCCAGCTGCAGGATGCTGTGGTAGTCGCAGATCAGGATGTGCCAGCATCCAGAGCTTTTTGATTCAAGGGAAATGGCCACCTTTATTCCCTTTTTAAACACTACAGTTCAGAGTTCAGAGGCCTCAATTTTCTGGATCACACAGGAGGTCTCAAATCCAGGGTTTTTTCAAGCTCATGCTCTGTATTATGTGGTAGGTTGGGATTTTTTTGGTGCAGTGAGAAACAGCTCCGCTTGTCTTGGACTTGGTTGACACAATGTAAGGGCTTGAATGAGCAGGATCCAGTTAAATCCAGGTTTTACATTTTCCCCTCTTAAGAAAGTAAGGCTTCGACATTTCCTGCTTGGGAAGTGGTGCAGTTTATCTTTAAGGAGGATAGAGAAATAAGAAATGAGTCTCACGTTGCATGGGTGACATCACTGGCTTTTGGCTCAGCGCTCTGTATGCTCGGTCTGTAGGCTTCGGCCAAGGCTGCAGGGCTCGGTGTTTGAACAAGGAAAGATTCCCAGGTGTACAGAAGATCGGATTCTCTTTTATTTGGGTTAAAAGCGGTGAAATGAGATTTCTAAAGCTTGGGGACTCCAGCTCGCCTTCTGTTGCACTTGATCTCTACAAGATGGGTGAGTTATTCCCATTAAAGAGAAAGGGAGTGAAAATTTAAGGAGAAAAAAAAATGTCTGAATATATAACCGCTGATGCTGGGGATACGATTCATATGAAGCTGCTGAGCTAAAAACCTCAGCTCCGACGTGGAGATCGGGCCATATGGCAGAGAAATGGTGCAGCCCGAAAGCTGTTGACAACAGTTAGGGGCTGCTTTCCTCTCCCCGTGTAAGGTGTGTGGCTCCCCCACCCCTCCGCCCCTCCGNCCTTCATCTTGCAGATGGCTAACGTGCCGCCGTGTTAGGAAAACTGTGCACAACACATCCCAGCGCCGCGGACGGAGGAAGCCTCTCACAGCGCGGCGGAAGGGGGGGCAGCAGCGCGTGTGTGTGCCCGTGTGTGTGTGCCCGTGTGTGTNATCGGGGCACGCAGGGAGGCTCCGGGGCCTCAGGCGGCCCGGGGCACCGACACGGCCAAAAAACCGGGCGGGTGAATGGCAAGGCTGGCAGAGACGAGCCGAGATGTTTCCGAAGCCGAGATGCCAGTGACTGTCCGCGAAGTCTGCTGAGGCGGAGACCCGTGCGCGCCCGCGTTTCCAGAGCCAGCCGGGGAGGGTTGTGCTTTAACCACGATCTCGCGCAGCAGCACCAGCAGCAGNNNNACCACGATCTCGAGCAGCAGCAGCAGCAGCAGCAACAACAACAGATTGCACCCCCCCTCCTGCTCCCTCCCCTTCGACCCCGCTTTAAACCCAAGCAAGTGACCGACCGTCCAGACGATGATGCTCTTGCTGAGCCGCTGACAAAGAAAAGGCGAGTCACCCATTCCTGAAAACGGGACAACTGGCTGCTTGCAAGTGGGAGATGTCAGGCTGCTGAACTTTTCTGTCCTGTGATGATGCTGTGGTGAGCTTGCTGATCTAAAAGCCATCTCTTCTGGATTTCTGAGCTGGCTGGATGGAAAGAGATTAATGGACTGATCAGCCATCAGGTCTCTTCAGGGGATCCCTTCAGCCCCTGCCACTTGGGTGCTCGTGCTGAGGGGAGCAGGACATCTTTGTGTAGGTGGGTCACTGGCTCGCTCCCATTGGAGGTGGAAGGCTGTGCTTCTCCTCGCCAGGTCTCTGCAGAGGAGAAGAGGCAGATGAGACTCCCGGACTGCCTCCAGGGCAGAACTTTGTAGCGCTCTCAGCATCCCTCTGCAGCGTGGATGTGAGCCATGGGAGTTGGGGATGTTTGAGGCAGCCTCTGCCAAGTGACACCTAGCAGCTGCTCTGGAGGTTTTTGCGTGGTCTCACACCCAAGGGCTTTGCCTGTTGTGAAGATGTCCATGGTGTTTCTGTGAAGCTGAGGTATGGCTGCTGGAAGGTTACTGCTGTATGCTGGCCTCTCTTTAGCTCTGTGTGCCCTGGGCATGCTGGCTGTGGCAATCTGCTCTGACCATTGGTATGAAACTGATGCCAGGAAGCACAGAGAGAGGTGCAAGAGCATCACCACTAAGAGAAATGATCCTGGCTTCATTTATAACTCCAACAACAACCTGCCTCTCAGGGCCAGCAGGTCTAGGTTGGACCGCTGGGAAGGGAAACTCCTCTTGGCAAGAAACAGGAGGCAGATCTTTGCTATGAGCGCAGTCGACGAGTGCAACAGACAGTACAACTCGACCAACATGGGGCTCTGGAGGAAATGCCACCGACAAGGGTTCGACCAAGAGCTGGAGGAGCTGATTGCCAAAGGTAAGGGCTCTTTTTTTACCAAATGAACATGCCAGGCCCTCCTGAGATGAGCGGGGGGCTGAGCAGAGCCATTTGGGCTCACAGATGGGAGCTGGTGTCTCTAGCCAAATACCTCTCCTTGCACTCAGTGAACTGGCCGGGCTGGGCATCTTTTCCAGAGGCATTGCGAGGGCAGTTTCCCATGGGGTCTCTGCTGCTGAGATGTGGGGTTTGGGAGCAAGAAAGCTGTGGGGGTGAGAGCAGACACACCCCAGAATGTCTCTTTCATGTCTTTCTCTCTCACTAAGCTTGATACAGTCTGCCCATCACCATGGTTTCAGGTTATTTTCCAAACACAAATAAAGGGTATTAAGAAAGCAGACACTGGATTTTTATTTTTTGTTTTAAATTTTGTTTGAACCTGGTGGTTCAGGCAAAGTACATAGTATTTTATTGCAGGCTACAAATGTATGTATTTTATGATTCCCTTATGGAATACCCCACCAGTCCTGAAATGCACCATTTGCAGTGCTCACATGTAGGCTTTTTTTAATTCTCAAATGGAGAGTAAACAAAGAGAAATGCTAAAGAGCAGGAGGAAACCCAGCTTGCTGTTTACACTGAGCTGTATTTTGGAATATTTTCAATATCTACAAAACCTTACATGAATTTATTAGAAAGGAATAATTTTCTCTTGGAGTGGAGATGCATCTGTTTGCCAGTAGCATTTTTTACTATGTTTTTCTTGTCTTTTGGCCCTTCATCTTAATTTTCCCCCAAGGTAGTGGTTCAAGGTGATAGTCCCAAATGTTTCTTTGATCTGATGTATAGGAAGGGGACACATGCATAAAACCCAGCCTAAACATTCTGTTTACAGAAGAAGCATGTTTTTGCAGGGTGATGAGGGTTTCAGTAAAGGATGACGGCATCTTTGCTACCCACAGCATGGTTACTCCATACTACAAAATAACATTTCCCTCCCATGGTTCTTCTCTTGCATTCAGAAGATTCCCCATTGGTTTATTTCCATCACAGTGAAATCGCTGCTTATTGCACAGTGCAATCTTTTAAAATACTTGTTTTCTGAGTGTGTTCTCTGTCCCAAACTCCCTTGATAGCCTGCATTAATTCCCTCTTTAGACGTTACAAGTGGAATTATTGCTTAAAGCTAATTATTCACGAGAGGTGATCTTTGACACGCGTTTGCCCATGTATACCGTGTGTTCCTTATCTTTTACAAGGGAGCAGCGGAGGTGAGTAGCGTGGCTTGCACCAAACCAGTACAAACAGGTGGCGTACCAGGGAGCCTGTATCACTGGTTGGGATCCTGCCTGTGTTGCTAGGGCCCTTAATACCTGCCTGCTGTTTAACAGCTCCTATGAAATAGATTGGTTTCTTCAGCCCCATTTGTAAAGGGCAAGCGGACAGATCCAGAGCCTGTCAGCACCGAGACACCGTGCTGCTGGTTTCAGTGCCGAGGGAGTGATTCCTGTTCTCTGTCTAGGTGAGGGTGTGTGTGTGCTGGGCTGGCCATGGAGGGCTCGATTGCTCTGCCACGTGTGCTCGCTGCGCTCGGGGCATAAACAAATTCAACCTTGACAGCGGGCGAACATGTCACCAGAGCTCACCTTTGGCAAATGGATTTGCAATTGTGAGAGAGGTTTTTCATCTTGAAATAAGTGAGACTCGTTCCTTTCCCTGCCTGCCTTGTCCTGGGTTCAGGAATGTCCATTTCTCCTGCCAGAAACAGCTGAAATTGCCTGGCACTGGGTTATGTGTAATGGCAGCTCTGCTAAGTGTTAACCATAGAGAAAATGTGACAAATCAAGCTGAGGTGTTTCAGTGCAGGAGAAGGTGGTCTTTGAAAGATCTTGCTGTAAGTTGTGTGTATTCCTGTGTATGAGCGTGCGAATGAGTGTGTGAGTGTGTATAGCAAACTAAATACACAGTGTTCAGCTGGTAGCAAGGGATTCCCAGGCTCAGGTGCAGGGAGTGTTCCTGCACACATGCTTCTGGACATATGTGTCTGCAGATGGCCAGAGAGCCACTTTGCAGAGTCCCTGCCCCAAGGTCAGAAATGCAACCTGTGCACATGAGGGAGGTACTTGCAAATACTGGTGTGTGCCACTCCTTGCCTTCTTTAGAGGTTTTTTGATACACATTTAGCAAACTTTGTTGTACGCTGAGAGAAATGTTAAAGGAGGGAGACTCAGCACTGAACACCAAAATTTTAGTTCATTTTATGGTCTTTCTGGAGTGAGGACCTGCCTATACTATAGTTCTCAGCCATGATGAAGTGTCACACACAAATGTTATAGAAATTCCTTTGGCATCCCCAGATTAAAACAGAAAAGCAAGTATAATGGCTATTTGATAAAATAAAATGTTTGACTTGCTCAGAAATAAAAATGGAGATGCTTCTTTACAATCCTCACATATATGATGAAAGTGAAGTGTTTTTGCTGTCCAATATTGAGAACAGCTGTGAGTTCTAAACAAGGCGGGTATTCTAGGTTCATCCCAACAGCATCTGTTTGTTGTTGAAGTAAAAACTGGAAGTCGTTTTTACTTCCATAACAGATACTTGCCTCGGAGTTGGGGGCTGCAGGGTGGGTGACTGGGCAGAGTATGCCCCTTGCAGGTGTGAAGGGCTTCAGTTATTCTGTACCTGTAGTAATCAAATAACCTGACTGGGGTATGTGTTCCTGCACAGATGAAATCTCTTATCTTGCTATGAGCTCCAAGGCAAATACCCTTGTTATTGGATGTTACTGGTACATAGACCTTTAACTTCCCTTCCTCTATTAATTTAATGTAGCACACCTCTTTTGGAACTGGATAAACTAATGCAGGTTCTGGCCCCAAATATTGTGTGTAATGTTATATGTAAGTGAATGTGAATTTTATTAAATGTTTTGGGGTTTGTGTGTTATTTGTTTTTAAAGCTGGACAGGAACTGTGATCCATTTATTTTAAAACAGATCCTCCATTTTTCCCTAGGCAAAACTTCCAGTATTGCGAATGGTAGGTTTGTCTGTCAAAGGATAACAAAAAATGGTCATTAAGAGCCTAACTAGCTTTGCAAATACCCTGCAGTTATTCTGCTTATGAACCCTGCTGAAATTAATACAAGCTATAGGCAATGGCTTGTGGCAGGATCAGGCACTGTGGTACTTGGCAGTGTTCTGATACCAGTGATTCTAAAAACCGGTTCTATTCCTGATAGACCGGCTCACTTCTGTGCTTCTGTATTTATTCATTTTTACTTTCTGGGAAATAAATGTTGGCTTTTGCTAGAGAAACTGGACATCTGTTACTTTAGGTTTCTTACAGGTAGATATAGTAAACACTACTGCATATATAAAATAGTTGGTCCTTTTTATATTTCTCCTTTTTTTATATTTTCATAGAACCCATGTGCATACTTCAAAATAATACAATTAGGTAAATAGGCAGTGAATTAAAAGAGATTGTCACAAGTAAGCACAATCAGGGAGAGGCAGGCAAGCATGAGACCAAAGGCCTGAAGAATATTTTAAAGCTGCATCAAAATTAGATTGGTAATTTCTTCTCTTTGTCATCATGGTAAAAAAAAAAAAAAAAATCAAGCCAGAAACAACAGAAATTACAGTCAATAAAGAAATAACTAGAGTTGAACATGCAAACTGATGTCATGGTCTTGCTAACTTTTTGTCACTTGGATAATCTTTATTTCTGGAAATGGACTACTTGGACTGGGGAAGAGCACTCTGGTCCAGAAGGACCAGTCCAGAAGAAAGAGCTAACAGAGCTGTTCCTCTGATTCTGTGTTCACATCGCATCAAGTCCTTTAGCATCTCGAGACCAGAGTTTCACTCCTGATCCCTAAAGCCTTGCAGAGTCAGGAAATGCTGGCTCTGGGATTGTTCAGCACAATACTCTAAGATTCTTGCAATTCTCAGGTGTTTGTCCAGTTTCCTCCACGAACGAAACAGCCCTGCTGCTTAACGCCCCTTTGAACATAGTGCTCACTATATCCTGTTAGATCCACTGCTTGCCTGTTTACCACGGAATTTCTGGCAAAAGCAGCAATGCCTCACCCTAGCCACAACTCCCAGTGAACCAACCGCCTCCACCACTAAGCAAACAGAGAGTTGGAATGCAGGTAAGTGTCCATTCGTGGCTGGGAGAAGGCAGAGTTTGTGTCCTGCTTTGGCAACCAGCAGCTCACAACTCCTTGTATATGACTTGTAGTGATCCCAAACAAAAAACGGGAAGCCACAGAGACTGCCTGCATCCTATGGCAGTGCTGCTCAGATGCTTTCCTGCAGTGGAGAGGAGAACAAGAAAGGAAAAAAAGAAATTACATCATTTAATTATAAAGGTACAATAAAGTAGATGAAGAAGTTGCACAATAACCAGAGTCTGTTCCATTTAGACAATTACTACTCAGAGGACCTTTCATCTTGCCTTTGGAAGGCTGCCAGTTAAACCTGACTGGATGGAGCTCTGCTGCCTGCCATTGGAATCCAATTTTATTTAAAAAACCCCAAGAATTTACAATGACCTTATTATTTCAACCTTCCTTTTACCTTCCTTATTTCCCCGAGATCCCTGAAACTCATAGTAAATCCTATTTTTTAAACATTTTATTGTGAATATACTTAGCCCATGCCACCACTGAACTCCCCCCNTCCTGTGCAGCCTACCTCCACCTCAAATAATACACAAGGTTTCTGGGATGAAAGCATTCTCTGTTTTGGTTTGTCAGATGCACTGCACAACTGAGGAAGAAAGGCTTAACAGGACTACTCCAGCCGTCACTAGGGATTATTTATACACAAATGGAAAAGCCTGAAGAGAGGCTACTCACTGCTATCTCTAGGAGTAAAAAGATTTATTTTTGTAAAACTGCTTGCAATACTTTGCAGTGCTCTAGATTTGACTTTTAAAACGAAATAATTTTTTCCAGGTAAATTAGAACAGCCATTTTTTCATGTATCCTTCATACAGTAAAGAATCCAAATGCTTTGTTTAAAATCTGTGCTTGAAATCCAACCTGTTTTCCAAATGGACTCATTATAACAGGGACTTTATTGAAGTCTCGATTCTGATCCTAGTGAAGTCAATAGTAAATGTTTTATTGAATGTGGTGATGCAGCAAGTTCAGGCCTTTAGTGTTTCCTTTGAGGTTAAAATTGTCCCTGGGTAGGAAGGCCAGTGCAAGGTCTGTGCTCCCTCCTGTCACAGCTGGAGTTCTCCTGGAGGCATCCAGTGAAATTTTAGCAGTAGACAGCATTGGAGTTGAATCTTAGGCTGTCTAGGTATTCAGCCTTCACGGGTTTTGATGCCATAATTATTCTTAGTCTGGTCATGGAAGACTGGAAGTCAAATAACTGAGAATATGGCAAAAGCATCCTGGTGTTCAGGGATTTTCTAAAATCATTTAGTGGATGAAATCATTGGTTCACGCACGTGAGCTTCAGGAGGATTTGGCCCATTGTATTTTGAGTAAGCAATTTTAATATTTTAATTGCATCAAATTTAAGTAGCAATTCACTTAAAAGTTTCTTTATGACAAATAATGAGAACCTGACACATTTCTCTGACACATCTGAGATAATTAGTTTGATAATATATATCTGCTAAAAATACTACGAACATATATGTAATTTAACAGAGCCGCAACTGTTTTTAATCATGCTTTTTTAAAGGGCAAATTTCAATCAAGCTGTGGGCTTTCAAGCAAAATTGCCAGTGAAGACAAATGGAAATTTTGCCAGAGTAAAAATGATGGGATCATGCCCTTCTCAAGAGAAACTGGTATTTGCAGAGCTGCCTTCAGGACTGCATGCTTAATTCCTGTTCATTTAATTGGATATTCAAAACCTTTTGAGAAATCTCAGCATTTTTATTCTTTCTGCCTATTGCTAAAAAAACTTTTCCAAAAGTGTGCGGGAAAGGTTTAATAAGAGTGCAGATGTGTTCTGTTCACTGTAAAAATAAAAAATTGAATGATTATTTTACTTAAATAGAGATGAAATGGTCTGAACTATTTTGTCATCTCCCACAATAAAAATTATTAATTATTAATAGTGCTTTTTCTCATTGAGGAAATATTTCTGTGCATCCAGAAAAGCTTCAGGAGGGGAATGAGTTAATTAACTATTGCAGAACCAGTAAAGAAGAAGACTTTATATTTTGTAGGTTTTGCAGAAGCAATGATGATCATTTATAATATGAGTTACTTAATGGCTCATTGCTCATAAAGTGTTGCTGGAACCCTTGACTACACATTCACTTATTTAAGAGCAAAAGAAAGAAATGAGATGGTGTTTCTTAGTATTTAAGGAATAAATAAAAACATGAATTCTGTAATCCAAGTGCCCTTAACAGATCATAGGAAATAGAAGACATTTAAAATAAAAGAATATAAGCTAACATGCTTTCTCCACAGGAGAGAAATCAGACTGAAAAATGGAAATTTCCCCATTTTCTTTTTCATAAAGCCTAATTCTTCCATAAATAAATATTCAGAACTGCCCAGCTGAGCCTGCTGAAATCATAATCCTTTGTAGATAACTACCAAAATAGATGAAAGAAAGGTAGTACTGCAGTTAGGGCAGAGGCTTACAAAGCCAGAATTCAGTCCAAGCTCTGCCACAGTCTTTCTTCATGACCTGAGGCAAGTGACTAAATCTCTCATACCTCAGCTCAGTAGCAGTATAATAGGGATTTCATTCACTATTATTAATACCAGTTAGTGTTCTACCCCTGGATTTATGAGCCTTAATCATGGATCAGAAATCATGGATCAGAAAAATGTCCCTGTCCTTTTGACATGTGTCTGCGCTTTAAATATTGGCGAGTAATGCAGCCTTATGAGAGAGTACAGGGAGACTACAAAGTAATTATGCTCAGTGTGAGCAGCAGTGGTTTTACAACACCGGGAGACAAACCACATTTCTGTAAGCACCACGAAACAAGGGATTCCTACAAGAGTTGTAAAGAAGGATAATGAATAATAGTGCAGATGTTTACAGGATGGTCTTCCAAAGATTGAGGGATGGCACCAGAAAAATCATGGGTCATGTCTGTTTGAAAAATTAGTAAGTAGGTGATGGGGATTGACCTCTTTGGTTGACTGTAGGAAGAAGCTGACATTTCCTTAATGAAGACAAGTAGATTACACTAATGAGATAGATATGGGGACAGCAGTCTGCAGCTGCTAAGAGAAACGACGTAGTCAGAGTGATGTGTTAGCAAAAGGATATTTCTAGGAGCATCCTAAATGGATGTACGGAGGGCAAGATCACATTTGCAAAGGTCAGAAAAAGAAATATTGAAGTAATAAAGGTATGAAGTGATGAGATCCTGGATGGTGAAAGAATATGCAAACCTTAGACATCCCCTGTATCTAGGTACATTATGAGAGATGGGAGATGAAGATGTTGCTTCAGCTCTTGACCAGAACAACAAGGGAAATAATGGTGTTGGCTGTGATGATCAAGAAGGGACTTGCTTAAGAGAGCATATAATAAAGAAGTAAGAAGATGACTAGAAACTTTGTTTTAGTTACGATAAGCTGAGTTTGAGATATGTTTGAGGGAGTATTAGAGATACTGTGGATATGGACCTAGGGGAGACAAGTTTGTGTTAGAGGAGGGAGCCTGGAAATTGCTACATGGAGTTCACAGGGGAATCTATGTTTGTCGTAGAAATTATCAAGGAATAAAATATAGAAAGAGAAAAGCCCCATGAGCTCCCAGCAGAGCTGGGAGAAGAAAAGTGTCTTCTGGAGGGCATGCAAAAGGTGCAGATTCAAAGATGGTGCAAGAGAAGTGAGTAATGTCACGGTAACTGAGCAAAGATGCCAGTTCAGGTTCAAAAAGCACAGGAGACTACTGCAGGTAGTTAATATGTTGCAGGAGGTTAGAACAGTATTCAGACTATGCTGAAAGTTGCCCAGTACCTTAAGTAGAGATTTTGGCAGCAGCAGTTGCAAGGAAGAGGAGGCTGCACTGAACTCATGGGGAGGGCTCCAGCCAGTATTTCTAGCTGGCATATTCAGAGAGATTGGTGATAAAAGGAAGGAGAGCAAAAGACATGGCATTTATAGAGGAAAATAAATGTTTTAAGATGAAAGAGTGTTTTAAGATGAGAATATTTTAAGAGGAAAGAGATTGAATTGTATTTCTGTTACAAGAGTAAAGAGACAGACGGGTGTGAGAGGTCAAGGCGAAGAGAGAACAAGAGGACAAGAACGGCCATAAAGAAAGGCAGGAGGTAGGGTAAGACTGGTTAAGTGGCAAATAAAAGAAAGGAAGAGAGCCATGTAGGAGGTTTTTCAACTGTAGGAGAAAAGAATGAAGAAGGAGTTGTAGGAGGGGAAGAGGAAACAGAAGGCAAAGCTGCTGGAAGAGAAAGATCATAGTTTGTCATTTTTCTCATGGAAAAACTGGGTGAAATCCTGCATAACAGATGAAGTGGGGACTGAGGAGGCGGGAGGGTCTGAGGAATGAGCCAAATGTGGCAAAGAGGTGATTGTGACTGTGAGTCTGAGATTAACTGCTGAGCTGGAGTAGTAAGTCTAGGAAATGAACAGAACTGAATGGAGAAACAATGTGTTCATAGTGGAGAAAGTTAGCCAGACAGGAGGGTTCCTGGTAGACATGCTCTGCTGTGTGAGATGTAGCACAGATCAACTGGTATGGATCAGCTGGGATTTGGGGTAGCAGGGCAGGAATACCTGGGGAAATGCAGGGCAAAAGGTCTGTGAATTAAAGAACACAGCATGGATAACATCAGCATGTGGAGAAAGGAAAGGAAAGATAAAGAGGGTGATAAAAGACTGAGGGCAGGCAAGAAGTCCTTAGTACTGATGATCTGAGGTGAAAAAAAGGCCAAGAAAGTTTAGTGCAAAGGATGGTCCAAGTGGTGGAGCAGAAGGTGACTTCTGTTTTGGTGACTGCCAGGGTCAGGGTTTCAGAGTGAGCAGGGGAGACACTAAAACATAAGGTCACTACCACTGACTCTTCTATAACTTGCCTGGCCTTCATGCTGTGAGTTTATCCTGTGTAACCTTACAGAGGTGTCAGCATGGCTCTCTCCAGCAGAATAAAGCAAGTTTGTCCAATGCTTGGAAAAACTGTTCTCCAGTCTCAGCTTGAACTTCCAGTGAAGATAAACAAATATTAAGCATTAATTCAGGATATTTTCCACAAAGTGGTGTGTGTGTGTGTGTGTGTGTACAGGTATTTGCATAGCTAGGGGTTTTTATGGAGAAGATTTTTACATCCTGTTGCACCTCCATTTTAGTGCTTTTACATGTAAAAGTGACACAGTCTCTCACATAAATGTCAGGCCAGGTAGGAAGCCTTGGATCAGACATAACTTAAGCCCTGTGGCAATTTGGCACATGCCACGTACTGCTCATGGTCACATTTATCCTTACTGAGTGGCCTGCTGTGGTCTGTGCCTACTTTTGTTTCTGACTTCAGTGAAGATGTAGCATTGGAACAAGCTGCAGTGATCTGAAGTGCTCTGGGGGTGACAGAGAAGCGGGAAAACCGTCACTCGTGGCTGGCCCCTTAAAGCAGAGCTGGGAGGATCTTTGCAAGTATCCCCACGTGCTGCTTTCAGCAGCTCCACATCAGTCCTCTCTGGAGGGACTCTGCACTCTGTTGAGAAGGAACTCTATGTGGGTGATTATCATCTCTTGTCAGATAGCAGGAAATGCACTCAGGCTCTGAAAGCCCTTCATCCCCCTGTGCCACCTCTGTTCCATGTAAGTGTCTTGTGCCCTGTGATTCTTTTGTTTCTTACCATAAGCATGCGAGCTGAAACACCGCAAAGGAATGGTGGTTCCAGGATGTCCCATGCATACATCAGCACAGATCCCACCAGATTCAGTGAAAGACACTGAAAATCTCTTGTCACAGCCCTTATTTAATTCTGAGACCTTTTGTTGGTTTTTAGTTTTTACAGCAGATATTAGAAAAAACCTTCCTAAATGTATTTCTAGACCTAATAGGATGAAACAGTTATGCTAATTTTATTGGATAGCAAAAGCTATTTGAAAAAATCTTTCTGCCTCAATATGAATGTATGATTCTTGTCTCTGTGTCTTTGTGTCTCCATTAATCAATGAATATCTTCAAATATGCAAAAGAGCCTTTATAATGTAGATACTTTTTCTTTCTACCCAGCGGTCATTTGATGATAAAAATACTATATCAGAAACAAACAAACCAAAGAAATATTTCTCGGATATTAAGGGTTTAGATTAGGGTCACTAGACTGACTTTGAAGGGGTGATTCTGATTTATGGTAGCTGATGATCCAATTGTATTGCCTTGTCTTAGGTACTTAAGTGGTTCCCATTAAGAGAGTATCCAAATACTGTACTTCTTGATCTTTAACCATAAAGGATTTTGAAGAGTGGAATTATCCCTGTTTTACACAGAGGGCAAACATTCTGCAGGAAAAGAGTTCACAGTGGAAAAAAATTTCCCTTGTTAGTCCCTAACCACATGAGACGGTGTTTTGTGTTAAATTTCATCTCTTTTGTATTCACCAGTCCTCAAGATTGCCCAGTTCTGCTCATACGATATTCCATAAAGGTTAAAGAGATGGGGAGGAATGTTATGGTGATCAGAGAGACAAAGGAGCCAGCCAACAGGAACAGGGGAAATGGAAAAACTCAAATAGCTTAATGGGCTCAAATTGGGAAGTTGGATAATTTCCATCTCAGCCTTCTGAAAGATGTGACATTGCAAGTCCCGTGAAAAGGATTTTCAATAAATCTGTCTAATTAGGGTGGTACATTAGGAATGAAAAGTAGTAAATCTATATTTAAAGAAAGGAGAAAAAGTTGTCTGGGCCACAGCGGACCTTTTAGTTTGATCATAATAATACCAAGCAGTGTTTAAAGTAAGTTCTAAAGGAAAGATTAATTAAATGCACAGGGGGGAAATGAAATAAACATGCAATGTATGTTTTCCTGTTTGAACTGTGCCAAACTACCATGCTGTATTTTGCTAGGAAGATAACTGGGGCTTGAGATAAGGAAATGCCTTAGACCTAAGTTAACAGGATTTTTGTAAAGGATTTTATATTCTGCCCCTAAGGAAATGGTTTGTTGCAATGTTAAGGTAATTAGTACACAATTTGCAGTGCGTTTAAGGAACTGACCAAAGGAAAGCAAAAAGTGCTGAGAGAGGGAGTATCAAGATAAAGGTCAAGGTTCCTGAAGTAGGGGACCAATCTTACTTAATAATGTCATTAGTGGTGCTGGAGCAGGGTCTGTAAGGGGAGTTGACAACTCTCACTGGGCTGGGCACAAAGGAACGAACTTAAGACACTAGCTGCTGCCACAAGAATGAGACATTGCTAAGAGAAAGAAGGCCTGGAATATTATATACTAAGCTGGGTAATGTTGAGGACTGGCTGACAGGAAAGATGTGAACTTCCTTTCAATGTCGACTTTTGGTCCTGAGAACGTCTTTAAGTTGTTGAGTAAACAACTTCTGTGTTGCAGACTGGAATTCTGGTCCCCCAGACATCCAGGCTATGAGGAGATTTGGGTTCAGATGATTTCTTTCCTGGCCAGGTGCTGCAGAGGGTTTTCAGGGTGGGAATCTCACCTGAATCTCACCCTTAGTTCAGCTGGAATATAGCCACACCTCAGTGGGGACAAGGGATTCGTTAAAGTGAATCTATCTTGAAGTGAAGGCAGAGAGCAAAACCGTGACCAGGAGAAAGGTGGGTGTGGTTGAAGAATAGAGCTAACTGGATATTTCAAGCAGAGAAATGTTTAAGTCATGGGCAAGGAGTAAATCAAGCCTTCTCTGTTAAAACCTTTGCTATTCTTGTCAACCACCTGTGATAAAGATGAATTCTAAAACGGCTGGAGCAAGGTTACTAATGTGAGGAGAGTAATGGTAAATCATTTTACAAATACAATTGTTCTCCAGAAGAAAAGGAGTTAAACACAGGAGAGAGGGAAGATGTGCTTTAGCTAAGGACAACATTAGGAGGGAAAACTGCATGTGAAGGCCGTGAACACAGGTAAGGTGGAAGCTGTGCTGAAGTGGGTCTCTGGAAAGAGCACTGAGGCCACAGCACTTAAAACAGGGCTTTAGAACCACTACACATGCCAGTGGTGACAGGTTCCTACCTGGCCCAGCAGGCACATCTCCTCTGTGGCTGCCCCACCTCCCCAGGTGCCCAGGCCACCGTGAGTGGAACTGAACAATGATGAGGACAATGGTTCATCTGGCTTGGAGGTGTTGCTGAGATTAAGTCAGCCTATGCCCTGTGTCAGAACTGCTTCTGGAAAGGAAAAACACAAGATATTGTCATAGGAGACTCTCTCCTGAGGGGCACAGAAGTCCCTATATGCAGACTGAACCCACTTAGGAAAGCCTGCTGCCTCCCTGAGGCCAGGGTTAAAGATTTGAAGACAAAGCTTCCTGCCCTGTTATAGCCCTCACAAGATTATCAATTACTGATTTTTCAGGTGGGCAGCAAAGAAGTTGCAACAAGAAGTCCAAAGGCAACCAAGAGAGACTTCAGGGCCTTGGGACAACTGGGTAAGGGATTGGGAGTACAAGAGCTCCTCTTTCCTTCAGGTTGACACATGGTTAGTGATGTGTTAGAGAGATTATGACCTTTAGAGAAAGGGGCAGGCAAGTCAGGAGGACTACAAGGATGACATGAGGTTATGCAGGGAGGAAATTAGAAGGGCCAAAGCCCAACTAGAACGACTTGATGATTTTAAGGGTCTTTTCCAATCTAAACATTTCTATGATGCTGTGATATACTTGCTTGCTATGCAAGAAAGATGAACACAGGCCTTTATAGAGCTATGTCCTTGTGAAACACACCATAGTACTGTGAATGATTAATTTATTATTACTAGTAATTCCTCTTCTTTTTTCCTGAAGGAAGAGCATAATCAGCTCTGTATCAAGCAGGACCTGATGGAAGGAGGGTTTGTCACTGGCCTGCCTGATATCAGTCACAGGTGTCTCGTGACAAGGAAGGGACCTAAGGCAAATCCAGCTGCACCATCCCAGCTGCTTTTTGTCATTCACTCAGATCTGAGCCTCACTTATTTCCTTCCTGTGACACCCTTCACATCCAGCAAGGACTGGGTATGTGGACTCCGTGCTTTTAATGCACACTTGACCCAGCTTTCCTTTAGATAATGTAGTTAATAGGGACTGTGTTTCCTGGCTCCCTCATCTGCTTTCATTTCAGATTGCCTTAGCTCAACAACAGCAAAGGCCTGTTAGGTTCTTAGCTATTTGTATGCATAAGCCAGGAGAATGTAGAGCCTTCAGCTTCTTCATTAAAATAGTTTATATAAAATAAAAGAGAATTTCTGTACTATATTTAAATGCTTGGAATGGCTGGCAGCAGTGGAATTAAACTCTTACTTGCACATATTTAAATTACCATGAGATGTATATTTCAGTTCACAAAATGTTCAGCCATTTGGCTGGTGATGCTGAGTGAGTTTCTGTATAGTGGGAAGGATTTTGTCCCAGGATCCACCAGCTTATGAAGGTTAAAGGCACCCATTCTGGGATTTGTTCATTTGTGTGTGTAGCAGCAGACCACAATTCTCAAAAAACTTGTTGGGAAAGATCTTACAGAGAATAAAGGCTCCATAGCACTAAAGGTACGAAAACATATCTATGGTAGACTTTTTGGGCTATGGTTCAGCTTCCAGAAAAGGTGGAAGCCCAGTTGCATCAGTATGGAGCAAAGCAAGCTGGGCTGCTCTGCCTGTCTGGAAGTTCAAAGGACCTTGCCTGAGACTCCAAGTAGCAAAGCTGCCGTCTGCATTACTGGAAGAAACTGTTACCCAGCTCTGTGCCTTAGGACCTGGAGAAGGAGAGTTGTGTCTGAGGTGGATCAGAGAAGGAATTTTTGTTTTCTGCTTCTATTGAGGAATGACCACAATCTTAGGAATGCAGCCCTCCTTCTGCTTCAAGTGAACTGTAAAGGTTGGTGTCAGAGACTAAGGGAGGGAGACTGGACGTTGATGGCATTGCCTCCATGGGCATGCCATTTATGTGGGAGCAGGCAGATGTGAAGTCCTCTACCTGTGTGCTGAGCTGTGTGAATGTGAGACAGCTGCTTCTTAGAAGACATATATCTATGGCAGAGGAATTCTGTGCTAAGCCACTCTACATACACTACTGAGGGTTTAGAACAAGGGCAGAGATAAGTGGTTTTCTTTGCTCTTTTGAGTTGACTTGAGCCATCCTTTTTCCATGAAATAATATTTCATGTCCAAGAGGAAAAAGGAATCCTTTCCACCTAGTGTCCTGAGGAGCCTCCAGTTTTCAAATGCTATTCCTTGTAATTCATTGATTGTGGTGGGAAAAGTAGTTACAAACTCCCAGTGGTGGCATCAGCTTTGTGGGGAGAGGAGTAAGACAAAACTGTCTCACCGACCACTCCATAAGGTCTGTGTTCCCCCGTGAGGAAGTGGCTGCAGAATGGGGTTGTGCAATGTCTTGGCCTGTTCTATTTGAAGAAAGCACAGAGATTCGTTTCACACTGTTTTTTAAACCAGAGGTTTCATGGGGAAAAGTGTGGCAACAAGCGTGTCTTCAAGGGAAGGAGGGAGAGGCTACTTGAATGGTTGGAGGGTGGCAGGGTGTATGTCTGTGTAAGGTCTGGCCTCACACTGACAGTGATGGCGCTACAGGGATGGCTTCTGCTTCTCCCCAGTCTTTCCGTCTTGTCCCTGCAGTTAGGAACCCTGTCTAGTCCTTACTGGTGTCCCCTGGCACTCTGTGCCAGAACTTTGGCACAACTTTTCCCCATTTGTTCATCAGTTATTGTTAGTATCTTGGCTGTGACACAGCAACCAAGTGTGTTGTTGGTGCCTTCAAGTGAAGAAGCAGCAGCAGGAGCAGATGAACTCTTCAGCACCAAAGTCATCTTTGCCCGTGCATGACTCTAAGGGTACAAGTACAAAGAGAGAGAAAGGGGAAAGAAGAAGGACTTCTCATAGTGGAAAATTGGCTGCAGTGCTGAGACATGGGCAAATCTTCAGATCCAAGCTCTGCTTCACCTTCTGCCAGCCTTTCTTCCATCCGAGGGGTCATGGGGTCCATTTGATGGTGTTACCAGGGTGTAGTTTTTGGCTGGTGGCATTGGGATGACTGGAGTAACATGTTTTCTTTCAAGATTCTTCTTCCTTTGAATGTAGTTCATGGCATTTTGGGAGTTCCTGAACCTGAGATTTGAGGTGACCTGCACTTGATTGCTGTGCTTGGGTGGAACATTGCACCTGTCACCTAGAAAATTGTTTGAACATTCATCTTGGGCATATCAGTTAGGCACTGAAACATCTCCTCTGAGGACTAAGACTTTTCAGGCTGCTTGTGATAATGTTTCACTCTGTGTCTTTAGGGTCCATGTTTTGAAAGAAGATCCAACTGTCCAGCTCTCAGAGGGCACAAATTGCCCCATTTCTGTCCCTTTGGTGGCAATTTACACTGTAGTAGGACTTGGTCCTAACACTTAGGGATCAGATATGAGCACTTCTCCATTCATTTCTGCACTTTCTTTCCAGGGGTTTTGTCTGTGCTAAAATGCAGTTTGACCTGCACCCCTCCTCCAGAGCAGGAGCTTATCATTCTGCATGGCTTTGGAGGAGGCCACAGAAACTTTATGGTAGATTTGGTGGAACCTGGTTGGTGTATGGGAGAAAGGGTCATCCACCCTGGACCCTGTTGATGTGACAGTGAATTAACCATGGCCATCGGGCTCTGCAGACTGGGCTGGCTGTAGTGCTGCAATTTCACAGCTTGAACATTTATCACAGAATCCACCCCTTCAGGCAGGTTGGTGCTCCTGAGTTCAAGCTTTAATTTGAATGAGAAAGTTTCACTCTCCATCACACCTATGGCAATGACCTTCAAAGCTGACATCAGAGTTTACGCATCTGGTGCACAGATACTTGAACTAGAAGATAGAGGCAATACATGAAAAACTGGACGTGAATGGAGTAAATACATCAGGAATCCTCTCTGTAGTCCTTAACAGTGTCTTTTACCATCAGGTTGTTCAGTTTCAAAGGCTAATATAAATTATTTTTGCTTTGTTTCTAAGGGCCTGGGAGCTGAGAAGTGACTCCTCTTGACATTTCAGTATATTGCTGTAAAGAATATGAAGAAGGTTTTCACATGAAACATATAAGAGCCAGAGTTTACTCATCACAGATGCCAACCTGGTTTCAAAGGATTTAAGAAGGCCTCTTTGTCTGCCACGGTGTTTTGTTTGATATTTTTGTGTTGATATATTGTCTTTGTAGCCTTTTCATCTGCTAATTGATATATGGCTGTATATACTGGTCTTTCAGCTGCGCCTGAGCTTCATGTTAGATGCAGTACTTTGTTTTTTCATGATTCTTATGGTTCTGTTTAAAGGTTTAGGAGGATAAGGCAGAAATATGCTTGTAGCTCTCACAGCTTAAGGTAATTTTATTGAAGGGAACCAGGGGAAAGCAGAGATGCAGTGGGTGCCTGAGCAATCAGGCAGCCCCTGAAAAAAATGACAAGGTGATCACTGGCATCTGCCATTCATTTCACTGGAGCATCACATTTCAAGCCAGAAGGTGTCAATTCAACTTCAGTGATGAAAGGGAGGTCAGTGTGGGAACGAAACCACTGGGACTGAAAGCTTGGAGATGTGGAGAAAAGACAGTGGTGGCAAAATTAGAGAAAACTTACACAAAGAAAGAAGGGCAAGAGAGGAAGAGAATGGAAGCACTGTTAAGGAGAGACACCATTGGCTGAAAGGTGATCAGGTCTTTTGTTGGGTATGAAGGCCAGGCCTTGAACAAATACTGAAATGACAGAAGGTACATAAAGATGGTGTTTCTCCTTTGACTGTTAGCAAACTGTTTCCACTGACAGCGTCCTTGTGGAATGTATGGGGAAACCCTGAACTCAATCCTGCCTGTGAACCAGACTCCCTGTGAGATTTTTCTGCCGAAGATGCATTTGGGTCCTTGCTGTAGTAGGAGTAGGACAAGGGCAGATCTGTGATCCACACTTTGAATCTTGAAACTGTAATTTCATCTGCCACTTATGTCCTTGCAGAGCCTCCTTGGGGGCAAGTCTTCCAGCAGAGCACTGTTGATCAAGTTTTCCTCCAGAAACTGAAGCAGAAGCCAGAGTCCTTTGGAAAGCCCTGCATATAAATATCTTGTTTAGTTAGTCTAATAAAGGTATTACTAACAGTGCTGCTTGGAGGATTTATTGGGGGATTTCACTAAGACTGTGTTAGCAGTGGAATTATAGTCATTCTCTGGTAAGACCTTGTCAATGCGAGAGAAAATAACATTGATCCAATCAGAGATATTTTACAGGATCAATGTAATATTCCTTTGCATAATCACAACTGAAGGATTATGGGCCTGTGCTGGGAGTGAGGAAGGATCACTTGACAGATCACAGCCCCATTTGTTCTCATCATTTTAACTGGTGAAGTACAGGCAGTTTTTTAAAAGTGTGCATTCTGTATCTTTGTGTCTTAAATACATCGGGGCTCCTTTGGGCCACAGGCATTATATATTCAGTCTATTGCTCTTAGACAATAATTTGGGCTACATACATTTTTCATAGCTGAGCCATACTGAAGAATCTTGGTACGACCTTGAGACAATTCCCTCTGCAGTCCAGGAAACCAATGTACACGAAATGGGAAATAAAGCCCTCAGGTGGGCAGGGAGGAGGAGAAGACAAATCAATATACAGCATGAGTCTTATAACCCAAACATCATAAGGGACTGTGAATATGTTTGTCTAATTGAGCTTTTGGATAGTGCAGCAATTCCTCCAAGGGGACAGGAGGATTGCAGATGACAGTGAATTCACGAGGCTCAAGAGCATATTGTGGTATGCTGGGAATATCTTATTATCAAACAAGTCCTCCTCATTGTTTACACTATTGTCTTTGCATTTTTTCGAGAACCCAGGACTGCTCTATTGCTTTAATGACAGCTTTGTCACGCATTGTGGAAAGCCGAAATCCCTCGGCTTTAGGGAAGCTTCTGCAGGGGAAGAGAAGCAGTATATTTGATAGCTTCACCACGTTTGACTGACTGGTTCCTTTGGATTTGCATGTACATCTCAGTGAAGGATGGAAAGGGAAAATGGTGGCTGAGGTGCAGAACAATGGCTCCGCTCACTGATAATATCAAGGGCCGTTCAAACTCCCATCTTGTGGTTTCAGATGACTTCAACTGCAGGGCTGCAAAAGTTATTTGGGAAAGGAAAAATGGCTATTACAAGTGACATTTACAATTAGATGGGACACAGGTCTCGTGAAAATACAGCAGGCATCATCTTGTTTCCATCAGGGCCAGGACAGAGAACTGAACATGTCCCTTCTGCCATCATGGGCAGAGTATAGCCTGTAACACAGCACAGAGCTTTGCTAGGAGGCTGAGACTAGCTTGGAGTGTGTGTACACAGGAGTATGTGAGAAGATGCAAGAGCCATTTGGAATTAACCCCTTCAAAAAAGCTCAAGATGGAGACGAAACCTCTGGGAGTCTGTGGTCTGTGTGGCTTTGCCTTGCACCAAGAAGCATGGGAAGGGGAAGAGGAGACAGGGCCAGGGTTACAGAGCAATACAGGCAGGTCGTAGCCTCCATGCAGCACCAATGCCAGGCAAAGCCAGCTTGCTCATCCTTGGCAATGCAGCTCTTCCACAGCCATCACTGTGGGGAGGCTTATGGAGGAAGACTGGTTTAACAGCTCCCCTTTGTGCTTCCCGGTGCCTCCTGTGCTCTGTGGCACGTGGTGGAGAAGCAGCCACACATCCCCTCCATGTGCAGACTTGTGACCCACTGCAATGCTACAGCTGTGTGGGCTCTTGCTGCCTCTGGGGAGCTGCTCCTGCTTTGCTGATGGCCGTTTCCATAGGACCTGGGTAACTGCCCTGCCTGTAAGCCCTGGAATGTTGCCGTGGGTCTGGCACTGTGGGTGGCACCGATATGACAAATCATTAAGTGAGAGTAATCGTGCTGCCATTTTTTTTTTTTTCCTTGCTACGTGGAATAATCAGTGATCAGATTGCTTCTACAAAATGCAGCACCAGGAAGTAATCGGGGATAGTGATCATTTACTGTATCAGCTCTGGCCACCACAGCCCTCAGACATATTTGTATCCTTGCAATCCATGGCCACCTGTCTGTTGTTCTTTCAGTGAGCCTGTAGGAAATCCATATTAAACCAGGGTTATAGATTCAGACTTAAACCAGGAAAAGCATGAAAAATCAGAGCAAACCCACACTGATGGTCTGTGCTTTGTTGCGTAAGTTCAGGATGGACCCTTAGATGGGATTCTCACTTTTAACTCTCAGCGTCCTGGCGCTGGTGAGCCTCCTTAGATCATGGATATTTCTGGACAGTGCATATTTTCACGTTAGTGGATCCATAGGCATATGACGAGCATGCCAGTGTAATTTGCATTTTAAAGTAGTCTTAAATAAGTTCTCATGTCTGCAGCTGGGCTTTGAGAGGATCGTGTTCCCTGGAGTTAGCCCAGGGCAACGTGCTGAAGATCACACATAGCTTTTACTCTGTTCTTGCTCAAGCAAAACTGCTTTTAAGTCCAGGGGAGCAAAGTCAGTCTTGCTAAAGTTGGAAGCAAGCATGCCTTTGACTTCAGTGGGACATAGATTTTGCCCAGCATTAATTTTTGTTCGTGAAATGTCTTGAGGAAAAAATGGAGAAAGGCCTTCTAAACCAAACCTCCCAGGGACTTACTAGTCACTCCTTGCACAGGTTCGCTTCCATGTGAGTCCCTTGAAATATTACCTTGAGTGGAACAGGAGGTTTGCCTAGAGAAAATGACCTACATACAACGCAAGTGCCACGTAACACTTGCAGTTGATGTTTTATTTGTTGGTATAATAAAAGCATGTCAACAATTCAGTCTTGCCAAATTCCATTTGCCTGTTTGGCTGGGATATGTATTTTTTTCCCGAGGAGGGAGTGAAATTATGTTCATTCGTTTCTTTACCACGCTTCTGGCAAGGAGGAAGATTTTGTGCCCGGGCTGATAAATGTTTCAGTGAATTTCTGGGGTTGTTATCCTGAATCACTGCCCAAAAAAAGTTCAGGGAGAAATAATCTGAGACTTTCTATCAATTCATATAACTACCTTTACAAATAAAGATGGTAGGTCTTTCCTTGAATAATCCAATACTCCTCTAACATCTCTATCTCTGCAGAACTCATTTATTTTGTGAAAGCTGCAAATGTAAACGTTCCCTTTCAACCAGCCTCACTCACAAATAAATAAGCAGATCTTCCTTGATGCACGTTGTGTCAACCAAACAACTTACATCGTCTTATGCTTGTTACTTTTTCATTTTTCCCAGAGGAATTTGCAATCATTACGAGTCACTTTCCATTTTGACTTGTAGCCTAAGCAATTGAACATGAGTGTGAGGCTTCGATAAAAGCTGCTCACTGCAGTTAAGTGCGACCCTCGTTAATGAGCAGGTAAGGTTGGGCCTTTCTATTTTTAACCTCTTGCGGGGGGCTGATCTTCCAGGCTGTTACACTGGCTGAAGAAGCATACCAGCACGTCCATGTCACCAAAATTTTTATACCATCCCGTCACAGTAGCATCTAAACACAGATATGCACATCTCCAGAAGGGAATAACAGCTCAGAAACTGTCTGGAATAGATATGCCATTTATTATTAATCACCCAGTTAAAGTATCTATAGTAATATTTGTACTATGAGCTCTGCAGCTCTATTCCCCCCACCCTTTTAAGTGCTTCATTAAAATATTGTCATTTATTTTAAGCTGCCTGGTGACGCCCAGGCTCGAGGAGCTTAATTCTGCTGTAGGCAGGGGAGCTGAACGCCCGTGCGTGTGCGGTCCTTGCCATCGTGCGGGCTTATTCAGCAAAATGGCCGATGCGGGCAGAAGATGTGTAAATCAGCGAGTGCTGCAAGAAGAGCGCTTAATTGAAGCTTTATCAAGTGCCTGCAGAGCTGACCTCTGAGCAGCAGCTGAACCACAGTTGGGATGGGAGCGAGCCAGCAGCTTTCACTGATGACTAAGCCCCTGTGCTGGGAAAGGATTTGCTTACAAAACTTGCCTACTTTACCCATGGGTGGCAGAGCACTGCATAGCTAGGGGTGACTTAAATCATTCTGCTTAACTCACTTAAATTGTTCCTTTCAGCACAGATTCGTAGCTTTCAGTACACTTTGATGACTCTGCAGTTGTGCATGGGGGCTCTAAGTCAAAGCCAGGCTGCTGACTGTCGGGGTCAGCACGGTCCTAACAGCACAGGGGGTGTCAGACCACATGGGGACATGACAGCATGTTCGGGCCTGTGAGGTCTTTCCTGGCTGGTCTGGCACTGGAAGAGTAGATCCAGCATGTTTCCTATCCCTTCTGCTTGGGCATCTCCCTGCTCTGCATGTCTGCAACTGCATATGCAGAGACAGGAAAATATCCAATAGTTGTAAATATTTGCCTGTTGAGAAGCAGATCCCACTGAACTGCACAAGCGTGTTATGCAAAATAAAGCCCTGAAGGGTGAAGGCAAATGGAGAAAGAACTGTGTAACATTTCACAAAGCTGAAAATAAAGAAGGACCAAATTTGAAATAAAATCTAAACAATCTTAACAGGTAATTGGAAACTTACTGACAAGATTCTTCTACATGTCTGCAAAAAAACATGGTGCTATATATGAGAGAGAAGACTGTATTGTTAAAAATTACAATAATTTTGTTATGAGGGGAAGTAAAACTGACAGGAAATAAAAATTGTGAATGGGCCTTTTCTCACACACAGGAAGAAGAAAAGCAAACATACTGAGATATCTGGAAATCAGAAACCTGGAGCAATAAAAGCTATACAGGAAAAGAGGTACAAGACGGGCAAGCTATGTGTAGCTGTGTCAATACAGGAAGCAAAGCTCCAAGATCTATTAAAAACCAGACTCTTCAAGTAAATTATTATTATATACTCTGTAACAGCAAAGTACATTAATGATAGAAATGCTAATAATAGTATTTGTCTTTTGCCAAATGGAAATGATTAAGAAAACCTCTGGAAATCAAGGATACCTTTGATAATGTTTAATTAATAATAACTTTTATTCTTCTTTTGGGAAAAAAACTAGATGAGATATTCTTGCTATGTGATGACAACTAAATACTTTCTTCTCCAGCAGTAACTTAGACTGACAGAGCAGTTAATAAATTTAGTCATTTTAGTTCAATAATTT
The DNA here is from genome assembly GCA_013400415.1 of Scytalopus superciliaris. Taxonomy (NCBI): domain Eukaryota; kingdom Metazoa; phylum Chordata; class Aves; order Passeriformes; family Rhinocryptidae; genus Scytalopus; species Scytalopus superciliaris. Next base: position 677,943 of record VXBX01005266.1, read on the forward strand.
GATACCAAGCATTTAAAAAGAGCTGGCTAAGGAAATGTCCAGACTTAATTCATATAAATGGTGACTTTTAGAATTTGTCAGGATACTGGTGAAATATCAAAGACCTAGAAGAAAGCTGATATTATTCAAACTCTTGAAAAGTGCAAATATAAGAATACTAGGAAAAGTAGTATAGCAGCTAATGTAATTAATGAAAATTAATAAAGAATTAAATACAGATATGCTAACTAATGCTAATCAACATGGATTTATAACAATAGATCTCATTAAACTAATTTTTGTTGATAAAGGCACTAGTGTTGATTGAATATTCCTTCTCTTCTTTTAGGCACTTGACTGGGCACCAGATGACATTTTGATTAATAAGCCACAGAAATCAACATGATGCACATTAAATGGATTAAAAAGCTGGGTAAATTACAGAGTTTAAAATTAAATTTTCTATAGACATAAACCAGATTTCACAGGGTGTTACAGGTAACAACTTTTTGCATTAGGCTAGTTATCATTTTTATTAAAGAACTAGGAAAAAAACCATGACAAAGTGATCCATAAAAGATACTAATAGTTTGGGGAGTGACAAATAATAATGCAACCCAGGTAACTGTGTGGGAATGGTTGAGCAGGGCACACTCGGTAATGCAAGGCTTACGGAGCCCAGCCAGCCAGGCTCAGCAAAGGGAAGACTGAGGGATGGCTTTATCAGAGGCTATAAAAGTGCATATGGAAAGTCAACCTGCTCAGAGAGAACTCATATCTAGCAGGCAGATACTGGGTTCATCCCAAGTGGAAGGCTGAGGTTAGACTAGCTGAATTCGAATGAGATATAAGGCCAAAAATTATTAATGCCTTTCCCAGTTAGTGGAGAAGGCATTAACCCCAGGAACAGCCTGCTCTCAGAGGTGAGAAATTCTCTATTGAAAACACTCTGAAAATGTAGATCGTGTCTTCCAGACAGAAATGAACTCAGGACAGTCCCATGGCCTCTACTCCACTGGGCATCTGCATGCATGGTCACAGAGCTGCCTTCTGGGCTCCTAATCTATGATTTAACATTACACAGAAGTTGTGGCACTGGAAAAGGAGTGCCTGACACCAAGAATTCAGATTTTATGTGTCAGCCAAAGGGTTTTCTGGCTTTCCTGAATGTAGATCAAGACTTGGAGTATTTTATGCGTCTAAGTACGCAAAGCCATAAATGCATTGACTTGAAAGCACACATCCCTTCCGCACTTGGGGTAACTGCGTGAATCTGGTGCCATAGCAATGCAATAACCTAGGAATGCTCAATACAGGGCCATATTCTGCTGCTGCTCCAAGAGGATTTTATGAACTTCAGCAGCATTTTACTGTAACATAACTCAGAACTGAGTTTTACCCTGGCAAGTCAGAACTGCCAGTTGTCCCACAAGAAGTGATGTGGGGGGTGATGACAGGAGCAGGCAGTAAAAGAGGGAAAAATAAGGGAAAGTGAGAGAGGGAGGATAGATGCAGGAAAACCATTAGAAGCACAACAGAGGCTAGAGCAGAGAAATGGGAAAGCTGCATTGTAAGCCATAATTTTGTGTACATAAGAAAAAGAAGGGGGACATGTATTGCACAAAAGGAGGGAAATTTGTGAGGGGAAGACCAGAAGAGAAAGAGCATGTATATAAAGGATGGGTAAAGAGAAAAGGAGAGGAGACAGAAACATGTTAGTCTTCGTGACCTTCTGTTACTTACTGAATTATTTATTCTGATATTTGCTGGTATCTTCCTGCCAGACATTTATTGTCACGATATAAATAAGAGCAGAGCCCTGTTACTGCTGTTTCTGGAGGGATTTTGATGTAGAATGGCAATGGGCACCTCCCCCACCCCCCTGCCATTAGGCGATTATGAATTATATGCTGAGTGCCTCTAATAACTGAAGGGAAAGGGCTGCTCAGCACATTTGGAATGTAAATCTCATTTTTTTTCTCTTTTGTAGGTCATGAAATGCAGCCCTCTTCTAAACCCCTGTGCTCAGATCACAAGCTCCCACTGCACACAAATTCCTCAGCCTATCCTCTGCAAGGGTGACATTTCACCCAACACTGAACCCCTCAACATCCTGCGGGCTTGAGATAAGATTGTTATTGTTTTAAACACAGATATGCTGCATCATATCACTTAAAAATTCCTACGTAGATATTATACCACATGGGAAAACACACTATTAAAGAACCAGATTTGCTGTATTTCAATTAAAACCCAAGAACTTAATTTATGTTTGGGCTTTTTTTTTTTTATTATTATTTATTTTCTGTAGCCTGCAGAAAGACCCAGGGTACAATTTGCAGGGAATCTGCACTTACTGGCCAGAACTTTGGAAGCGTTTGCTGCCCAGCCCCTTTCAAGCAACCCATGTAAGAGAACAAGCCCTTTTGGGCCCCATATTTAGTTCCTGAGCTCCAGCATCTCCTGCTCTTGGCAACTCCCTTGCAGAAGCAGGTTCTGGGCTGCTGCATGATGAGCTGGTGGCCTCTGGGGAGAGAGTGCCATGGTTGCGCTTGGCAAGAGGTGAAAGGAAGGGAAAGATCCCTCAAACATAGATGAGCTGAACTTTCTGGTTTATGATTGGAGTCATTTAGTTATGATTCAGGTCAAGGATAGCAGGTTTTGTTTCCTGCTGCCCTGACATTATGGGACATGCAGCTCAGACTTTGTTTCATTTTGGAAGAGTGAGCAAGGTTATGTAGATTGTTGAAAGGAGAGGACATGGGTAAAAGGGAAAAAGAAATCAAAATTACTTGGTTTATTTTGCTTTTGGGATAGGCAGTTTCTCTCTCTGGGGAGAAATTTGCTTTTCTAAACAACTTTAATGTCTCTTAAATCCTTAAAATAGAGCTCTGGGAGTGACATGGTACATAGGCCTTAGTGCTGGCCAGTTTCACCTTATCATATTTGCTCAGAATATTTCCAGTCCAGCAGAGTCACATTGCTAACAGCCTTGCACAAGCTCCAAGATATTTCCTTGCTTGCACATTAAGTTTTCTCAGCAAGCCACCCTGCTACTTCAGTTATCATCACTGGAGAACGGATGTCCTAAGGGACTCAGAATGGACCATGCAGTCTCTCACCCATGGGTTTTAACTTGACCTTGCTCGCATCACTAGTGACCAAAAGTCATTACCATAAGTGGCTTACGTGAAATGTATTGGTCTCAGTCAATTATTAGCAGACAGTTGTCTGCATTACCAAACCACCATCACAAATGGTGCTTTTTTTGGGAAATCTTAAGCATAGTCAGGGTCAGTACCGCTGGACTGAAACCTCAGCAAAAGCACAAGGAGAACAGGCTTTAAGTTTTGTGCTTATTCACTTCCAATAGAATGGAAATAACACAAGCTGTAAAATAACTGTAAAAGCTATTTCAGGTCTGCATAAATTAGAGCAGTCCCTGGGGTTGCTCTGACTTAACACATTGGATGGTCACAGCCCTCAGACAGCCTCAATCTTCAGAAGATATCAAAGGGGCAGAAAGCCTTTCTGGCATCCTGTGCCCCACCTCTGCCGAGGCAGAGCAGAGACCAGCAGCCCAGGCTGTGCTCAGCACATCGCTTTTTGGCCTACACAGGGTATGACACAGTGGACAAATAGGGCTGCTGTCTGCCAGATCTTTCCGAGCCATAGAGCACCATCAGCCTTGCTGTGACTAGCCAGAGGTACTCGGCTTTGTTGGGGTACAGATGGGGTGAGATGCAGAGCCAGAGCCATGGCCCAGGAGGAGGGAGAGCAGTTGGGCTCTTTGGCTTGGAGCTACAGGCAGCAGATTTTCAATCTGGGGAAGGCTTGCAAGAACTGATCTGGAAAGTCAAAACTGCTGTTTTTTCCCAGAACCAAAACACCAAAGTAGACATTCAGTCTGAAGCAGCTGAAAGCCCCAATTTTAGTAACTGAGATATTTAATTTTGCTTTTGCTTTATTTATTCATTTGTCTTGGTAAACACGTATTGACTACTGCCTGCTGCTAACCCCACAGAGCTCCCTCTCTTCCACCACTGCCTCTCCCCAAGCCCTGACAGCTGAATCATGCACAGCAGAGGAAAGTCCCTTCTCAGAGGTCGGCTCTTTGCCATTACTTCATCCTGTCTTCATGCTTTTCCTTACAGTGGGGGAAAGCTTTGCTCTGTGCCTGCACTCTGGCTATGTCTGCAGCTGTGTGTAGTCCTACAGTCATGGGTACAGTAAAATTCATCTCAAAACACTACAACTGAACTCCAGCATGAGATTTCTACCAAGAGTCCCAGCAGAAGGCCTAGTCCCCCATTAAGGACAGTGTTTTTAATTTTGAGTTGACTAATGGGGTGAAGAAAAAGACTGCCTCAAAGCACAAAATCCAAACAGTGAAAGAATTACTGAGATATTCTGTTTTCTCTATTTTGACAAGAAACTCAGGATGCTTTGTCCACAGTCACACAAAAATCTGAGCTAGAGGTGGAAGTGTGTCCAAATATCTTAACCCTGAGTCTTATGCCTTAGCTATAAAGTCATTCTTCCTAAATAGCACAAGTGATGGTGTACCTATGGAATGAAGAGAAATGAAGACTCTTGTCTCCAGTATTATAATTCTAAATAAAGCCTCAGGTCAACATAATCAGACAGAAAAAAGAAGGATGTTGTCTCTATGACATGGTTGAATTGCTGGCATTGCAGAGCTGGTCCAATTTTTTTTTCATAAATGGCAATCTTATCAATTTGGGGAAAAATCAGAGGCTTTGGTGAACTTTTGTCAAGTATAGTGAACAGTCAGTACAGAGTTAGAAGGTAAGGAATAGTGAAAGGAAACATAGAGGTGATTTTTTTTTTTTTCAGAACAACAAATATAATTGTGAAAATTATGACACCTTTTAGTATTCTTCAAATAGAATTAAATTTTTTAGGGAATATTCATCAAGGAAAAATTGAGCCAGGTAAAAATACGAAAAATCAGAGGGTTTCATTATGGTTTGACCAATACATTCTGGGTTGACCTAAAACGATTTTTTTTTGTCTTAACATTTCACTGAAAAGCTTTAAAAATTTTATTCAGCTTGATTCAAATTTAATTTTCCCTGATTTTTTCATTTAGGCAACTGTATCTGATGGATCATTCTTTACTAAAATAGCACCTTTACTTTTGCTAGCTTGATATTGCACACTTGAACGTGAAAACAGGCAAAAATTATTTGAAAATTAAATGCATTAAATTTTCATAATGTGTAACTTTATTATGGAAACGTAAATATCTCATCCCACTTTGGTTCCTTTAAAACATCCACCAGCCCACTGACTCTAGCAATGGGTCAGGTAAACATCTTGACCTTTATCTACTCAACTTAGAAACCCTATAAATAACTTTTATTGGTTTCTGTCCTCTGCAGCTATACATAGTGTCACATCTAAGAATGTCATTGCCCCAAACTGACAATTATCTTTTCTAATTTTTTCTTTTGCTTTCTTTTGCTTACATCGTTTATAAAGTGCAAAGACAAGAAAAATCACAAGAGAGGTCTTCTTCAAATAAAGGTAAAATCCTGCCACAGACATAAAAGTGACTTTGGAGAAAAATGACATCATCAGACTTTGTATTTTTTCTCTTCAGTGGCGTTCAGATCAAATTTACTTGGTTTTCAAGGTGATGTTTCTAACCAGCCAGCCTTTAAACTCAAATTGGGATCTGAAAGTCAAGCTGTGTCCTTTCTGACTCATGCATAATCATCCCTAATAAAGTTTCTACAGACAGGATTTAGCTGACAAGTTGGTGTTTATCGTACACAAGACAAAAGAGATTAATCCAAGCCATTCATCCATAGCTAGGCTGACTCTTCATCATTAATTGGTTAATACATGCTATCTGTAAAGCAGGCCAGAACAGAACGATCCAAAGAGCAGGTCTCCTAAGATTGAGTTGGTTTTATGTAATTCTTTCCCCCACCACAAATGCATTTCATTTTAGCAAAGTATTTCTCAGACAAACCCACTGCTGAGCCCTTGGGATACTAAACCTGGGAGAAATTCCTTTTGCCTTCCTTTCCTCCCTCCGTGTTTCTGCCCATACTCTAGCTTCCAAAGTAAAATGTGTTTCTGGGATCAAAAAGCAGAAGCGGATAGGGGTGGGGCTCTGCTCTACACAGTGATCAGCTGGCCAGTGGAAGATGCAGCCAGATTTGGGGTTTCCAGTCCCCTAGCTCTCCTTGCTGGGAGAGCTTGTCTCCTCGTGGGGTTTGGCACATAGTGAACACCCTCCCAAGCCCCTTGACATGTGCATTTGTGTATTTAATGTACACGTGTGGCAGCCTGACATGGACTGTGACAGAAACCACCAGTGATCTGTGCAGTAAGCTGCCATCTTCTAGCTCTTCAGGTTGAGGTGAGGATACAGTTTGAGCTTGCTTTGAGATCTCACCTCTTTTTAATGAGTGTTAGGTCTTGTCTAAATGTCGTTTTAGTCCACTTGTCACGTACTTAGCATGCTGAGTAGTCAGGCAAGGAGGAGGGAGCTGGCTGGGTGCAGTGTAAACGGGATAGCTCTCTGCTTGAGAGGGCTCTGGTGCTTTCTCATAACCATACCTACCTCATGTCTGATGATGAATAGTAAAGGGAAGAGTGGATGTCACCTGGCTTTTATCCTGTCACCAGGGTTGCTGTAAGAAACCAGAGGACGCATATCCTTCTGTTTGAAGAACGAGTGTTCCCCATTAAGTGGAGTGGGGAACAGATCATGCTTATAGGAAGCACTGCTTTGCAACTGGTGCACTAGAGCAGGATGGTGGTGGCTGGTCTCTATTTCCTGATTTGTGCTACACCACTGTAGGAAACAACTTCACCACTCTGAGCCTCAGCCTGCTCACCTGTCAGTGGAGATGCCTCCTTTGTAGGGCATTTGAAATACGTTTGTAAAGAGTGTGCTATTAAAGAAGAGAATACTACTTCACAATGGTATTAGAGTTACTCATTTTCTTTCTGAAGAAAGATGAGTTTTTTTGTTGACTTCTTGAACAGATGTGTGGCCAGGTTTTCTCTCAGCAGAAATGGCTGTTAGCTACTGCTTTCAAACACCTACTCACCTACTAGTGGCTCAGTCTGGGGCCCCTCTGTGTTACATGAATAGTGTTTGAAATGCAGAGGGTGTCCCTTTGGAAGCTGCCAGGGCTTCCTTTGGATCCCATTTGTGTGTGTCACAAAACCATGCTCCTAATGGCCTGGCACAGTCTGACACCCTGTGGTGTGACAGTCTGGGGCTGTCACAACCTTTCTTCTCAGTCTCCATACTGCTATTCTTCCTGCTCCTTTGATCCCTGCTCTTCTCCCTTTCTTTCTGTCCCTTTCCCTCGTCCCATTTTGTTATTAGTAGTCTTGTCCTTTCAAATTAGCCTGTTATTTAACCTAGTCTTTGTCTCCTGCCTCTTTTGCATTGGCTCTGTGTCTTCCCACACAAATTATAGTGTAACTCATAAGGTTCCCTATCTTTGAAGAACCAGAGATGGCCAGCATGCAGCAATCCTGGCCTCTTGCATCAGGAACACACACACTCCCTGGTTTCTCAGGAAGCCTCAGGACAGTGAGTGGGCAGCAGTCAGTTCAGGGCAAGAGAGAAGACTTACACCTTACTAACAAGGCAAGTTTGAGGCTTTTAAAGAGGGCTGGGGGAATCCTCCTGTGTGGATTTGCTCATTTGTCCCATGTATGAGTTGGGTGACTTTGAGTCCCTTGCTCCAGTACAGTTTTCTGACTGTCTTCTGACTCTCCTGTCCATCTGTCAGCAAGACTTTGTACCATGTCTCCCTGTGATCCTGTCACTGAGCTTCCTTTACCATGTGAATGCAGCTCTACATAATGCAAGTCTATCAAAGTTCTGTGCAGTGATGGATGCTGCTCTGCAGTGGTCTCAGGACTGTGTGATTGTGGGATTTGGTGGTCCTTTGCTGTCCCAGCAGTAATCTCTGTGCACACAGAGACTAAACAAGGATTTAGGCAAACCAGTTTTTTCTTTGGAGCAAAATGCCATGGTGACTTTGGAAAATACATTAAAGCCTTCTTTTCCGATTATTATAGTGTATTCTGATGCTCCTCCCATTGAGATTTTTCTGAGCCTGTGATCTCTGTATCTCTACTGATGGAAAAAGCAAGATATGAAAATAATCTGGAACTCATGACTTTCAAAAAGAAGTAAAAGCCTGGAGATCAGCTCAGAAACTCAGGATAGGACATTACACATTAATTTACAAAGCAGTGTTTGCACAGCATACACAGAAGTCCTGTATTGCAGCTCAAGGTGGTAATAGATTACTTCTGTACAGTTCTGATGCATACACACCTAAAACCGTCACATCCAGCCTTGCACAAAACTTTAATAGCAGTGTTTCTACAAACAGAGGAGTTCAAAGAAAAGCAACAAAAATTATCAGGTTGGCTTCAGGATTGATTTAGGTGGAAAGATTAGGAGTGCGAAACGTGGGTATGAGATGATGAAGGCGGGGATGCGCTAAGAGAAGACAAATATTTGGTGGGTGTTAATGCTAAGACGAGAAGAATTACTTTGTGTGATTCAAAGGGGTATATCATAAGAAATGACACAGAAGGAAGTGACAAATTGGTCTGAAAACTACAAAGAACCTTCTGCTGTCAAAACACGTAGTACTTTGTTGTCAGTGAAGTATCTATAGAGGTAGGCAACAGGCCCTGGAGGCAAAATTTGAGAGGCTGTACTGCATGGAGTCAACTTGCACTAGAAGAGAGGTGAACTGGAGATGACCTGTTCACCTGTCTGAGACAGCTTCCCTCTACCATACCTCTTGTTTCTTCCACACTATCAGTTTCTTTTCCGTATATTTTGGCAATATTCCAAAGTGTTGACTGGCAGTATAAGATTATAAATACTGATCAATTGTACTTATATTTGCAAGAATGAATATTATGGAAAACCATGCAGGTAACAGTCATCTGCTTCATTAGTACCATCAAAGAAGTCCTGTAGTGGGCTTGTTATCCTTTCACACTTTTGAACTTCTAGCCTGACAGATTAAGATGATCAAGGAATATCAAAAATATCATCTTTGTGAATGCACTATTCATTCAACCTATCCTCTTCTAACCCAACACATCTAATTTGCATATTAATTTATTGCTACATGGTTATGACTTCAATATTATATTCCCAGTGAGGGTACACATTTCAGGAATCTTTTTAACTTAGCCCAATCTTGAAAATGTTGTATTTAAATATCTAGTCTAAACACATGAAAATCTGGTGAGTTAACCCATCATGTGCCTTGCCACACAGTTAAGAAGAATAAAGGTTGTTTTCTTTGTTCTTCCATTGTGCTGCTTCGCAAATCTCTTAATTGCCAGAGGCCCAGCTCCTCTCTGCCTGTGGTGTAGCCCCTGGCAGGAACCCCCCATATTCTCAGGGGTGAGATCAGTGTTACTGTTGGTTTCTTCCCCAGGTAAACTTGAGACTGCTTAAATTTTATTCATCTGCAGCAGAGCAAACTGTTTACATCCAAAGATGGATGAGACCTTTTGTCCTTGCTTGCTAAATATTTCCAGAGGGCATTTTCAGGGAGCGTGACACGTGCCTGGGCACTGCTGCAGTGAGGACAAGGAACCGAGGAGAAGAGCAGGGGGATGCTCATGCTGGCTGCATGTGCCCATTGCTTCTGGAAGAGTGAGGCAAGTGAGAGAGAGAAACACAACAATCCTTCAATGACTGGAGCAGGGGTAGAAATTTCGGGCACTTTTCTCTTGTTTGTTGCTTGACAACTCATTTATTTCAGTGGCTGTTTACTGCTGGAGGGGGACACACACAGACAGCCCCTAGTTGTTAATCGCTTCTGCCAAAAGAAAGTTCTATATAATCCTGGGAACACTTATGGAGGGGACTTGTTTGCGTTTTATCAGTTAGAAGTTTTCTTGAGGGAAAGAAAGGCATCACAGGGCTGGATCTTGAGTGGATTCTGGCAGAACTACGTGTCATAGCTGTGATCACTCAGCCCAGTGACCCCCACCGTGGGCAGCCACTCTTGGAGTGGTCCCTCCACATCTCCCTGGGCAAAACCAGCCCCACAAGGCACACGGTGCTGGCAGCGGCAGTGCCAGCTGAGGGCAATTACAGGCCCTCATGGCCCTAATTGGCACCACCTGGGCCCCCCAAACCCACCCCCGGGCAGCATTTTAGCTCAGCCTGGGGGGGAGGGCTTTTTCTTGAGCTCTGGTTGGCGGTGGAGGAGCATAGTCTTGTTTCTGTGGGTGCCCCAGTGCTGGCTCTCTCCTTGTGCTGGTGAGTCTTGCCCCTAGCCCTTGTTTTTGGTCGTGTGGGGCTGAGCCCCTCATGAGGCGCTGCCTGTGTTCGGATGAGGTGCGTGTGGGGCCGGTTCTGTGGGTTCGGTGGGGCTGGTGCTGGGCTCTCTGTGGGCTGTGGCTCTGCAGCCCCAGCCAGCAGCCCAGTGGGCTGTGCGTGTCTCTGGGCTGGGGGCAGCTCTCCTTGCTGACATTGTGCAAAGCAAACAGCGGGCTGAGAGCCCTTATGTGCCTTGGAGTGCAGGTCTGTGGGTGCAGAGGGGGCACTCCCTCAGCTGGGGGCTGCTCTGGGCTACCTGTGGGTGCTGCCGGGATCCCCCGCGCCCACAGGGCTTGTGTGGCCCTTGGCTGGGTAGCCTGAGACAATAAGTTACCTTGGGGATGACATGGCATCTTTTTCTTTCCTGGCTCTTCCCTTGGCCTGGGGAGGCTCTGCTGTTGGTTTGTGGGGTTGTCCTCTCTTAGGAGGAGCTGTGGGGGTTCCTTGATGAGCCCCCTGAGGTGAGGGTGTCCCCTTGGGGGTGCTCGGGCTGGGAGATGCTCCTGCAGCTGGGGTTGATCCTGGTAGGGAAAGGGGCTGCCTGTGGGGCTGTCCCACTGCAGGCTGGCTGCTCAGCTGCTGTATTCTCACTCTATGCTATAGCCTGGCATCTCCATCTGCCCCAGCACTGGCAGGGTGTGGGGGCTCTGAGCCTGCCAGCCTGAAGGCAACCAGGTGCTGAATGAGCAGTGAGGGGAAAGCATGTAATGCATGTCTGGTCCTTTGTTTCCTTATAAGTGGAAATAGATTTGAACAAGCAAAGAATTTAGCAATACTTGCCCAAGAAAGGTCTTAGTTCAGGAGCCAATGGCTTCAGAAAGATGGACTCATTCAATTGAGTTAACCCGACTTACTTTGTTGTGTTTTCGGCTTGGGGTTTTTGCATGTGGGGCTGGTGACTTGCAAGGGGAGATGTGAGTTAAAAGCTCTCAGGCTGCATCCTTGTCTGGGTCTTTACCCAGCAAATGCTGCTGTGCTCAATTAAAACTCCTGTGTGTAGTTTCCCCTATTGCAGTGACATTGCTTGGGGGGCAGAGGCTCACAGAGGTCCCGCTGTGCCAGCGCAGAGCCTTGGACTGGCCAGCACGGGAGTTTCTGCTTTCCTGCATATGTGTAATTATTCAGCTTATGACTCAGTCAGCAGTACTGTATGTGTCAGCATGTAATTCTTTGCTGCCCTAAAGTAATGGTCTTCGACCAATGGTCCAGGAACTATTTCTAAGGGTTTGTGAGAGATAATGAGAAAAGCAAGGCTATTGTCATTAGGCTTCAATTCATTATTTGGGGATCCATACCTCTGTTTGAGATGCTCTATAGGCCCATGAGTTTACATAGGTTGAAACTCTCGGCCTTCTTACCTTCTGGTGGTCCCTTATATAGTGCAAACACTTTATTTTTTCACCCAGAGTAACAAATAGCAAACATACTAAGTTACATTTTGTAAAGCAAACTATCATCAGGAAGCAATAATTTTAGCAGTCTAATTGAATTGATGCTTCATGTATTATAAGTGATTATATTTAATGAACTCTATTATAGTATGTATCACACTGTCTGAGATTTCGGGGGATAACTGCTACTTTGTGCCAGATGTTGCTGAAAGGAATATTATAAATGGCAAAAGTATTAGAAAGGCTGTCTCTTTCATGCAGGATTTATGTCTGAGGTCTAAGTTTTAATATTTTTGTTGATATCTGTTTCATTTTGTGCATTACTTGACAACATGCATTCCAAATGTGCAAAAAAGTCAATCGAGCTCTAAAAAAAAAAAAATAAAACTAAAAGGATTTAAAATCCATATATGATTGACAAGCATCATATTAGTTTTTATTTTCTGCTGGTTATTGATCCATAGCCAGATATTCAGGGTAGGTTTTCATCTGTCCTCCAAGAGTATTATGGCTTTATTCCTGGAGCTGGGCCTTAAAAGTCAAAATACTGTGGGAAGTATTGGTAAAATATAAAAGGTGACTGCTTTGCAGATGGAGCATACTGCAGAATTTGGTTCTCTGCTTTGTAAGTGCTGTAGTCTTGTCTAAAAAGATCATTTGCCTGGGATATACTGCTAAAGTTGGGGTTGGTGGGACCATCATCTATACTGTGGGGGTTTTCTTTAGAAGACAGTAGTAAATCCTCCTCTGAAGAGCTGCAATACTTGCTTTTGGATTTCATACTTGTGTGACTCTTGTATATCCAAAAGATATGAGGCCCATGTGCCTTTTCCGCTTTATTTTGTGTTTACTTTCATCTTAAATGGCATTGTGATGGCAGATTGCACAGGGGTATTTTTATTAGGAAAGCAGAGTAATACAAATAGCTATAAAATTTGTCTAGACAGAGGGAAGAGAGAGACTAAAATAGCAGTGGAACATGGGCAGGAAGGAACAAAATACAAGTGTGTATGTTGGTGGGGGGAGTACACAGGGCTGCTTTTACCTTCAGGGCAAATAATCAGGAGCATGTTACCACTGGTAAAGGAAAGTCTTGAGGACAGGTGGAGTCCCAAGGGTGAGAGCTGTGTGGAAAATGCGAAGACAGTTGTGGAAAGGTAGTACTGACTTTTTAGGGAAGTTTTTTTTTTTTTGGTAGTTCAACACAGGCTTCTTTTCTTTTGTCTTTCCTCCATCAAATTTCAGTGACAATTTGTGACAAACTTTAAAGTTGTTATAATAAAGTGTGACTTTTCTAATGGCTTTATTGAAATTTTCAGTAATGTTTCCATAACAGTGTATATATAGTAATGGAAATTGGCAGAAATAAAAACAAACACCCAAACCAACAACATGGAAGACTTAGTTTGGTTATGGAAGTTTTTTTCTGTAAGGCCACTGTCCTGGGATCAAATGCACCACTGCCCTCTTATTGTCAGGAGGTGCTTCACAGATGCCCTCATGGGGGGGCATTGCTGTCTCAAGCCTGGACTCTGTAATGCTCTTGTTGCTGTTGGGCAGTCCTGTCTAGGAATAGTTTTTAGTGGAAAAAAAGGAGTTGTAACCTTTGTAAGAAAGGATATCAAACTGTCAGAATTTGAAAGTACATTATAAGTGTAGAAGAGAGCAAAGCATCAGAGTAACCCAGAACTGTGGATTGCTATTGTCTGGCTGCAGAGCAATATTTCACTTTGCTATCAGAATAATACTGCAGGAAATCAAAGAACAGTAAAAACTGGGACACTGGGATGATTGGCTTAGGATTTTTTTTTTTTTTTCATAAAGCTAAATTGGTAGGGCCAGATTTCAGAGCTTTATACATGTTCAGTAGTAGCCCCATTAAAGTCACCTTCCTTCTCCTGACTTGGAGCAATTAAAAGGGGTACTTCTGAGAGCCAGATCAGTGGTATCGAAATCTGGCTTGTACCTTGGCAGAAAGGATGGAGGGAAAGACAGGTGATCAAACTGTGTGGCTCTAGTAAGAGCAAAGTTTAGAGAAACACATAAAGGAAATAATTAATAATAAGCTGATATGTAAAATTTTAGTTCAGTACAAGACAGAACTGAGTGTGGTGTTAAGCTGTGGAATTGGATTCTGAGACAAATGGTAAAGTCTGGTTGCCTGAAGCTTTTAATTTGTTCTAAGAGCTGCTTAAAGCTGTCTTCTGGAGTTTCATACATAGTTGTGAAGTGCAATCCCAGGGAGGGAGCAGAGGAGCACATGGCTCATGTTAGTGTAACCCCAATGCTTGATGCAGAGCTTTATGGTGCACTTTTTATGGTACTGGGAAGAAGGCAATAGATTACTTGTAAACATGCATATTCCAAAATTTGCAGTACTATAGAGAAGATGGAATAAATTGTCCTTTTGTGAATGTCAGAAAAATCATGCTTAAATTGAAAGTTCTTCACTACTACTACTAGAGCATATGTGGAAAAGCATCTATAGCTTGAAGGCTTGCCTCCTTCATTGGGTGTGGGCAAAGAAAATGAGTTTCAAAGCATGTTCTCAAGTGAAAGATTTGGTATTTCCAACCTAAATCACATGACATTGTCTGTTTCCTGGTAGGGTGATTCCTGTAACCACCCAACTGTTAACTGCGAGAGTGCAATTAAAAATGTATGCTGTGTTTGTCAGCTGTTTAAACTGCTCAGGCTGGTTACATAAGGTGAATAAATTCATTACATAAGTTACACCATGAATTGCAAATTGTTTACTTAGTTGTGACAGCCACAGCTTAAGATATTTGTAGGCCGAGAGTTAGTCAGTGAAGACATTTATGAATCATTGTGAATAATGAATAAATTTCAGATTTTATTTGCAGCCTGTTAGCAGACAATTAGCAAAGAAAGAAGGATAAAACTTGTCAGAGTTGTATTTAAATTACTCCGTCTGCTCCAGATTACTGACTTAAGCTGAGTAGCTGGGTTTGTACTATTGACTAAATTTGGCAGTTCATATCTTGCTGTCAAACTCCTGAGTCATCTAGACTTTTGAATGTTTTTCTGTGTAACTGTATAATTATGGTGAGAAAAATAGAGTACATTAATAAGGCTTAATTAAAACATGTGTATGTACAAATACTTGTGTATACAAATGAAAGTACCAAAACTTCTGTGTTTTCCTGATTGAGCATCAGACACAGTAGTACTCTGCTGTGCAGATTCTCTGTAAACTGTGGTTCAAGTATCCATTTGTACATTGGCTCAGCACTCAAACAGCCTGGTGATGTGTTAGCAATTTCTCCAATTGTAAAAAATGTTGGTGCCTGAATTTTCTTATTTAACCTCCACCTTTTCTGATAGAATAGCTTGTTCCAGTTCTGGAACAAAAAATAAGCTATATTAGTAGAGTGGTTTGCCTCTAACCCAGTGTACTGGATTTTCTGCCAGTATGATTTTTATCAGGAGAAATCCTACATTTGTTGTGAAAATAATGTGAAAAACCTTAATTTAATACGAACTGCCCCTTGAGGCTGTGTTCTTGAGATTTTGTTAATTCCAGTGCAGTCCTATGCTGTGGGCTGTTCATGGAGAGTCTTCTGTGTCAGGTGTGGGTAGTGGGAGCCACCTGCGACAGTGGTAAGGGTCTCTGTCCTGTTTTCCTGAGATGTTGGCTAAATAAACTGTAATTCTGTGATCCTGTGGGAAAATGTATGATCTGGCTGTGTCCTTCCTTCCTCAACCCTGCCCTGTGAGAACTCATTAGAGGTGCCTGAAGGTCCCTTGTGCTGACAGTCCGTGGTCTGGCTCAGCTGCTGGGTTAGTGGAGGATTATCAGTTCATGGATGGCTGGATCTCCCCTCTCTTCCCTTGGCTGAAGCTTTTGGGGTGATTGACAAATGCAGAGATGCTGTTGGTCGAAGTATGTTTTCTTGCAATAAAAGTCTTTCTGGGGTTGGAATGGCTCACAGCAGGTTGGCTGTGTCAGCAGAGCAACATGAGGTTGTCCTAATGTAAAATGGCCTCTAGCTCTGACTCTGGTCACCTGTTTGGTGTAGTTTTCATGCAGTTGGTACTTCACAGGTACCTTGTTGTGATTAATGAATGTTTATAATTCTGGAGATCTTCCAGTGGAAAACATTTAGTAAGTGCACGGGAGTGTTACTGAAATGCACTTCAGTGCATAGCAGGAAAAGATCTATTTGTTTCTGTAACTGCTCGTTATTGGATACCCAGTCTGGCAAGCGAATGTCTTCAGAACTTGACCCACGTAAAGATTTCTGGTGTTGGCACATACGTGTAAACCATAGCTGCTCTGAACAGTAGAAGTGACCCCTGCTTCACTTGTAGTTCGGAGGCAATGGAAGTATTGAGAAAGGTCAACATGGTAGAGATGCATATGGGGAAAACAGGAAAGAAGAGGTTGGCTTTAATGATCAGGGTGCATGAATCCTGCCTTCTAAAATGTAGCGGAGTCACTCAGAAACTGAGGACATAAACCCGAGCAGCTCCCCTCCTAAATGCTTGTTTCTTGTCAGGGAAATAAAGGAGATCAGCACAGAACTTGGATCTCTAATTGTCACCATGGAGAATCATAGTCTGAATCAGGTCCTCAGTGTTGCTCAGATTTCATTTCCACTATCCACCTATCAAACAGAAGAAGGGAATTTTAAATACAGGTGTTTCCACTCCAAAAGCTGTTTTGCTCCAGTCTTACAAGTACTGATGTTTAATATAAACAAGCAGCGAACGTTTCAACCAGTGAAATATATCGATTTTTTTAAATTTTATTTTTTGTTTACCCTGGTGCTTTCTAATCATACCAGTGAATTTTGTTTTCCCTGATATAAAATAGTTTGCAGAGTTTGTGTTTCCACCCATCTTGACTAAATTATTTTAGCAAGGTAAGCCAAAACTCAATTTCCCTTAATATTGACATTCTGATCTCCCATGATTTTGTGGTATTTTGTATAGCTTTTATCATGATAGGAAAAAAATATGTTAAAACAACAATAGAAAAATTAAACTAAGGCAAATACATGAATCAGGAATATTTTTTAGATCTACAATAGAATGAAAGAAGATGCAGTTTGTTACCAGGCAAAGTAATTTCAGAACAATTTTTTTACCCTTCAGGAGGAAATACTAATTAAAAGTATTCCCTGCTGCTCTGCTGTAAAAGGCAGCACAGCTCTGATGCTGTTCAGAAGGCTTTCGATGACTGTGCTGAGCAACTCCTACAAGTGGGGAATGGTGGCTGTAGTGGAATGGAGGCTAGAGGTGGTTGATCTGTATTAAAAATGTTAGCTGAGTAGAGAGTACTTCAAATAATCCAGCGTGGTCATAGTGGCAGAGTACGGAGCAGAATTAAAATATTTAATTACTTTTTTCCCCTGTTCACTTCCAAGAAATTTAGATCATGCTTTGTGTTCTCCCAACACTTCTGTGTAGGAGGACTAGAGAGAGTTGCTGAATCAGTGTAGTCTTCTGCTATTGCAAAACAGCTGCTATGTATAGCCCTAGTCACAAATGTCTTAAGCTACATGTGAAAAAGTAAAATTTTTGCTCTTTTTCTTGGCTTCCACCAGAATGTGGGACTGCATCTTTGGGTTTTTTAGGTTTGGATTCAGTCTTAACCTCTATCTTCTCATAGCTCCTAGTCTTGCCCCATTGATATGAGACTTCTTTGCAGCTCTTGCCATCAGTATGAGCTTTTTCTCCCTCACTGATTTTCCATCTCACCTCAAAACATGGAAGAGAATGTGCCCTTTGGCTGTCCCTTAGCTCCTTTCCATACCTGCCATCATTTATTTGCCTCTACAGGGTATTTTGGGATTTAGCATGGAGTGCATGCTATAGCCAGGTCAATTTGTGTTTTGCTGCAGCTAATGGAGTAGATTCTTCTTTGCCCTTAAAGAGCAAAGAGAAGCAATGGATGTCCTTTAGGTATTAAGTTGTCCATTCCTTTCAGGCATAACTCTTGTGTTAATTAAGGTGTTAATATTAACAAATCTCATGACTGTTTCCTGTGGCTTTAGTAGGTGTTTGCTAACATCCCATGTTTGGATTGTGTTGTAATCAATTTGCTGCTTTGAAATCAAGGTAGACCACTTAGTTCAATTTGGTTATTACAGTGGGACTCAAAGTCAGTACTGAGAAACTCTGGCAATGCCAAGCCTTCAGATGGAGCCTGTGTGCCTGTCCTGGCCCGTGTGAGTCAAAGGCAAAGTACTCAGATGGTGTCTGGGCACAAATGACAAAGGCTAGAATAGTATCTGCACTGTTTACCCAGACACTTTCTTCAGTTTAGATGGCTTATAGGAGTGTTTTGGGCAACCTGATGGAATATGTGTGAGTTTCTGGGACAGTCAGAATTCTTTCATATGTAACTTTCCCCTTCTTGATGCTCCTTCACAGTTGTCACAACTGATTGCTTACCTGTCTCCAGCTGCAGCTCCACTGGCATGGATCAAAAAATTGGGTGGTTTGTGAACTGAGGAAAATGTAAGCATCACACTCTCAAATTGATATTTGACAAGGAAGAGGGCTGAAAAAGACTCAGTCATGCTGCCTGTAAATGTATGGAAGAAACAGGCAACCACCTTGAAAAGAGATTGGCTGTCTTGCCAGGGAGCCACAGGGAAGAAAACCAGCACAAACTATGTCCAGTCACCTGGACATCACTCAGCCAGAGTTAGTTGTGTGAGAGCTTTGTGGTATAACACTTCAGTTTCCTGTGGTCTGTGAGCTGTTCTATTCAGAGCTTTAATTCGCAGAGGATGGGATTCTTGTTTTGACTTTATGGTTGATGGCTACTTAAATATAGAGAGTCGTGTCAGAGACTAAGTATTGGAAATGGAGAGAGATGCAGAAGGGGGAACCCTTAGTGGTGCTGCATTTTTCTGCTCTTCTTAAAATAAAATGCTTTGATCTCCAGATGAAGCAACTAGCACAATAGTTCATGTTGATTGATACCACTCATTCATCAATCCACTCAGCTTCTGCAAAGAACATTAGTGCAGCAGCACTGGCAGAGCACTGATGGAAGTTAATTTTAAAGGTAATTTGGAGCCTGGCTTATTTCTCTTCTAAAAGGTTTTTGTACATGAAATAAATTTTTATTGCTAATTTATTTTGTTATCTGGTGTGGGTTCATTCTACACAAGTGTTCACTTGTCCTTTTCTGGAACAGGGTAAAGCTATTGCCCCTTCCTAAATACTCATGGCTTGTGGTTGTTGTTTGTAGTTCAGAGAGGTGGACAGCAGGGCTGAGGAACCAAAAGTTAAACCAGTGAAAGAGATTTGGTCTTAATCTTGCAACAAGCTGTAGTTTTCCCAGTTAGGTAATTCATGACACAGGAGTCCGGGCCTCCTTTTTGAGACACTCTGTAGACTCTCTGGCAGGACTGTACTAGGACTTTTCCTGTTGTTTTCCTTCTGAGTGATGGGAATAGCATGTAGCCCTAACGAAAGATCCTGTCAGAATTCCATCATGCTTCTAAGTGATGTGGCAGAGCAATACAGTTTGTGTGTGAATGTCTCATCTCCCTGCCTGACTGTGTCCCTGATGCAGCATGGCTGCAAGTGTGCACATTGCAACCCTATTTCTGATGAGGCACTCAAGTGATCCACCCTCTCCATTCTAACTCTAGGCTGAGGATCCAACAGGCACCAACATTCTCCAGAAAGCAGTAAGTAACAGATTGTATCTAGCATAGCTTAAAAAATAATTTAAAAATCTCCTCAGAAAGACTCTCCTAACAGGAGTATCTGTAGTGACATGAGTCTGCTCTACTCCTATTACAAGTGAGACTGGCATTCTTCAACTACTGTGCATAAAGGCCACGTGGTATTACTCAGATTCACTTTACAGGATTAGGAGTAATCGCTGAGGGGGAAACACACTCAGCTTGATGTCCAGGGCAGCATATTTGGGTCTCTGCTGTCAGTGGTGAAAAGTCACAGAGCTGTCCAGGGCTGAAATGGTTCAAGTATTGTTATTGCCGTGGGTCCTGTGCAATCATTTGAAGTAAACCCCCTAACTGATTTTGTACAGAGTAAGGGCTGCAGAATGATCAAAACCTCGGACTTAATTTATGGCTGTTGGACAAAAGGCATCTGATTAAATCAGAGGAGCGTGTTGAGGCTCAAAGACCGCAGAGGCACTCTGAAGCTTACGTGACTGTGTACTACTTTTTCCCTGTGGGACTTCAAGAACCTGATCTAGTGGGCTTCCTTTTGGGGTTACAGGATTCTGAGTCTTCTAAACAACCAGGACTGTTTCAGAACTCTGTTTTCTGCTCTGGTATAATATGAATAATAAAACTACAGGCTTGTCCTCAAGGAACAACTCTTGTGGGTAGGTGAGATGTAGGGTTGACTATCATGAGATAATTCCACTTGGTTATGCCTTCTGTTGGATCTTGAAAATTAGTAGTGTATGCAGCTATTTTCTTTCACTGTTTAAGTACATCTCCCTACCCCTGTACAAAATCAGCTTATTAGGTGTGATACTGGAGACATTCAGAAGCACTTGAGATTTTTGTAAAATAGTAGAGGAATTGGGTCTGGGACAGTATTAGTTTCATGATCACATAGTGCCATGGCCTCATGGGCACCTGGTCTAAAACTGAAGTTCCTAAGCATTGCCAGAGGTCTGCTGAAATACAATAGATGTCACCGAGTCTTTAGGAATTCTAAATAGATAACCAAAGTATTTTTTACTGCTCCCTCCTTCTCATGACAGCGTAAGTGTTCTGAAATAGTATAGCCTATATGTCATATGAGTACTTCATGGGTTTTTTTAAGGTAACTTATTTCATGCAATTTCACAGGCAAATATTTATTCCATAATTGAAAGACTGTAGAATAATGGATGAACACTTTTTATTTTTCACTCCTTAATGTAATTTAGTCATTTTCCTGTAGGAAAGATTTTTGGTGGAAGGTGGGAAGTACTACCCAGAAATTTTTGTCTTCTCCCTCCTGAGAAATTCCTCACTTCTAGGCCACTTGCTCACTCATTTTGAAAAGATGATTATTAGCTCCAAAACCCTGGAAGAGTTGGAGGAGAGGTTGGATGGGGTTTTGAGCAACCTGATCTAGTGGAAGGTGTCCCTGTCGGGGGATTAGAATTAGGTAACATTTAAGGTCCCTTCCAACCCAAACCATTCTATGATTTGATATTGCCTAGCTGTCTTTAATGCAGTCATTATGAAGTGTTGACATCCAGTTTGGTCCCTGTGTGTGCTCCTGGCAAACACTTCTTTTTTGTGTGGATGAAGTTACATTCATGCATATTTAAGCTGTTCATTTTCTGATATTCCAGGATTTGAGTATTGTATCAAAGCTCTGTCCCTGTACTGAGAATGATTCTCCCTGTGCCTTGCATGTGCTGTGGCTATCTTAAGAAAAGCTATTTAATCCTTAAGGTGTAAAATCCACCACATTTGCAAATGAATTATACAAAGATGTAGGATGATGTCATCAGTTCCAGAAAGTGGGCATTTTTTGTCTTCTGTTTCTTGTTTTAGCTCTGTGCTTCTAGCTCTTTTTTATTTTTTGCCTGTTGCACAATTGCGTACTACAGCTCTAAGTGCTGTAACCCTTCCTGTTAACCATGTAAGCTTGAGTGTTCTTTTCTCTAGGTGTGGTCATGCCTATCAGTTGCAAGAGGAGGCCATGTTAGTGCTTGTTTAGCTAATTCCAGGGGTATCACACAATAGACCTGGTTTTCAGTTTGGGGCATTGACTGTTCTGCCACTGAGCCTGGCACTTGTATTTCTGCTGCAGTATGAGACTACCATTTTGCTTCCCCTTCCTAAATCTCCTTATCCTGGGAATCTCAGCCATGTGTGTGCCACCTTAGTCTCTTGTTCTCTTTGTGTTAAGCTGTACTTAGAAATGTTTTTGTTGAAAGAGATTTGCATGTAGTTTGCTCCCTGGGTTTGTCCTGCAGCCTCTTCCCAGTGCTGCATTTGACTCCTGCCCTGGTGGGTGGAATCTCTGGGCAAGTTAAGTTTTCGGCTATCTCTTTACTGTGATTTTTGTCACAATTGTTGTAATTAAACTTGATATTGCAGAACCCCGGGGGATAAGACTAAAGCTAATGACATATTTCCTTAGAGGTTTGGATGTTTTCCAAAGAATGTGTTTTCTGCTAGGTTGGCATGTTGTCTTTGTACCCTTCATCAGAGTGGCTGATGGTCCAGTGGAGGCATGCAAAGAATCATCCTGGATCTTCTTCACCTAATCCTGCAGTCAGTGCACTGAAGGCTCATGAGAGGCTGAACCCATCCCCTGGGAAAACAAGAGGAAAAAAATTAGGGTAGGTTAGCATCTGCCCAGCCCTTGTCCTAAGCCATGTTGGAATTTAGTATAGGAAGAGTTCCATATTGCAATAAAATATTGGTGCCTGACTTGGGACAAGCAGTAATTACTTGCTATACATGTTTTTATTGCCTTAATTTTTAATTGTTATGTTTGAAGGCATGGAATAGAGATGTAGTGTATTAAATAATTTATAGTCAATAGAATGATGGATTAAGGTCTGGATTTAGACCTATAGCAAAGGGGATTGATTGCACCATCTGTGAATTAGTGTCTACATGTTGGTGTACAGAGATAGGAAACAGAAGGCCTGACTTCTGGAAGGGGAATAGTATATAAATTAATGCTTGGCAACAATACTGTCTTTAATAAATACTTTCAGATATTATTGAGAAATATACTGTGAAAAGTATTTTTAGAGAAGTAATTAGAATAGAAAATAAAGCATTCATAGAGTACAGCAGTCTAGAGTAACACTTGGATTTAGAATTAATTGTACAGATAAAAATGTGTCCAGAAGCACATAGGGTGCTGAATCATGGAGTTAATAATTTCTAAAATTGAACATTACAGTTCAAGACTTATCTTTACATATTGTACAAAATGAACAACTAGATGCGTGGAGGGGAGGTACGAAACAGGATCGGCAAAAGTCCCTGGCACAAATTCTGTACACTGTGTTTGTACAGCGTTTGTCCCATTGGGTGTTATCAGAGGCAACTGAGACACAGGCTTTTATTACAGCTCAGACTAAGAGTCAAGACTAAAAGATAGTAAATCCTGAGCTGACACTGTTGGAATAAATGCCTGTTTCCATGGTCTCTTCTCTCCAAATCTGAAACCATGTTGAAACGGGTGAAATTCCAATGTGGTGTTAAAGGCTCTTCTGTACCTTGCAAGTTGTGCTTGGAAGTGTCTCTTTTCTGGGCCCATTTATGATTATGGGTCTTTTCAGATATGACTGGCCCCAGTCCTGTCAGAATGGAAATCATAAAGCAGACTCTTGAGTTGTAAAGGTCTGAATAACACTTAGGGCTGTAAATGTCAGTTGCATTCTGTTGGATTTCAGGCACGGTGTGGTGGAATGTAGGGGATAGTGGCAGAGGTCTTCAGATGTGCAATGCTCACCTTTCTGACAATGCTTATTGCTGCCACCCACAGAGTGCTACCACCTAATGCTGCTCTGTGCACTTTGCATTATGCCATTCAGTCTGTACATCCTTCTTGACAGGCAGCAGACATACTTAAACCAGCTTGCTCTGGCCAGAACATTGTATATTGCAGTGAGTGGGATATTTTCGGTCTGTGACCCTCTAATTTGATTTGACATTTCGGATGGGAAGGTGCAAGAAGTAGATGACATTTACTGAATGACAAGAGGCTGTTATAGGCAAGGGAACATCATGTCACAGTATCCTCCCAGAGCAAATTCCAATCTGCTCCCGAATTTGCACTGACCCAGCAGTAGACTGGATGAGAAAGTCTCATTCTGCACCTCACTACATTTAAATATAAACCACCTCTGGGTCTAAGCTAGGGCCACATGGTTTCAAAACAATGCATAACTTTATTTGGCATGTGAAAGAAGTAATAGATGCTTTTAGACCTACTTGGGTTTGCCCTACTGTTCTGCTGCTCTGTTACATAAGCTGAACTGGCTTCTGCCATTTTTTATTTCTGCACTAAACACATCATACACATCTTAAAAAAAAAATGCCATAAATCTTAGCTAAAGTGCTTGGAGACTAGATTGCTTTGGGATTTGGCTAGAACAACTTAATTCCCTATTCAGGATCATGCTGTTGATAGGTCTTCTCACTGCTAACTTTCCCATAGCTGACAACTGTTGGCATACCCTGGTCCTTGCAAGTTTGTATTGGGGATAAGGAAAGGGAAAGTTGGGACTGGAGATAAGTTGGTCCCTTCTCAGTTTCTGTTTCCCTCTATCCCCATGCAAGGGAATTTATCCTTTCAATATTTTCAGTCATTCTGAAATATGTGTTGCTCATTTGGTGTGGAGTGTCTGCAGCAATGTGGAGATTCGAGCCCAAGGTTGTTGAGTGAAGTGCATTTGAGTGCAGCCAGAACCTGATGCATCAGAAATGAATTATTGTAGCATTTGTGGAGAGGTGCTCAATGTCTAAGCCTTCTGGACATAAGGGCTTATGAGGGTATTGCAAAACTCATCACTGAGTAAGTAAGGGCACAGTCCAGTCAATTGGAAAAATATTTTTTGATCGCATCCACCAACCTTTTCTATTTCAAATACTTCTTCAAGAATCATTTCCTTCTGAAGGGAGAAACCACTTATGATTTCAGACAGCTGCAGAGAGATTAACAATATCTGTGGTTCATAGGCTTTAGAATGACCAAATTGTGCTTTAACTCCTCTTGGATTTCACAGTACAGTTGTCTGATCTTCTTACCATCATCTTTATCTTCCTTTCCTTTTCCCTCTAGTTGTGCCTTTCACTTTGTTTGACTATTCAAGGACAACTTTTTAAATATCTACATAACATTTAATTTCTTCAGGCCTTTATTTGATTCAAGCCCTCATGTACAATAGTAAGTCCAGTTACAATAGTACAGCAAACATCCTTGCAAGGAAAGGACAGTCAGCTGTGAACTCTTTTGTCCCCCTGAATGCAGAGTCCTTTTCAAGGGAAGATGGAGTATCCTTGTAATTTAGTGATGGCGACTCACCAGTTAATAATTTGAACAGGGACAATACGGGGAATGACTTTAAAGGGGAAGAGCACGATCAAACACAAAACTGCTCCTTGCTTTGGAGAGCCATTATAAATACTACCTGTATAATTCACTGGCCTCTGCTAACCAGGAAACAATCTCAAGGTTCATTTCATGGCAGTTTCAGTAGCTTTTGTCCATCAGGCTGTGTGATCTAAGGAGATACTCATTTGGTAGAGTTTGAGGCAAGAGATACTGTGAGCTTGAAGGGAGAAACTCTGCTCAATTAGGGATGATCTCATCTGTTAGCTTTAGGCTGCACATACATTTAATAACTGCAGGGGATCTTTGTCTGGGAAGTACTTCTTTGTGTATGAAGTGATGTCTTGAAAAGTCTTTATTTTAAACACAGTACCCTGATTTTTTTAAAAAAAGTAACTAGAGTAGGGACAGCATAAAAAAAGGCTAATCTTAGAGAATCCAGAGTATAAGGATGTACTTAATAAAGGAATCTTTCAACCAAGGAGAGAATATGTCCAAAGTCCTCTGTTTGCACAGTTTTAAAGTCTCAATGAAGTCCTTGATGGATGGAGATAGCCTGTCATAACAGCACAGGATGTTACAAGCTCAGTGCAGAATATATTGAGAGAACAGTTGGAGAATAGCGGGTGTTTTCTTTCTGGTCTATCCATGCTGTAGTCTACTCGTGGCAGGAAAACCCAACCTGGCTGAAAAGCTGATGCTGGATTTCATCCTCACTTATTTATTTGATAATCTAGTTGCCTGCTGGTATTTCTGGGAGTTTTTTTTTTTTAATTGAAATTATCTCAAATTCTGTGGTTTCTCCTGGTTACCTTTAATTTAAAATGTGCAAAAGAGGATCCATGCTAATGGTGGTGTACTTCCTAAATTTAGGGCAAGTCAATTCATCTTTTATATGTAATATGAATTAGAAAAACACATCTTAACTTGACCATATAAGCAAAATGCTTTTGGACTATGAGCTAATCCTTAAGATAGGGTAATAACACAGTTAATTTTCTAAAAAGTAGTCTCCTTAGTTTGATTTCTACAAATCCCTAACGTATGACTCCTGCCAAGAACTCAGTTCTCCTTACCACCACTTATTATGTTCAAGTGGAAGTTGTGAAAGTCTGCCTGTCACCCCCCGCACTTACTTGCAGGGCAAAACTTACATGGAAATAATATCATAGAGACCTGTTGCACAGCCTGCACAAGTCCTTTCATCTAAGGGATATTCTGAAGAGGCTGCTGTAGGTGATGAACATAAGTAAGTGTAAGATCCCCCTGGTAAGTGGGATCTTCTGGGAGATTTGTCTGTGTTAGGTCTCAGCCTTAGTTCCCTAATGTGGCATGCAAGCATCTGAATGATTCTGTCGTGTTGTGGTGTCTGCTGTTTAAACATGAGGTTGAAGTGCTACAAGAAAGCTAAATGCTTTCTCCAGCTCAGCAATTTGTGGAGCTCGCTGTAAACTAACAGGGGATGCAGAGAAGGGCTTATGTTCCTCTCACTTTAAGAAGCAGGGAGGGCTAAATGTGTCTAGAAAACCACATTTACATTGCAAAGCAGCATATAAAATAGCTTTCCAGGGTACAGATATAGGCACCCTTAGACTTTACTGCATCTGGTGACAGATCCTCAGCAGAGTTAGTGATATTGGTGGACCCACCCTCTTCTTCTTGGCAATCTGGGACCCTGCTTCCTAGACGTCATCTTGAAATAGGTTTCAAACCTGATTCATGAAACACCAACCTTCATGGAGCATCTTACCATGAGAATCATGAGACATACATTGATATAAAAGAAACCTGTCTGTGGAATAGCCTTTGCTGTGCTTTTGCTTTCCCTTGACAGCAGTGCTGAGATATTGCTTTCTTCCATGAGCTATTGGGTCATCAGTGAGTTTTTACTGGTAATTGCTGTCTCAGTGACTTTTTATTGATCATTTAATTTCTGCCTCCAAAGATGTAGGAGCAAATATTTTTCAGCCCTTTTAACCTCCTTAACTTTTCATTCCAGCTCTGCTTCCCTTTCCCCTGTGGCCAGCCCAAAGCAAATAGGTGGACAAAAAGATTAATAGAAGCAAGGAGATGCCTTCCTCCTCTCAAGTGCCCTGTGGCTTGGAGACTGTTATTAATAGCTGAAGTAAAAAAGTGTTTCATAACCATCCTCTTGCTCCAGCTTCCTTGCCAGCCCCCTTTCCTTGGTCCCTGGAGAGAAAGTGTGAGCTCATCACTTTCCAATGCAAATTCAGCTTTTGGTCTCATACTTGGATTCTTTTCTTATCATGGGTGGAATATTTATGTTCTGCCAGCTGGTTGCTTTAAGCAAGCTGCTATTTGCTGGGATATCCAGAGAGCATGTGAGGAGTAGGCCTGGCAAAAGCTGTTCAAGCACTTTATTTTTTATGTACTCTGAAAATGTTGCAGTCTGCTCAGTACATACACACATGCCTGCACCTCTGTCCTTAATCATCCAATGGTTGAAAAAAATTAGATATTTTAGTGTGGAAACAGAAACTGAATTAGAAATGTAGGTGTGACAGTCTGAAATATGTGGAAGTCCCTCTGTGGAATCTGGTCACCACATAGCCCACACATGAAACAGCTGTTTTATGTGTCTGGAGATCCATATTATTCATGGATTGCTTCCTTTTCACTGCACTTTGTATATAATTTTTTCTGTATCTCTAGAAATCTGATCGGTTAGTATTGAAAGTGAGCTTGCAGGTTTTCATTCCGGATGACCTGGGAAGAATGGGAATGGGGCACACTGTTGTCTATTACCCCGTTGTTGTATGGGTAGTACAGAATAGTTGGATGTTGGATCCTTTCAAGCATCCCCCCTGCTATGTTTTTACAAGACCACTTTGCCGGGCCGAGTGTTGTCTAACAAGTTTTACTAAGCTGGAGGCTCTGAGAGTCTTTATTTGGAAGTCAAGGGAGATGAGCTGTAAAAGAAAAATGGGAAGAAAAAAAGAACAGGATAGTTCTGCTTCTCACTCTGAAAAATCGCTTGCTCACTTTCCTAATAAAAAACTTTAAGCTGTACAGTCTGTTAATGTATTTGCTGGGTATGTGCCATTTTGTGGACTAAATAATAATTTTTAAATGTCTCATCCTTTCAGTGGCTCTCAACTCAGGGAATACAAGCAAGATTTTCCTTCAGGTAAAGGAGGATGCTGCTATCTTCAGAGTATGTTTCCCTGAAGTTCTGTGTTTGTTGCATTTTCTGGTGGTCAGTAAAGGTATCTACATGTAAAGCAACTTTAAATGACACTGGATATTGAAATAGCTCTTTGCCACTGGCAGCCTAGCAGGGTGCACTGCAGGCTCTCTGCATCTTACCCCACAGGGAGTATATAGGTGCTTAATGTGCTTGTAAGTACATTTATAGTTACATTTAAATACAGTAGGAATTTGTTACTTAACTTCATGCAGAAAATTGACTCTGAAGCAAAAAGTGTGCAAGGGAGCAGAACCACTTGTGAAACTTGATCTAATGTGGCTGGTGGTTTCAGCTGTGAAAAAACCACATATGAAATGAAGAAAAAGGTCTGTTTTAGAGTTTTCAAAGTACATGTTTCTGACTTTAAATTGAAATAGTTTTAAAATTATTCT
Organism: Scytalopus superciliaris; assembly: GCA_013400415.1. Lineage (NCBI taxonomy): Eukaryota > Metazoa > Chordata > Aves > Passeriformes > Rhinocryptidae > Scytalopus > Scytalopus superciliaris. The sequence goes on from VXBX01005266.1 coordinate 706,317, forward strand.
TTAAAGGTGTCAGAATAAGTTACAGATGAATACAGTTTTGTGACTGTACAAAACTTTTCTGTTAATTTGAAATTCTAGGTTTTTTAGTTGTTTTTTTTTGGGTTGTTTTGTTTGTTTTGTTTTTGTGGTCGTGTCAGTCTCCCCTCTGCCACCCCCCCTTGTTTTTCAAGTTGGCTTGGAACCCCAAACACAGGCTCTTTGCCCACTTGTGTTTGTGAGTATGGCTGTTAGCATATCAGTGATGAGTGCCCTCTGCAGAACTGGACTGCAGAGCTGTGTCTCTTGGTGTGATACTGTTCATGCTGTGTCTGCTCTATATGCTTCTCCAGTCTTGGAGGTCAACCATCTAGGCAGATAAGGCATCCTTCCAGGAGGCTTTCCTGGAGCTCTGGTCACTCAGGGCTGAGCTTCCTTTGGCTGGCCACACTAGGATAACTACAGGGACACAGCACAGTTTAGACCTACATGTGTAGCTACTGTGGTACAGCAGAGTTGAATTTGTAAGAAACAATTGGTGCTGAGTACCCAATGTTCCCTTGGTGTTTTCAAGGAGTGGTGTTACTTCATCTTGTACCATTAGTTGAATTTCCATTAGCATATCCTCTTGTTTAGCTTTACTTGTGAAAAATCCAGCTGGCATGGTCTTTAAAAGCATGTTGTGGTCTGAATCAAAGCATGGTAACTACATGTAATCAGGGGATAATTTTCAAAAGTGCATTTCTTGTCCATGCTGTTACCATAGACACCTTCACTGTCTCTCCCAATATGTGACCCTTGGGTGTGTCTGTGAATGCGGAAGGGCACTGTGTCAGGTCCCTCTCTCTGACTTCACACAAACATCCAGGTGGTGAGGAAGCTGACACCGTGTGCCTTTACCCACTGGTAGTGGTAGCAGCTACTGAGTCTTAAACCCAAAAGACAGACAGCCCAACCTGGAAACTGAAGGGAGGCATCAGGCCAGTTCCCTTGCAGCCCACAGCAAGCAACAACTGGTACCAGGGGTTGTTTCTCTTTATCTAGGACAAGTAGCCATGAGTCCTGCTGGCAGACCAAACTGAACCTCAATTCAAGATGATGCCAGAGCCAGTCAGGAAGAAACGTGATCTCTTGCTTTAATAATTTGGCCTATGCGGCAACTGAAAATCTATCTTGAGCCCCGTTAATTAGAACACTGGCTTCTATTTATGCATATAAGTTAATGAATATTCACCAGACATGTTGATTAAGGTGATGTTATTTGCATATTCTTCCTAGATTTTTAGCCCTTTAACTTCAGGTATTCTAGTATTCGAAGTATTTGGGTGGCACCAAAGGAAATTCTGATTAGGTGTATTGCAGGAAAAAATTCATGCTGAAGGTGGCCAGATGTTGGAACGGGTGTTCAGAGATGTGCACCTCCACTCTCGGAAGCATTTACAACTTTGATGGACAAGGCCCTAAGCAACATGAACTCCTTTTGACTTTGATTTTACCTTTGAAGTTGTGCCTCCTTTGAGCAGAGTATCGGGCTGGTTGACACCTAGAGGATACTTTTAACATAAATAATTCTACAGTTAATGCAGAAGGATGGTTTGTTTACATTTTAGGCATTAATGTATTTATAGATCAGGAAAAAATACGTAACCACTGGTTTCATGGTTAGTGTTACTCCAGAAGTAAAAAAATAATCCTATGAAGTGTGTTGCAATACTTTCTAATGAAGTATCTGCCTTCATTAAGAAGGTAGTTTCTCATCATGAGTTGATTAACTAGTCAGCATATCTGATTGCAGCTTTGCTATAGCAGCTGGTCAAGGTAGAATTTCATTTCCCTTTCTACCTTCTTCCAGTGTTTAGTTTGACCAGTTCATGCTGAAACTGCAATAACCTTGTCTATATTAAGGTACCTCCAGATGAGTTTTGGTGATTCATGTGAGGTGATTTAAGAAACTGAGGGCAGCACATACACCTGAGTGTTATAATTCTGAAATTGCACCAGTCTGAATGGTCAGGACTAGTTTGGAGGCTGCATAAAATGCTACCACAATTAAACTGAACTTTTACAGGGGAGACAAGACTTTTAAGACATTAACAGACACATATGACACATGGGATTGCTTTTTGTAACCTAATCCTAGCCCTAACTGTGATTACAGCCCCTGGAGACATTACTGAAATGTTATGCTAGGGAAAAGCACAAACACTATAAACTTCCTTTGCTCTACAGATTTTCTGAAGATAATGTGAAACAATTAGAGACTAAATGCCCAATCTACATCTTCTGTCTGCTTGGTATGGATACAGTCACCCAATAAAGGAACAGTAACCAAACCGTGGGATTAAGGCAATCTCTCATACAGAAGGCAGTTTCTCATAATGAATAGCAAATACATGTAGTGAGTGCAGTTTGCAAGCCAGAGGCTGAGATTGCTTTTACTAGGAAATGTTTGTGTAGTAATTCTCAAACAGATTTGTAAAAATTAGAGCTAGCACAAAGGGTGAATTTTGTGGAATAAATTGCTTGCTACAAACAGTTCATCCAGAGGTATCTGCAACACAGAAGAAGGAAAAGCTGCCTGGAGGTAGCAAAGGCTCAGAACATCTACGCCAGTCTTTTCAGAGAAGCTCATCATATCAAAAGCTTAGGCAGCAAATGGCATAAAACAAATACTAGTTGTACAGCTGAATCCTTCTTAGAAATCAACATGCATACTGCAAGAGAAGAATATGTACTTCCTGGTTTCAGATCTCTGCATGTCACAGGATGGAAGGTGACTGCTGTGTTAGGGCTAGCTGGCAAAGGCTGGAATGGCAAGTGAGCTGCTGGCTCCCTGCATTGGTCTGAGATGCCTGATTGTTCTTACCCAAAGATTGCTGCACGGAATCTTAGAGTGGGAGAAATTCCTATCTATACCTGTAAGTCTTTCAGGTACCAATAACTTATTCCCAGGCATTGGGTTCATCTGTACCTAAACCTTAAGGATGGTTCCACAAACTGCAGCCCTAAAAATGTTGGGGGAAAAGTGTGGAGTCTTGTCATCTTCATTGACAGGAGGGGAGTATAATCAGATAACCCATGCAAGTAATGCTTCTGTGTGCCATCTTGGGCTGGATCTGAAGTAATATTACCGAGACTTGCCTAACTGCTCTCACAGAAAGACCATCTCAGTGACTAGTCTCTGTTGCCAGCTCTCAGATAAGTTGGTCTGTATTATGCAGAAAACTAAACTCTATGGTCATACTGCCAGTGTAAATTCATGCAACTTGGCAACCATCTTTGCACAAGTCAAATGACCTCACAGAGGAAATGCCTCTGTGTGCTTCTGTGATCCAAAATTTAAGATGGAGGTGACCAATACCTTGGTGGCACTTATAATTTTCATTCTCTTTCTTAAAGACTTTCTGGGAGCAATTCGAAGGAGTTTATTGTATTTGCAGGGATAATGGGGGCCCATGGTGATGTAAAAAGACTGATCCAAAAGTTCTGAGAAACATTTTCTGTTTGCCCACAAAGAGTATGGACACCAATCTTACTTTTCATTGTGCTCAATCCTCTTCAGTTTAGAGTGGGATGATCATTTGGTCATCCCCTGCAGTACCAAAAAGTCTGAGGCCTCTACTGAGATAACATTTAGAGCCCTAGTAATGCAGTGGGGGCTGAGTTTCCTTTGCAGCTGAACTATTATCAAGATGTTGGTAGTTCTGAAAATTGAACAGAAAAAAACCCCACAGTGTTTTCAGGTAATATTTTTGCTATAGCACAGGTTACTGATTTTCCTTGTAATGGAGAGAAGAGGAAATATTATGTAACAATAAGACAGTAGTATGGACCAATGATCAACAGATATGGGAAGGGAGCTGAGAAGGTAAGTGGATCAGTAAGAGGAATGGCTCATTTGATGCAGGGAATACTTAGCTGCTCAGGATGAAGCTATCTCCAGTTTCCTTATCTCAATTTTGTTTGTCATCTGACCTTTGCAGGAAAGGGGTTGCTAGCCACAGTTAACAGCTGCTGAATCCCCTGAGCATCTCTGTTTATGTGATGATGATATGGCAGAGGTTTGCTCTGCCTGGTTCTAGCTGCATCTTCCTTCTGATCCTTTTCTTAGCACTCTATTGGAAGATGTCAGCTACTTTCAGCAAGCATTTCTTTGGTCAGAGAAACATGGAATATACTGCATCTGTCAGTGGAGCAGCTTTGTGGTGGTTTTGTGTTTCTTGTGGCCAACTATAATTCTTGCTATGGCAGCTGCCCAGGTGAAAAAACCTGCTCACTAGTTTGCTCTATAAATACTGTTTCCAATTATTTGAGCAAAGTGCAGAGCTCAGCTGCAGTTGCATTTGGTTTTTCTAAGTTAGTGCTGAAGGCTGGAGGTGCTCCATAAATTGCAGTTACTCTATTGAGGGAAAGTTTGCTTTACTTCCTACCCCAAAGACTGCAGTGAGCATAGCTATTAATTATTCTGAAGGTAAGGTTTTCATAGCATTTTACTGAGAAGACTTTCTAGGAGAGCAGTAGTTCTGATCCTTGCTGCACTCACTGTTTATGCTCACCCAGGGGCTTCCAGGAAAGGGATGTTTGGGCCTCTTGAACCTTGTTCTCTCCCCTGTGGGACAAGTAGGGAAACATCAGGTGTATGAAATTTTCACTGCACATCACTCATCCTTCTCCTAATTTTTGTTGGCAGGTCAAGGCAAATGAGAGCCTTTTTCTAAGTTTCAGAAGCTCATTCTCACCTCCAGTTATATACATGCTGATGTGGTTGCATTGACTTGGCATAGTCACTCTACTACACTTGTGAGAGTGGGCGTAAATAAAAGGTTCACGTTTAAATGCGAAGCAATCACAAACATTGTCATTTTGAACCATGTAAAGCTTGAATTTCCCAGTAAGGTATTGCCTGCTTTTGCTGTGTTTTTTTTTGTCAGGTGGACATTGCTCCCTGGTGGAGCTGGCAGGGCTTCAGTGCCCCTCCTGCACACCCTTGGTAAACTACAACATCAAGTGCTCTACTGTGCCCTGTTTGCCCACCCTGGTTGATGGCACTCTTGCAGATCTTTTTATATGTACTTAAATTTCATTAACAGCATAGGGAAGTAAGTGTTAGCCCAAAATTAAAGATGTGGTCAAGTGATGACCTGAATTCAGGCTGCAATCTTTCTTTCTACTTTAGGCTTTGGTGATAAAAGATATTGAACAGCTCAGTGCATTACTACTAACAGTTTTTGCAGAATTAAAAGTCTGATGGACCTTGCTCTTTGGTTTCAGAGGAGTTTTCTGCTAATTACTTTTAGAAGTTATAGAAAATGGAACAGGATTTTTACTTCCTTCCTTCTGTAGGCTTTTTTGAATCTTGGCTCTGTGTCCTTTTCTGCTATTCTATATAAATCTCTTGTCTGGGCATATATCTGATAACTTAGATTATTTTCTGACAAATGAGTCTTTCTCATTTTCTTGCTGATGCTTCTGATGCAGGAAAGCAACTGAACAAAAGGGGATATGAAAACCTATAAGAAGGCAAGGTTGTGATTTAGAGATTTTTTTAAAAGCTCTTTGCACACTAGCTATCTTTTTTTTTAAATACTATTCTTAGTTTGAAACTTTAATTCTGGGCGTACATTTGGTGCCCAGATGGTGCAGACTCACACAGAAGCCCATCACGCTGTCAGGGCAGGCGGATACATATGTAAATATTTTGCCTTTTTCCCCTATAATATTTGGCTTTGTCTAATCTAATTGCTGTCAAAGGCAGAATGTGAAGAATGCTTAAAAGGAGCAAACAATGAGGACCTCAAATGTTTATATTGCACTAACTTGGTAAGATGCTGGTAGACTGTGATGTAACTAATAATTTGTTTCATGGGTTTTCTTATTCATGCTGTGAATTCATGGTCTATGATCTAAGTTTATGCCAAGTACTATCTTAGAACCTGAAGTAGAAACCTGAATTTCTAGTGGTATAAAAGCATATTTTACCCTGTGGAACTGTCAATATAAGGCTAATGGGTCTGCCTTTTCAGTTCAGGCTGACAGTAAGTGTTCTCTACCTGCCTCTTTGTGTATAGCACTCTTTATTATTTATATAATTCATTGCTTCATTTAATTTATTCTATTGAGTGCTTGTCTTAATGTATTTTTAATACATAAAAGCATTTCCAGCATAGCTGCTTCTCTGACCAGTGGTAGCTAGCAACCAACAGAGTGGCCAATCACATTAGGGATACCTATTGAGCTATCCAAGGCCTGATCCAGAACACCATATTATTAATGGAAAAATGGCTTTCCTGAGCTTTGAATCTGACTGCTTAGTGAGAAGCCAGTGTTAGCTGAGAATGCTGGCAACAGCAATGTAGGAAACCTGTCTGGCTTTCATCAATACCAGAACAGCTTTACACTATCTCAGGTTTCTGATCAGATGTGAAATTGGGCTGGGCTATAAATCACGGAAAGCATCAGACTATACCAGACCCATTCCTCTAAGGACACTAACTATGCAGAGAGATGCCAGGAGGTCAGGGCCTGGAGGTGTGATTATTTGTACAGGAAGGAAAGTGGCTGTAAAAGGAGAATGTAATAAATATAACCAGAAGACAACAGAAGCAGCATGTGATGCTTTTTCCCATGGAACATAGATGAAATCTTGACTATGGGGAAATAATTGCCCATTTCAGACATTCACGTTGCCATTTGAGGCTCATTGTTCAGGGATGCCAATAAATTCTGTTTCTGAAACTTCTATGAAAATGAGTACCTTCAAGAGACACACTGTCATGTATCCTGCTGTGGCACGGAAAGGAGTCAGGAAAATTATTCACAATCTATATGTATTATTTTTTTTTCTGTGTTGTTTTTTATTACTTAAGGGAATATCAAGTATGTTTGCTCTCTATATCTTCTGGAGTATGGACACTGAGAGCCATGACTGCACAGTAACTCTATGACTGCTGCTCACTCATGATTTGGAGAAAAGACATGAAAGAAGGGGTGATGTGCCCAACAGATGTCTGTGGGTGAAAGTAGACATTCTGGCAGCTACTATAGGACTAGTCTGGGAGGTTTCTGGAATGTGGGAAAGATCACATCCAAACTTATGATACAGGTAGTTAGCTTACTCCACAGATAAGCCTCTCATGGGCCACAGACAGGCCTGATAGTAGCGATTGCTTTGCTTCTAAGCTTTGTTTTTGATTATCAACCCATCTGGTCTACAATGGGAGGACACGTTGCATTCACTTAACAGCACTTTCTCTTCTGCATTTTGCCTTTCCCAGGAGCAATTGAGCGGTGCTCGTACATCAAGTACCACTACTCCTCAGCGACCATTCCCAAGAACCTTACCTACAACATCACCAAGACAATCCGCCAGGATGAGTGGCATGCCTTGCGTAAGTGTTGCTGGCTTTCTTCTCCGTCCTCCTCGTGTGCAGGCTAAGGGAGGTGCTCACTGATAAATGAGAACAGGGGCTCTGACTGACAGCCCACTCAGAGCCCTCATCTCACATACAGTTTGTCTTTGTAGCAGATGAATCGATTTGTTCTTAGGACCTACATCTCTGTTTCTGCTGCTGACTAGAAATTCTGCTGAGGCATGAGAAAGTGGCAGCAGGGAAACAGGCATTTGTATGCAGGGATTAATATTGAGTTAAATACAAAAATGAATAACAAAATCAATGCCCTATTTTTTAATTCAGTAGAATGTTCTGTATCTGAGTGAATTCTGATGCGGGTGATGCTGCTGCTGAGTTTCCTGCTTCCAGAAGAATTCATTGCTGCTTTTATTGTAGAATGTCCCGCTGCCAGCAGCTCCTGAGTGAGTGTGGCAACACTCTCCTTTGAAGATCTAGAAAGAGAATTGCTGCACCCCTTAAGGCCCAGGGAAGGAGCTTAGTCCTCAGTGATAATTGTAGCCAGTGGTCACCACCTCGTAACATTTGCTGAAGCAACAAGATCTGACAGGGATGGAATTGCCTTGGGATGTATTGGCTGATCTTAAATCTTGTCTCTTTCTCATCTTGGCAATGGAAAAGGGTTTTCACTGGTAAAATGCAAAAGGTAGTATTGCACAAGGAAGAAGACCACTGAAACTTGCTCTTGTTACTACACAGTCATGAGGACAGATGAATGTCCTGAGCAGCTCAATTTTGGTGGAAGCAGTTAACAAACACTTGGAAGGTGGAAGGGGTCAAGGAAATGGTGATTCTGGCTGAAAAGCCTGAAAGGTGGTAGTGAGCTGCTATTGTCCAGACTGTCTGTTTGAGAACTGTCCAGACCTCTAGTGTTCCCAGTGCTTTCAGTCTGTTCACTCCTGCCTTATGTAGCTGTTGCTTTGGAAGGGTCCTTTTAAGCTCTGGAGAGGAGAAGGTGCAATGTTAAAATCGATTTCCTGCATTGCTGAGGTCAGGCATGGTTTGAAATTTATTGGTGTTTGCAGGCCTGCCTGGTCGAATCTGGTAAAGAATTAAGAATGCTCTAGAAAGTCTTGCTAAATGTCTTTTTTTTTATTTTATTTTTTAAAAATGTGTGTGCATAAATATGTATTTTGATTGTGACATGACAAAGAAAAGGAGTAATTGAACTAATGCCTCTCAGAGGGTTGTGGGATGCTGGTCTTGCAAAATACTGTGCTGTGCTCATTGGTCCCTGAAATCAGAAGATCAGACAGTTCAGTTCCCTTCAGGTTTTCTGCTACCACCTGTCTTCTCTGCTGGTGTTTAGTTTTATGTTAACACTGCTCATTTGTGGACAAAAAAGAAATGCAATTCCCACCCCACCCAAGACATCTTCTGTTAGGGTTCATAGAGCTGTGTAGGAAGGGGCTCTTGTTTATGCTTGGGTGTGGTGGTGGTTTGGTTTTTTTTTTTTTTTGGTTTTTTTTTTTTTTTTTTTTTTTTTTTTTTTTTTTTTTTTTTTTTTTTTTGTATGTGTGGTTTTGCCATTGCTGTGAGCAACAATGACTTTTCTGCAACCATCCACTGGGAATCTCACTGTCTAATGTAAGAATTATTATCTAAAATTAATCTTTATCTCAGCAATGGCTCAAGTAAGTGTTTAGATACTGGGTCATGTAAGACACTTGGTGTGTGCATCCCTTGGTGGGATCAGCAAGTTCCTGAGCCTGGTGTGTTGGCAGCTGTTATGAGCCTTCCGTAGGGCATTTGTCAGTCTCCAAAGTGGCAGTCTAGACACTCTGTGCTCACACATTTACATATCTGATTTGGTCAGAGGCACTCTCAGGGTGAGTCTGCTCATCCCCTCCCTGGGGAGGGTACATGGTGGGCGTTGCTGCATATTTCTGACCCAAATTTTCTTGTCAGTTCATGATTCAGATAAGTGTAGGTAGATGTAGATAGAGCTGAAGTTTGAATCTACTTAGCTAAAGACAGAGAAAAACACTTGGCTGAAGCTCTCTCTTTTCCAGAGCAGTTATGTGCAAATGGAGAGTGCTTGATATGTGGAATTACCCACTGTTGGTTCTGGAGGTCATTGCATTTAAGAATGAACTGAATCTATATGACTATTTCCTGTGTAGAAATAGCAACTTGTTTTAAACAGGAAGGGCCATGCCAATCTTTTAAAATTGTAATTTGGTTGAGGGGAATGTTCTTCCTTTGAAGTGCAGTAAGCAAAGTGGGGTAAGCCTCTAAGTCCCTTCAGAAAGTCCCTGTGATTTTAGTCCCTGCCTTTGCAGCTGACCCTGTTCTACGCCCCTGGAATAGTTCCATCCAGGTCACAGCTACTTCATTTCACCACTGCTTATTCTGATATCTCCAAGTCAACCTGGCCATTATTTTCCTCTGAACAACTTCCTGTTCAGAATTTTCCTTTCAGTGAGTATTGTGACAAGCAGCATTAGGAGCAGGGCCAAGGCCTGGCAGTCTTCCTTCTCTTTCCATGGGTTATTTTCTAGATCGCATTCTAGAGACAGGAAAAAAGGCTTTTTTTCATGAAGCATTGGGGCAAAATGGCATCCTGGAGAATTTCAGAGGAACTAGAAAAGTGAAACCAGAACATCTCATCACCCTGCTAAGGAAAAATGCCTTTTCTAGGCTGAAGCCACTGCTGTCCTTTGCTGTATTTGTATTCTAGTAGTGGTTATATTCCTTCCCTAGTCAATGGGCAGCAAACTGTGGTGCCTGGGAAGGAGATCTGTTGTTTTACATGTTTACTGGGTTGGGGATCAGAGCGGGGAGAGGGCTCCAGCCATGCACCACAGACTCCTTTTTTCAGTGGCGGGCAGGGCTGATGCTCCAGCAGTTTCTCTTGAATTGCAGAAGCGGGTGAGGGCTGATTAATTTGAGGCTGAGGACCCCATGGCACCAGTCAGCACAGAAAGCAGCTACTCCTTGAGCTGTGCTGTCAGCTATGCTAGAAGAACCCGGGAGAGCAGCTGGTCCTAGAGGAATGGTTGGAGCTGCCTTTACCATTTTTGATTTTGTCTTTTTTCATTCTGTTTGACATTTTCAAGATGGAACCTTTGCTCCAAATTGATTGCCTATGGCAGCATGAGCTGGGGAAATAGGACTTGTCTTCTCTGCAATCACTTCCTCTCAACTATCCCTGGTTAAACAGGGATGGAGGGAAGAATGATTGTAGTATTGCCAGCTCTTGCCTGTCAGGAGAGAAATGTTCATCTAATTAGACAAAACAAGTATCTATATGAGCTGGGAGGGGAAGGGAGAAGGAAGGAAAAATCTGAGTCCGATAACTTTGAGCACGGATAACTGTCTCTTTATGGAAGATGCCAGCGTAACATGACTGAGTTGCTATTAGGCATTTACTCTGTCACATTTTGGCCCTAGCCTTGTGCACAAAACTTGATTCATAGTTCTGTCATCTGAAAAACTAGAGAAGCATCATTGATACTCTTAGAAGTGGAGGTATAGTATTGCAGTAAAAATCCAAGAGAATACAAGCAGTTCTGTATTCACACATTGTTCTGTGTGTTTTATGCTGTTCTTGTAGGTTCACTTCCATTGTACTACACACGTGTTGACAAAACACAGGAAAGTGCTCATGGCAGGGGTTTGAGCTGTAGAATATTGTGCAGGCATTGGGAAGGGTAACAGTTGATTTCCAGTGATGGAATAAGCACTTCAGCTGGATACTTTAAGAAAGTTGACCATAAAAAGGAGGCTATATTGATGTTAAATTTTCTTTTTCTTGTCCCAAAACCTTCAGGAAACCATTATCTGGTGTATTATGGCGAAATGTGGAAAGCTGTGTTTGTTTTGAAAATGGTAGTTACTACCAAGGCAATGAGGGGATGTGCTGTATTCAGTTTGGCATCATGCAGGAGCCAAAGGTGCTGTTGCCTAAAGGCACTGTGAAGTATAAGGTGCTCAAAGACCAGGGAGTATTTAGTCTACTGGCTTTCTTTTTGGAGCACAACAGACACCCGCTGGGTTGATGCTGCATTTTTTTACCATCAGAAGGATTGTAGTAAGGTCATTTCTGTTTAGTTTCCTTTTTGTTTTGTGTGGGTGTGTTTGGAGTTGTTTTGCTTATTTGTTTTTTAAATAGACTACAGACAACTCAGGCTCTATATTCATCTTATGCTGATGTCTTTAAGAAAACTGGTTTGTGTAAAAGGGTTACCACAGTGTGGAAGATGGGTGCAGAGAGGAATTTCTAAGTATGCTTATGCCAACTGTCTGCACTTTATTGTCTGGCTGGGAGAACTAGGATTAGAAAATTATTTTGAAGAAGTCAAAATAGTGCAGAAAAGGAAGATGCAGATAAGAGTAGAGGTTGTCTTCATACTTTATTAGAGCCAGTCTAGCATGATGATGTCTTGTTTTTGCCTCTAGCTTTTGTTTAGACCTTATGCTTCCTTTCTCATTTTTACCTTTGAACATACTTGTATTTGCCATGGGTCTTCTCTGTGTCCTTGAACTATTTCAACAAGAAAACTGTAGGTACTACATGATTGAGGATCAGCCTGCAGTGGACTCAGCCCTGCCTGGAGCCTCACAGGGCTGATGCTCATGGGTCTCTCTGCAGTCTTCCTCACTGTGGTCTTGGCAAGGGTAAAAGGAGGTTTTTCCAGAGCCACCTTCTCTCCAACGCAGGTGAAGAAACTACTGTGGCTTTCAAGTGCTACAAAGAAGCACTGAAAACAAGTTGTTGTGATTTCTTGAAGAGTAAGATTTCTTTTTCTCTTGGACAACAAGTGAAACAACTCCCTCTTCCCTTTTTCTTGCCTTGGTAGCTGAAAATGGGACAACTGCTGCGTGGCACTCAGAGCCTTTGGCAGACCTTCCAGTGGCTTGCATGAAAGTTTCCACAAAAGAAAAGAGATGAAAAATTCTTCCTTCTCCCCAAAAGCTTTTGTTTTGCTGACTCACAGAGCCTATCATGCAAGATAGATAGTTGGGTCTTGAAGTCTGTTACTTTTCCTTCCTCCCTATATGTCATGAATAAAATTCTGTACCTCAGATGAAACATGGCCATGAAAGAATTTGTCTGTCTGCTCTTCTCAAGCTTGCCATTGCCACCTAGGCCTGTCTTCCACAGCAGCTGTGTTTTGTGTCCAGGAATGTGAAGAGTACTGCATCTGGGCAGAAAGTGGCTGGAATCACTATGGAAACTGATCTTTTCCTGCACAGCTTAGAAATTGTGTCACCAGACTGCTTTAGAGAGAACCAGTTCATAAGCAGCTGATGCTTCTTAACGAGTGTTTAGAATTTCCTGGGCTTTCTGAAAATGCTCCTTGCCTGGCACTGTAGGATCTCCTTTGCTTGTCACCTGCTCCTGCATTTCTGCTGCAGGACTGCAGGATATGGGATCTGAATTTAGAGTATCAGCATGAGGAGGTGCATTATCAGAACACAGTCATAATGCCTTGTATTAATTGGAATGATAATGGTCATCTGCAGTCTTAAAAAAATTGTAATAATCCTGTGTTTGTGGTGGTCTGAAAGCCATTTGCATAAAAAATGAATTCCAGAGTCAAAAGTAATACCCTGTCACCTTCTGAGAGGAGCACGTATTGGAGGAAATGAAGGATTTCTACAGGATGTAGCAAGTGGAAATACTTTAATTCATATGGCATCTATGCTGAAAGCTGAGTGGATTTTATCAGCCTTAATGCTCCAAACTTTGCAGGAGAACAGGGCTTCCTCATTTAGGCCTACAAAGCACTCAAATACCTCCTTATAACCAGTAAAACTACTGGTGAGGTGGATGGAAAAATGTCCAAGAACAATTGTGGAGATGGTTGGCAACAATTAACACTCTGAGAAAGACAGCCATGTCTATCCCTGCTAATTTCTACAGACTTTCCAAGCCTTCTCATTCCATGGAACAAGATGTTGAGATTTGCACAGAAGCTCAGTTGACAATGCATTAGTAACACCAGTAGGCTCCGTGGGCTTGACCCTGTCTGCTTTTATAAGCAACAATAAATATTTCATTGTTGTATCTGTATTAAGTGCTGACCCCAGAGAATTTCTGCTTTTGTTTTTTTCTGTTTTTTTTTTTTTTTCCTGGGTACTACTGAAAGCAGTGTTTGAAATAAATAGGCAGCATCCCACTTCTCTCGCTCCTTTCTTCCACTCTCTCCTTACTCTCTGGGGTCTCCTTTCATTCCTCTCTTCCTCTACAAGGAAATGCTGTTTCATTTTTAATTAGCTACCCTGACCCCCAGATGGATGTACACCCTGAAGTATGGCCCCGTCCTGCTGGTCAGTGCCATTTGGCTGCTAACATGATGTCATTCCTTAATGCCTTGGTTATTAAAACAGACGGGGCAGCCATCCCGGAGGTCAGGCAGGCGGCAGGTGCTCACATGCCTGGAGGTCCATTGTTGTTGGATCTTCACTGCGTTCATTGTTCCCATAGCTAATGACCAGGTGGTACTGACAGACCTTCTCACTTCCCTCTCTCTCTCTGCTGTAGGGTTTTCTTCATGTCCTGCTATTTCAAGCTAAGATATATATTTTTTTTTTTTTGGCATCACAGTCTAAGACCTATTTTGAAATCTGTAAGGGATTTTATTGCCTTCTGCTAGGCTTCATCTTAAGATCTGCTAATATGGCTATGACCTTAATACATACCCTGATGAATAACTTTCCCAACTGCATGTTACTTTTTGTTTTGCTTCTTAGAGACAGAAGGGCAGAGTAGGAGTAAGGGAGAAGGTCTTATGGTGCATCTACTGCTAAGGCAACTGTGGGGAGGTCTCCTCCTGCTCCCTCAGCCAGCAAGTACTTCCTCTAGCTCACTTAACAGGGGTCTGAGAGGTGAATCAGAAAAGTCTAATTGTGCTGACAAACCACTTACCAGTCTTCTGAATCAGTAAGAAACCCCACAGTAGAATCTCTGGTTTAGCATTTTGTTGTTTGTTTTAAAGTTTACTTAAAATCAGATGAGCATTTTTAAAGTTGCAAACACAAGCATGTAAAGTTAGGAGATGACACAGTTTAGGTTGCATACTTCATCTTAATTTATCTCCTCTGAGCATGCTCATTATCAAGTCCTTAATAACTATAATCACATATTTCTGCCTTGTTCCATACATTTGGGATACTCTGTTTCCATTCAAAGATGTCTTCAACATTTGGTTTCTTTTTCATTGCTTAATGTGTGGTTGCTGGCCTTTTTAATTGCAGGTTATACAACTCCTGGTCCTATGACAGAGTTAACCACTTCATGAACTTTGTGGTATTTCTATTTATTGTGCTGAAGCATAGCATGTAAATATATTAATATCTAATAAGATCTTGTGATGGGCTGTAATTTCTATGCTGTGCCTGACAATCAAAGATAACTGGTTTGGGTTTTTTGGGTGTCTGGTTGGCGATAAGGACAACTTTGGTTTTGTAGTATTCAGCCTTTTGTATTTCCAGAGCACAGCTCCCATTGACTTTCAGAGCAACTGTAAGTGCTCCACACTCTGTGGATATTCTGCAAGTGACCACCCACCTCATATTGACTGGGAGTGAATGAGGAAAATGCAGGTAGGGACCACCTCTAAAGAGGTTTCTTAGACTAATTGACCTATCATTACCAAGGCATTTTAGGGTAGGTGTAGAGGAAAGTGCTTGCATGAGAGGGAGAAGGAGGGGGTGTTTGTTGGCTGATCTCTGCTCTGACTGCTCTCACCTTTCACACTGACTCTTTCAAAGGGTCCCACTCTTGTATTTCCTAGTTTTGGCACACTTGACTCAGCAGCCTTGATACTGATAGGTTTTGGTACTTTTTTTTCGTTTGGTTTAGTTTTTTGTCATATTTTTAAGTGCAAGCACTTGGATTCACCTTGGCTTAGGTGATGTTTTGTGTTGTAGCCCACTGTTATATAGGGGAAAAAAAAGACATTTTTTATCTACATCATTGAAAAGAGTCGTAGGATATTTACAGAGCTGTTCTGAGTGCAGGAGAATTGAAAGCACCCTCCAGTCTTACTAGTGATTTCTTGCAAAAGGAGTATTAGAAACTCTTTGCCTGTTGCAGCATGGAGATGTTGACAGGTAAAACATACCGTTGCTAATCATTTCTAGTCATTCAGCCAGTCAAAATATAGCTTTATTAATATGCATACAGAGCTCTCTGTTTCCCTTTTCTCCCTCTGGAGAGACACAGAGGGGGAGAGATGGGAGTTTTTTCTGTCTCTTGGTTAATCAAGAATGATTCCTTGTGCATTCTTAGGGTGAGAACAGAGGAAAGAACAAACAGGATGATCTAATGGCTCTCATCCATCTGACTTCTGTAATTTTTGATTTATATACACCAACTGAATGCCTGGTTTATGATGATTTATGTCCTATTTAGTTTATACCCCAGTTTGATGCCCCACCCCACAATGTTGGTGAGATGAAATCCAGGTGGTTAAATATTTCAAGGTGATTACATGCCACACATGGAGTTAGTAATGAGGGGTTTAAGTGCTTCCTTGCTTCAGTGGAAGAAGAAAGATGTAAATGGAACATTTTGGAATTCAACTTACTGTAATTTGTTTACAAAGCCACTCACCATCCACATGGAAGCATCATAGCAGCCAGCATCAGATAGATGCCAACAAACTTTGAATCAAACAACCTGGCTCTGACCTGACAGAAGCTCCAGGCTGAAACATGTAGGTGGTTTTTATATGCTGATAGCTACTAGGTAGTGGTTGCCATTTTCATTACTGTTTTGCAGTGATGCTCGTTGTACGTTGAATTACAGAATAAACCCGATCCTCATGTACAACCAGAACAACCTCCTACTTGCTGCTTTGAAAAGGTCTAAAATATGTCAATATTAATGTGTGAAAACTATAATGCAGCTTTACATCCTCAGATTCTTAATTTTAACTGGATCATGATGATTTTGGCCTTGTTGTCAGAACTGAATGTAGTTCTGGCCCATGAAGACTGGATGAAGTTGAAGGATTTGTCTTAGGACCCATCCCGAGACTCCTTAATTGGCTGGGTGAATCACAGTTTAGCTGTTCAATTATTCCCTGCCCACATCCAGGAACTGATTGCACAGTTGGTGAGGGAATAAGAAATGAAGAATATAAATCAACTGCAGGTATTTCCTATGGGCATTCAGAGTTCAGTCTCACAAATCTCATCTGCCTGCTCTGGATGTAGGTTATATTTAATGGAGCTTGAGCCTGCATGTCCCTCTGCATCACTGGAATTATGACAGCTAATTTGAGTCTATCTGCTGCTATTGTGTGCAATTGATCAATATCTCTTTCATAAATACAACTCTCTCTCATCTCTGCCTTCATCAACTTTGTCATTCCTGGCTTGCCCTTTTGTCACCTTGTATATTTTGGGTGTTTTTCCCCCCGAACTTGATTCTCACCTAGATATTCTGAGACAAGGAAATCAATGGAAGAATATCAGTTGCTCACCTAAAAGGGGCTTCTGTACCATACAAAACTAAGGCTATAAATAATTCACTAGAGTCCCTGTCTTTTCTTTCTTCCCATAAGATTGAGTTTATTAAAATTTCATGGAAGAGAGACATGGGGGTGGCTGGATTACTGGTTTAATCTGGTACAGTCTTTAGCAATGCATTAGCTCAGGACTAGCTGCTCTTTACTCATCATCATAGACACACACTAAATCAGTCTTCCTTGTAGAATCCATTTTGCAGCATGTTATAATCCTGTATTTGAGCATGCTGTAATGTTCCTCATAACTTTCTCTCATGCTGTATTGTGCTGCCATGGGAAGAAAAGTGTTAAGCTACCAAGGCAAGGCTTAATCTTTTTTCTTCCACTGTCAGGAGGAAGTCAGTAATGGCATGAATCCATATAGACAAAGATCCTAATCAGAAGGGAGCAATAGACTGGGGGCTGAGAGTTTGGTTTTGCCTATATTCATACTGAAATAATAATTCTACTGAAAAAAAGGATATTCTGTTATAAAAATAGTGTGAAATCAGCATCTGGGTGCTAAATAGTCAATCAATTTCAGAGGAAGAAAAGATATGGGGCTTTTTGGTATTTCAGTGAAACAGGTTCCACAGTTAAACCCTTGGGCAGTGGCTTTCACTCAGGATCCTTCTGACTTAAACAGGGTGCTGAGGGAAGAATATGACCCAAGTACACCCATTTCAAAAAAGAGTTACAGAGAAATTAATTGACCTGTTAAATGTCATGCAGAGAGAGAGTGGGAGAGCCCGAAGCAGAACTCAGGTCTTTGGACTCCCACTGCTGTAAGTGCTAGACAATGCTGTCTCCTGTAGTGCCAGGGATTATGCAGCATATCTCCTAGAAAAGACTTGCAAAACCATATATCAAGAATAATGTTTTTGCTGAATATGTAAAAAAAAAATACAATATTCAGTTGAAATTCTACTGGCTGAAACCCATTACATATATTGGTGTTGATTTTTCTCCTAGAAATAATAGCAAAACAGCCTTCAAAGGCTGCTGGTGGATTAAAGTATAACAATATTGGTATTCCTCAGCACCTGCTGAAAACCAGGTCCTAAGGGTGAGGAACAAGAATTGATAATTTTAAAACATTACCTGCATTAGAATATGTGCAGGTGCTGTGTATTTTCTGCTGTGATGAATTGGACTCTAAACCAGTGTTCTTGCTTATTGTCAGAAAGACTGATAGAGCACAAGTGACATATTGATAATCAGTTTTACCTGCAAATAATCTTAACTGTCATTTTATTTGAAAAGTAATCAAATTACTACATTGTGACAAGTAGTAATTGTCAGTCCTAATACAGAACCGTAAAATAATCTGGAAGAAATGCACACTAAATGGAAAACTGCAGGCATATAATTTCAAAATGGCCTTCCTGATATGGCCTGGGAGAATCTGTTGTGTATGGTGAATCCTCCCTGGCCAGTAGGTTAGTCACAGCCAGCTCTGTGCCTCATCCCAAAATGGCATGGGTCAGGAAATGGTTAATTGACAGGTGTAGTTCTGCACCATGATCACTAGCTGTGACCCATCTGCTGCCAGGCTGTATTAGAGCTACCTATGATTTATTCTACATAAACCTAGGCTGAACTGGTCTTCAGCTTGTTTCAAGAATGTGTTCATCCCTCACGGAACTCTGCATACCAGTACATACATGTTGATTATTTCTGCTGTAATTCATTACTCTTCAGGTCTTTGCAGTGAAAGCAGGATTTTTATGCAGTAAACAAGCCTTGACTCTGGCACGTAACCTGTCACTGGAACATCAACCCTCTGTATTGGCTTCAGCTGATAAAGTAAAAGTCTATGGTGACATCACTTCCAGGGAGGACTAGATTTTTCATGTGAACTATTTAAGAATTAGAGGCTTTTGTAACAAGGAACTGGGCAGAGAAATGTAAACAAACTACTTGGTATGGCAATTAGATGAGCTTTTCAGAGTAGTCCTCCCAGTTTTCCAGGAGGAATCAATGATTTTCTGAAAAACTGAATTGACAGCTCTGCTAGGTGAAGCTTTTTGACAAGACAAAGTGTTGCCCAGGCAGGAGCACTTGGCAAATCTGTGTGATGCATGGATGGATTAGATCATTTGATGTATCTCTTTGGCTGCTAGCTCATAGGATTCTCTGATTAATGATTCTGACATCGGTTTTCAATGGGAAGCCATCCTCTATGCAAGTAAGACAGCAGAGTTCCAGAGGTAAATGAATCCACATTTTATGGAAGTAAGATGCCAACAAGTTAAATTTAAGGATGTCC
>VXBX01005266.1:725484-868271 GCA_013400415.1 Scytalopus superciliaris
TTTTTTTAAAGTAACAACTAGGGGAGCCTCAGTATTTTACTAGCCAGGAAAGTGAGGCCACTTGTCACCAGCTTATTGGATTCATGATGAGTGTTTTGCTGTCCTTTTCTCACAGAGCAGTGGAGTTGATCTGCTGCTGTCCCAAAGCAATGCTTAGACAGATACTGTTGTAGGGGTTAAGACCTGTTACTAAGCTCTGGGAGGTCCCTAAACCTGATGGTGCAGTCCCCAGAAGAGGTGCATTAGCTGAAAGGGTTCCACCTGAGTGGGGGACCATGGAGAGCTAATTTCCAGGCAGTGATGGCCTATAAGAACTGCAAACTTGTCTATGAAGTTGGCAAAGGAGTTTCAGTCAAATATAGGATATAGGGTGGATGCTGATGTGGCCACAGGTTACCTGCAGAGGAGTCTGACTTGCACAACAATCTCATCTTAGTGGGACTGGGGGGAACTAGTTTGGGAGAGAAAGACATCTGCTTTGACAGCTGCCTTCATTTTGATGTTGATAGAACAGGAAGAACATCTGGTGGTGGCTGTTTAGTGGTATGATTGGCAGTTGGAGGAACACTGCTGGTTGCCGAGTCTCCTATTCCTATGCTGTAGGCATGAGTAGAAAAAACACTCCCAAGTGAAGGAGCCTGGAGTCTTACCGTCTTGGGGAATGGTGAGTGCAGAGAGGAGCTCTTTGTATGCCTGGGAGGCTGTGTGGGGTTTTTTCCTTCTGAGATTTGAGAATGTAATTGGATGAACTTTTAGTGGTGCCTTTAAGAATAAGAAAGCCAAGGTGATGTGTGTAAACACCTGGGGAGAAGCTAAAAGAGAAAAAGAGCATAATGGAAAAGCTGCTGGGGGAAATAAAAATGCAATGCCTTGGTGCTCTTCTGTGTATAGAGAGAACTTCTCTCCTCTGGTTACTATTCATTGATGTGGATGCATTAGATTCATGTGAAAATCAAACAAATTCCTGACATTGCTGGCAGTACTGAGACAATAACCAGAAGCTGTTGCCTCTGTCACTTTCCTTTTGCAGCCAAGTCTGATGGTGAATGAGGCTGGCATGAGTTTGCTGTCACTTATTACTTTTTGAAATTTACCCCTGTTTGTGTGTGTCAAGCTCTTGGCACAACTTTGATAAGCAACAGAAAGGTTGAGCCTTTCCACAGATCGATAGAGATCAATCTCTTCATTTTGAGCAAACGACAAAACAAAAGCAGCGATTAAAGGTATGTTTATACCTTTCCTTAACACCACCTAGCCAATAGCTAGCAGTCATCTCCTAAAACCAAAGTACCGAGGGACATACAGGAGAACTCTTGCCTGCACATTATTTATGTTGACACTGTCAGAGGGATGATGTTAGCACAGACCTGAGGCTCACACCACAGGTAGGTGTACCTTGAGGTATGTGTGGAGAGTCCTGGCCAAACTGTTTGTCCAGTGCTAGGTTTGTTATTTTGCTGCTGACCAGTAGTCCATGACACTGTCTACAGTGCCACACAGCTTTGGGCATACGTATGTCCTAGACCACAGCAGAGCTATGCTGGACCAGGGCAGAGCTGCAGGTGACATGAAGATGGGGCTATACTTGGTGTCAGTTGACATCTGTCCCGTCCATTGGTATCAGATCACATGCAGCTATCCAGTAATAGAGCACATCTGGTGCACTGACTTACACAGAAGTCTAGGAGTGGGGTGATTAGTTCATTTGGGTGTCCTTAGATCATTCAACCAGCCACGTGGGATGTAGCCACACCAGTGCACTGAACCCCAGCAAGACTTTCAGATGTGGTTTGAGGGCAGCATGAGTAGGCAGTGTGTGAGATTCACTGGACTTGGTTTCCTGAGCAAGTGCTGCACACTGGCAGTCTTGCTCACTGTTGCATTTGAGTATCTAAACAGGTCTCCGTAAGTAGTTTTTAAAGCTCTGTCAGTACACAATAATGCCAAGAAAATAGTTGTTCTGGTAGTTGTAAAAACTTTACTGTAGACAGTGTTGTGTATACCCACCTGTGCGTGAACATATGGGGTGGATATACAACAGGTGACACAGGATAGCAGTGTCAGTGAAATATTGTTGCTAATAAATATCAACAGCTGATACTTGAATCCTTTTTTATTTTAATGAAAGAATGGAAAATAGACTTTTCAGTTGCCCTGAATTCAATGTGTTGTTTTGTTTCTCTTGCTACAATGCTGGCATCATCAGTAAAAGTAAATGAGACGTGTTAGGACGTGAGTGTTCTGGGCGGCCTCTGGTGCGAGTGAACAGACAGAAGGAACAGAACATTGGCTCCTGCAATAAGATGAGTTTTCTCTTTATTTGGGGGTTTGTGTGTGGGGGAAGGCTGAAGTAACGTATTGCTTGTGAAAGCAAGAGACTTGACAGCACCAGCTAAAACCAGGCATACTGCAGGCAAGTACTGGGCACTTTTCCCAGTTACAGCCATGCCAGTGTGCTTAATCACCACGTACAAACTGTTGCTCTAGCAAGACTTGATCCCTTGTTGGTGTGGTGCTCTCTCTTGACTTCAGGCAGCTTTGCTGTTGTGTCTCGAGCCTTCCCCTGCGGTATTGCCCTGCTTTTCCTGAAGAAAAGCCATGCAGTTCTGCTCCCAGGGCTGCACTCAGGTCAGAATGTGTCTTGCTTCAATGTCAGGTTTTCCTGGAGGAGTTCAGATGCTCTAAGTCAGCATGCATAAGGAGGGTATGAGTTCAACTCATGGCGCCGATCTTTAGGTTCTTGGCTTTGTCTAGCTACTGGTTTTGGGGCGGAGAGGGCCTATGTGATGCATTTATATGCTTCTCATCATAAACCTATCTAGAAGCACTTCAGCCTCTGATGCAACTATGTTATAACTGGGCTTGGCAGACTTTGCTTTAACAATCTGTAACACCAGTAGATTTGATTGGAGAGCAAGAGCTTTCTGGAGGGAGCTTATTCAGTTCTAAAGAGGGAGAAATGGAGTTGGCATGGAGTCAGTGATTTTGGCTTTCTGTGAGCTGAAGGGGTATGACCTGCCCAAGGAGTGGGCACCGCTCAGCTGGAGTGGTACAGAGGGGTCATGGGCCTTCCTCCAGCCCTTGGGAGGAGACGGTGGAGGTTTGAGGGCTGGCTGCATCCCTGTACTCCCCTTTTCCCCAGTGGTGTCCCTGTGTGGGTCATTCTGGGGGTTTTACCAAACTGAAAGCCTGTGCCAGGGAGATGTACTGCTGCTGAGTGGAGAACAAAAGAGCTGCAGAAAGGGAGGTCTAAAAGCATATGGAGCATCATGACATGGAAACCAGAGGAGGTAGATATTTTTCACTGTAGCATGAAGTGAGACAAAATCCCAGCACCTCAGGCAAACAATAACAAGCCCCGAGTTGATGGAGCCGCCCTCCTGTGAAGCATTATCCATCGTGGCTGTCCTGCTCTGCTAAAGCTGCTCTGAGGCTGCTCAGAAACGATTACCTCTCCTCCCTTTTTAGGGAAATGACAAGGGGTGGGCTGGGGAAAAGGTGCCAGCAAGCACAGAAGGGAAGAGAAAATAGAGAAAATTTCGTGTTGAATGTATTCATCACCATCTATTTTAGGGTCAGTTGTTGTCTTTTTTTTTTTTAAAATGTTAAATGAGGTGTTATTTTTAGATTTCCAAATCCATACATGGAAATTATTCTCAAGTGTTCCAGCTTTCATCCTGTATTAAAAAAACCCCAGTCTCATCTTGATGGCACATTTAGTGCATTAATTTTGTGTGATTTCTTTTATCCTTTCTTCTTTCTGCTAAAAAAAATTATCCTTTCTTTCTCCCCTACTTTGTCTAAAATTGCTGGAAATGCAGGAAGAGAGCTATTTAACATTTTCACTTGTTGCTTTACTGTTCTGTTAGAGTTAGGGGGGAAGCACTGGTGGGTTAAGAGGAGGCTTAGCCAGCAGCCCACCCACTTCCTTGTGATTTTTCTTCAAAGAAGAGTCTGACAGAGGAGTTGTTCTGTTGCAGATTTGCTGAGTTCAAAGCAAGTGCCCTACAGATACAACTCTGTGATTAATCGTCAGCACTGGCACATAAAGCTTATGCTGTGCCACTGCTACTAATGTTAATGGGAGTCAGGCAGCTTACTCACAGTGCACTGCTTTAAAGAGTAATAATTTACCCAGAAAAGTCCTGAGGCAAGAGAAGTGATAGTCATTTATTAATTCTTTTGTAACTCCTTTTGTCTATGGCACTGACACTGCTTTCCATTCATTCCCAAATCATCACATTTTGGTGAGCCCTGGGCCTTGAAGTGGGAAGAAAGTAGGATGGTATTTTTGATATGTCCTTGAACTCTTTGATGCCTAGAGCTGGTGCATATACTGGAATTCTAGGCTATATTTACAAAGAAGAGATAAAAAACCTCTTAAGTGTGTTTTATACCCTGTGTTGCATATGCAAAATTAGTAGAGAATGTGACCTTTAGGCAGCCATTGAAAAGCACATGGAGAAAGCTGCCCTTTGATAGAAAGCAGTTCTGTATTGCAGCATAGTTGTGACATCAGTGAGATAGTAACTTATGAAAGCATATTCTTTTTCAGAGGGAAATTAGTTGGGTTACATGATTTGGAGGTGACCACTTGGATGGTCCTGCTGGTCAGTGGGAAGGGCTCAGCATTCCTCGGTAGACTAAGATTGTTAGCATCTGGATGTGGTTTTGTGTAGCATTACTTCCTAGGATAGGCAGTCACCCAAAAAAGGTGTCTCTTTGGCAGATTTGGCTGTATTTGTAATTTCTGTGTTAGTTAGATCTGAGATTTCTAGTGAAGATGCTGCTTTCTGACTGGAGGAAAGAATTTTGGCTAGAAACCAACTCTTGGGGAATGGGCTGTGTGCAAAATTACACCGTAGTGCTGGATATATATTGGATATTTTTTGCTATGTGTGGAAAGTTTCCTCCACGCATACTGTGGATGCTGGCATTCCAAAAGCAAGAGAACTATAATTCTGAAATAAATTACCATAATGTGTTGATTTTTAAACACAATTGGACTACTTGGGATCCCAAATGACCCTGAAATCTACAAGTGAATCTTGAAAATCCTATGTTTTGTTCCCAGAGCAGGTGAACCAGCACAAAATATGATGGATGCACATTGTCTTGGCAGTCCTGGTGGGACTGGCTTTGGGAGGCTTGTGGCAAATGGTAGCATAAGTCCAAGGACCTCCTGAGTACTAAGTCTGTGTTTTGAGATGAGTAGTCATAATTGTAGCTGCATCTAGGTTTTGCATTGCAAAACTTGACTCCTTCAGGAATGCTACTCAAAATAATCTTGCAGTGTGAGCCGGAGTATCAGTCTGGGGGAGTGGATCATTCATTAGTCAGAATTCCCTTTCCTTCCCCCCTTCTAATAAATATTTTGAATTGTGTTTCTTTGCCTTTCCTGCTTTCTTTTTTTTTTTTTTTTTACATCATTCCCAAATGCATACCTTTTGTATTCTTTCTCACTTTAAATTATCTAGTATCCATATGCATATCCCTGTTGTTCCTGTATGTAACTATGGGATGACTTCCCACCTGATTTCTCTTTGCCTGATTTTTTTGTTGTTGTTGTTTTGTAGTGATAAGGGTGGTGCCAGGTACCTCTACATAAGACAGTCTTAAGTTATTTGAACAATTGGTATCTCA
This sequence comes from Scytalopus superciliaris, assembly GCA_013400415.1. Lineage (NCBI taxonomy): Eukaryota > Metazoa > Chordata > Aves > Passeriformes > Rhinocryptidae > Scytalopus > Scytalopus superciliaris. The sequence goes on from VXBX01005266.1 coordinate 731,128, forward strand.
GATTAAGGGTCTATTTCCCTGCTTTTGCCTGTGGTGACAGTAAAGAGAGAAGGAATGGTTTCCATTGGTCTGAGGGAGGTGTGAGGTGGCAAATGACTTCTGGGCAAGATGAACGGGCAAAGAGCTCTAGATAATTCTTGATATGAACCACTTAAACCACCAGCTGGAGCTGGGCAGACCATGTTCAGGTAGAAGCACAGAGACCCTTCTTTATTTTCTTGCTAGCATGTCTCAGAGAGGAATATGGGGGACAATCTGAAATACTGCTTCCAGCTCCAGGTTCCTCAGTGCAGGAAGGACATGGAATCTGCTGGAGCGAGTCCAGAGGAGGGCCACAAAGATGATTAAAGAGATGGAACACCTTTGCTGTGAAGACAGGATGAGGGAGTTGGGGTTATTCAGCCTGAAGAAGGAAAGGTTTTGGGGAGACCTTATTGCAGGCTTTCAGTACTTAACAGGAGATTACAAGAACGGTGACAAACTTTTTATCTCGTCCTGTTGTGACAGAACAGGGGGTAATGATTTTAAATGAAAAGAAGGTGCTTTTAGATGAGATACAAGGGAGCAGTTTTTTACAGTGAGGGTGGTACAACACTGGCATAGGTTGCCCAGATTGGTGGTAGACCAATCCATGCTTGGAATCATTCAGGCCTGGATTGGATGGGGCTCTAGGCAACCTGACACAGTTGAAGTCCCTCCATATTGCAGTGGGGTTGGATTAGTTGGCATTTAAATATAGTTTTGGCTTTTCAGCCCAAATTGTTCTATGATTCTAAGAATTGGCAGTTTGTGGTGGTCTGTAGTGGGATTGACAGAGAGACTGGGAGCAACATTTGGTGGCAGCAGTTGCTGCTGGAGCGTGTGCCTGCTGCTGCAGGGAGCAGCCTGCCTGGCATCGGCTTTGAGCCAGCGTGGGAGGACTAGCAGTCCCTAATATTTCCTATTGGGCAATGCAATATCCTTTTGTTTCCTTTCCCCATTTTCAGTCCTGAAATAGCCTCTTTCAGACCACCATGTTGAATAGCACAGGCCTGTTTCAAATTGAGTTAGTAACACAAAACTCCGGCTTAGCTACAAATGGAACATGATTGTACTGCAGGCAAAGTCTTGTTTACTCATGCAACACAGACTTTACTGTCTTCTTGAGTTCACATGGATGTTTTATGTGCCCTAGCAAAATGTTTGACAGTGTTACCATCAAGTCACACCATTATTGTACAAAAATATTATTCTTGAGTTTCATTTTTGTGAGAGCACATTAGAGAAATCTGGGATAATCCAGAATTTTTAGAAGAAGATGACTGCCTATTTTCAGAACTCCCTGTAGACCAAACATAGGAAAAACAGCTTGTCTTTCAGAGGAAGATTGAGGACTGTAATTACAGAAAATAGCATATACTTGCAATGAGTTGAATTTTCAAATTCGTATGTTCAAAAAGAAATCATACTCATCTGTTGTCTTATCTCTAAACTGTGGCATGAACTAGCATTCAGAGTTTGGTTTTTTGCATTATTGACTTCTAATCCATAGCAATTAAGAAACAAACAAATTCCTCTATAACTCCTTAATAGGATTTAGAAGTTACTATGCAAAAGTCCCAGCAGCCCGACTCCAAAATCCTTCCCTTAAAAAGTCATTGTGAATCATTCCTATAAGAGTCAATATGGTTATTAAATTCTCATAGTGCCTTTTGACAGCCTTGTTCCTGTGCTTTCATTGGCTTCATTATCCCACTGTCATTCAGGTATTGGGTATTTATCCATCAGATTAAGGCATTTTTTGACTGAACGAGTATCCCTAAGGGGGAGACAGTCAGCAATTTGCTCCTAAAAATAGTAACAGAGCATTTCTTATACACTACTTACATCATGTGGGCTGGGGCATTTCCCAGGAAATGCTGTCAATGTGCTTGCCCCGAGGAGCCCCTGATGCCTCTGGGAAGGGAGCAGGACTGTCTGGCCAGCCGGGATCAATTGTCCTGGCTGTGCCCCACTCCCAGCTTCTTGTGTATCCCCACCTTGCTGGTGAGGTGGTATGAGGAATAGAAGAGGCTCTGTATAAGCACTGTAATAACGAAAACATCCTTGAGTTACCAATGCTGTTTTCTGCACAAATCCAAAGCAAAGCCCCATTATAGCTACTGTGGAGAAAATTAAGTCTATCCAAGCCAAAACCGGCAGAATTTGGCTTCTGTTTTCTTATCAGCCAAGATCTGGGGCACACCTGTGATAGGCTTGTTCTTCAGCAGTTTGATTAGATTTTGTTCAACAACTTAGCTTGTAATGTTGCACACAATGCGATGCCAGTGTCCTGCCTCATCCCTGTGGGTTCATCCCCAGGATCCTGCGGGCAGCAGTTGCTCTGCCCCTGCTCCTGCCTGGGGCTGCTCAGGTCCCTCACGCGCTGCCTTGGCAGCTCTCAGGCTCTGACTGCACAGCTCTATCTTTAGAGCTGCAGAAACTCCAGTACTGCAGTGTCACCACATCCTACAGAGCAGGTGGTACAGCAAGCCATGGTTTGAATTTTAATTTTTTTCAAATTATTTCTCGGTTGGGAAAATTTGTCTGAGTTCATGAACCTCAGTTTTAGAGGTGTATTAACTGTAGAGAGCTTTTGACACGTGCTTTCTGCAAAATCTAGCAATGAGGAGGCTATCTGCGTGATGGAATTACTTTTGTAATATTTTGATGTCATTTCCTTAACCTTGTGCTGGTTTTATCACAGGGATATCTTTTGTTACGTTCTACTTACAAAAGCGAAGAAAATAACTAGTTAGTTATTCTAGTTGAATCGCTGAATAAAATTCAGACACAGCTGTCACACAGTTCTAGTACTGAGGAATATCAGCATTATGAGCTGAATGTTATTAGCATATTTATTATTAACAGTGCATAGAATTTATTTATTAACAGTAATGCACAGATAAGTCACTCTTTATGTGCTTGCACTTCTGTTTTGATGTAGTTAATATCGAAAAAAGCTTGTATTTTTCAGTTTGCAATAAAAATATTGATGATAAAGATCAAGTTAGTTTGCTGTTACCGTGTCGTGTGCCACCTCACACTCCCTTAGGGACAAATTTAAGGCTTCACTTTCTTAACATCCTTTAAGTATGTGGCAACATGGATGTTCTCAGCTAGTATTGATCATTGCTGTTGATTCTTGCAAATTTCAAAATCTCTTGCAAATTTCAAAATCTCTTGCAAATTTCAAAATCTCTATAGTAAACATTTGATATAAATTTTAAATCAACCTTGTAAATGCTGAATTGAACAAATAATTTTTCACCTCCATATTTTCAGTATGCATTCCATAGTGCAATACAAAGAGCATGTGGTGTGCTTTATAAATTTGCATCAAACCCCAAATTATTTTTCTTAATTGCTGTGGATTTTATTTACTGCCAGGATTATGACATAATGGCACAAACCATGCAAATACCTCTGGTGTTCCAGCTGTGGCTGCTCACAAATAAACAAGACTATTTTGGGCAGTAACAGAACCAAACTGAGGGGTGAATATGCTGATGCAGTGTGTCTTTGGGAAGCCCTCAGCAGCAGTGAGCCATGGATCTCTGGCTGGAAAAAACCCCATGTGTTTGTTTCTGTGGGGAAAGAAGCAGCTGCCCTCCTCCTCGGGGACAGCATCTCGTTCTCTCCTGAACAGCCTGATGTGTTTCACTGGCATTGTGCTTGCTTGGGATGCAGCACAATTCCCTTAATTGTTGATAAAGAACATCTTGGTGGCACTGCTCACTAAATGCTGTACTGGGTTGCTGTCATGACTGCTTTCCCAGTACAGATATGACTCTCCTGAAAGCTCTGTTTCCCAACTTCTGGCATTTCTTTAAGGGGAATCAGAACAAGACACATCATCCCTCATCCAAAGAATGTAAGAGAAGTTTCTGTGCCTGATCTAACCTTGTGGTGGTTATTGCCAACTCTAGTCTTAAGTGGCATTTTACCATATGGAGAGGGGAGGTATGATCTCTGCTTGGCTAGAAAGAACAGTGACCATTTGAGAGAGGCTGTCCCAGTGATGTAACCTGTAGGGAATGCTGAAAAGAAACATTAGTCAGGGCTTGTGAGGATTTCTGAAAGCTGTTCTCAGTGCTCTCCTGACCTCACTTGTAAGTTCTCATTTTCTGGGCCCAGTATGTATTTTGGGTCTTTTAAAACATGTTAAGTCTCTCTTTCTAACCTCTTGCTTTTGTCCTACTAGACCAGATTCAACCTTGGAGAAAGCAGGAAATACAGAAGTGAGTTGGCCCCTTTTCTATAATGTCATATCTGCCACATGGAGCTGGAGTCGTGCTGTGGGTTAAAGGAGAGAGATGGGGCAGGACATGTACACATTTGCTCCTGTTACCATGGTCCTGCAGAGGGCAGTTGGAAGTTTGCTTGCCTGGTCTGCTATCCTGGAGGAGAAAAGGAATTGATGTGTACTTGACTTGCGTTTCATAGCTGATTGCTCTTAATTTAATTATTGAAATTTTTGTTAACCCTTTAGTAAATGAAGACAGATGATGTTTTACATTAAAATTGTGTGAAGAATGCATAAGCATAAAAACCAACAACTCATAGCCAGGAAGTGCCCAAGGGATTATTTTGTAGTCAGGGGTTTCTTCAGGACACTTGATTTCAACAGGCTGCTTGTACAAAATATCAAAGGTGTTTCTTTTGGAATTAGTTAAGTGGCTAGAGACAAATTTAGAAGTATAGCTCCTTATCCACAGACAGCAGTTCAAGTTCAGAAGTGTGTGTGGGGGTTGAGTGTTCTTAAAAACAGTCTGGCTGAGGCGTTTCTGGTCTGTTCAGGCAGAGATTCTTAGCTACAATCTCAGGGGGTCTGGGCGCAGTCTGGGTGCAGTTGCCCCTTTCACAGTGACAAGAGCTTGTAGTGTCTGGTTAAACATTCCCATTGTCTACCTTTCCCTATGCCGTGAATGTTCTACAGGAGAACATCCCTCTCTTTTTTGTTCTTCTATACTCCCTTTTTATCCCACAAATTTTTGAATGCATTTTAACACAGGACAGTGAGAGCAGAATGGTACTGACATCTAAGAAGATTAACTTGTGTTTTTTTCCGCACAGTTTATGTCTCATTTCTCCAGAGGAGGCATTTGTCTTTCCTGCTGAACTTACCTAAACTGGTTAATGCAGAATGAAGCTGCCTCTCTTCCTGCATTTCTGCTGTGCCAGAGCCTCTTGAGTCCTAAATCTCTTGTAGTTTGAGGGATGACAGTCATACCAAGAGGATTCTTGATGTTTGGTTCTCAGTGCCCTGCTCATCACAAGACTGTTGCTTGTGTTCTATTGTTTCAAGTAAGAACTCAAAATGCACTGAATTCTCTTCTTTGTGATGTGATTCCACAGTTTAAGTGTAGATAATAAACATTTTCCCCACTCCAAGGGGAAAAGCCTTCCATTTTCTTTCCTGATAGAATCTCTTTGCAGTTACCCTTGCTTACTGTCTGCCTTGTATCTGTAGCACATACATACACTTGTGTATGTATGAGGCTTAGGGTGGACTCATCACATTGCCTGTAAGTCCCATGTGTGCAAGACATGAATACAAACATGTGGATGTTATGCAGTTATTAATGCTAGCTGTGGCCACTGTTTTCTGCATGGAAAACTGTGGAAGTCAATGCAGCTGGATATGCTGATAGGATTATGGTATCTGTAACTTTCATCACATGTTGACACCTGCACATTTTCTCTATGCTTTCTCAGGTTTTAGTGCCCTTAAATGGGTGTCTTGACATTGATATACAAATGCCCTCAGTGAGAATACGTCTGAGTTTGACCCTGTGCCCATAACAGGAAGAGCAAGTGCCTTAGTGTGGAGAGACAGATGCTCTCCTTTCTCTTTCGATGAGCTTCCCAACTGTTTCACACAACTACCTATGCAGCTGGCACCTTGTAGCAGTCTGAGAAGAGAGGCCAAGAGCTGAATCAATCAGGAGATGACTGTGCTGGTCTCAGTCTGGCAGGGAAGCTCCCTCCTGGTCACAGCTGAGATGAGTATCTGTTCCTTTTAACTGTGCTTGCAAGCTGCCACTCTGGGAGCTGTTTCTGCTGTGTAAATAAACCGGGCATTTTGGTACAGCAAATTTTCACCCACACTGAACTTCGCCAACAGCAGTTACTTGACAATGTCCTTTGACATCACTCTACTTTTTGCAGATATTTACACTGCTAGGAGAGGTTATCTTGCTTCTACCGACTTGTGAAAGTGGGAGACTTTTAGTATAAGTAGAGAGAGGGAGTGGGCTTGGATAGCTTTGTCTGAGATCACAGAATCACAGAATTTGCTGAATTGAAAGAAAACCAGAAGCATCACCAAGCCCAGTCCTTAACCCTGCACAGGACTATCCCCAAGAGTCACACTCTGTGCCTGAGAGTATCATCCAAATGCTCCTTGAACTCTGTCAGGCTCGGTGCTGTGACCACTTCCCTGGGGAGCCTGTTCTAGTGCCCAACCACCCTCTGGGGGAAGAACCTTGTAATATCCAACCTAAACCTCCCCTGACACAACTTCAGGCCATTGCCTCGGGTCCTGTCACTGGTCACCACAGAGAAGAGATCAGTGCCTGCCCCTCCTCTGCCCCTCACAAGGAAGTTGTGACTGCAATGAGGTCTCCCCTCAGTCTCCTCCAGGCTGAGCAGACCAAGTGACCTCAGCCACTCCTCATATGACTTCTCCTCAAGGCCCTTCACTCAAAAACCATCAAGAGAGGTTTTGTGATGACATCAGCTAGCTCTTGAGGATTCTGGGATTAATACTGTCAGGCCCCATGGATTTATAGGGATCCAGCTGAAGCAGCAGATCCCACACAATTTCAGAGTCAACTGGGAATTCATCATTCTTGAACCCCAGAAACTGGGTTCTGACGAGGGTTCCCAAGCCTTTTCCTGAAATGCAGAGAGGAGGCTTGACCTAAACTTTTATGTAATATTGATGTTTTACACCCCTCCTCAGCAGATTTCAGGGGGGAGGAGTGACTTTACACAGTGTTTTTGAACAGGATGGGAAAGAGGACTAGTAACAAAACTGCCACCTGAGTGGCATGTAGGAGGCCCCCACCATGTATGGGTATATAAAAAAGGTTTTGTGAAATCAGATGTTTTTTTCACACATTCTGTTTTAAATCTCTTAAAAGAAAATTTGACTGGTGAAAACAGGCTTGGGCACATGTATGCCATTTGTATTAGATTCGGCTCATGAGTACTTGTATGCAGGATCCTGGAATGGCTGCACTTTTGAGGCTTTTAAGTTATGAGTCAGCAGTATGGGAGGAACTACTTATGGGATAAAAGTGTCATGTCATGAAGGCATCACCCATCTTTTTACTTGTTTGCAACTAGAAAGCATCTCATCTGTCTGAAAGTTTTTGGCAGGTGTTCTGGTTAGTGCTGTTGAAAAAGATGTGCGCAAGGGATTACTTTGAGAGATGAAATGATGGGCTTTATTCAAGCCTATTCAGTGTTAACTGTTTCTGGGCCTTTATAATAACATGAGATCCTTCTTGCCTTTCACCAGTCTTTGAAAACTGACACAGCTCACCAAGGAGGGGAGAAAAGCAGCACAGCATGATCTCCTGCTCTGTAACCCCTGCCTCACGCCCTGCAGGTTTGCTGAGGCCCAGGTTGTCTCACAGAAGGCAGAAAGTTGCCTTGCATTTTTGTCATGGTACAGATGAGGGTGTTTGTTAATGACGAGATCTCTGTAGAGGAAGTGTCTCCAGTTTTGACACACGTATTCTTTGATGGAGGATACCAGTTTCTGCTGGGTTACCACTTCCCTTTTAAGTTCTCTATTGTCAATAATTTAGGTTTTTTTAGATAGGCCTTTTTAAATGCAGATGCATTCTTTCCCTCTGCACTTCAATGTTTCCTGCTGCCATTTCACAGCCAAGCCTAGTTTACAGCTGTTGAATGTTAGTATCTGTATATAAAAGATGCACAGAGCAGGTGAGTGTAGAAATGTCAGATGAGCAGGGTGGTGATTTTATGTTTAACCAGATTTGTTTCGAGGACCAATGGAAGTGAATATGTTCTAGTGAAGGCTTGTCCCTGTTGTCAGCTGCAGACTGAGGATGCTACTAATGCTTGGGAATTCTTGTGGACAATCTTGGGTTCCTAGATACTATTTCTTCTGCTTTTTCAAAGAAAGAGCAGTAGGATACCTTCTTGTTTTGTATGTGTACCTGCTTTGTACGCAAACCTCAACAACTCAGAAACTGCAGGCAGCTTTGGAACGGCGAAGAGTGGAAGACTGGTACTTCTATCTTCACAGGGGAGGCTGAGCCTCAAGGTAAATCATCAGGCCAAAAATTAATGAAAATCCTTTCCAGTGTGATGCCTCTTTAAAGATTTGACATGGAAATATAGTTCACAGGAGTGAGATGTCCATAGCACAATTAAACAGACATCTTTGCTAGCAGCTGAGCACAGAAAACTGGCATCACTGAATCTGTACAAGCTACAGTGCCTTCTTGGCTGAGATGTGTGTGTGGGAAAGTGTTTGCTTCAATGACTATTTTTGACCTATTTCCTGAATAAATAGGACTTGCGCCTCTAGAGCTTTCAATCTGGCAATTTCCAGTAGCACTACATTAGCGAGGAGAAGAAAACAATTATTAATGAATACACTTGAACAGAAAAAATTTCCTGCCACGGCTTTTGAAATCTCATATTTAAGCTGATTTTGTGTGAAATGCACCTCTAAGGTTGCCCTTTTGAAAAAGAAACACTTGTTATTCATAAAAATCTGATACCAGGTTTTTGTTCCTCAGTTTCTCACAGGTCGTTTGCAATGAGACAGGGGATGAAAGAGCTGTAAAGAGGGAATCTGTAGACAGAAAAGTATCTGTGGAAGGAGCAGCAGTGTTCCCTACCTGCTTTGGTTTTCCTATTGAATTTACTTAAAATACAATCCAATTGCAAAATCCTTTAAAACAAACCTTTGTTCTGAAATACAAGGTGAGTGCTTTTTGCAGAAAGATATGAAGGAAAGTTATCAGAAGTAGATTAGCTCATAGTTGCTTTGATGTGCAAGGCAAAATACAGTTCAGTTTATACATTTTTGTGTCAGTGTAGTAGAACAGAACGTGTTTGCATGAATAAAACAAGTGGGTAGTATAACATCGTGTACAAGAGAAAATATGAACTGGGGCTGGTTGTTTAAATGAATCAAGTTATAACTGCTCCAACTATGAACAATAAGAGTGATTGGAAAATGCTTTTTCAGTAGAAGTCCTGACAAAAAAGAAAAAAAAAAAAAGTTGTCTTTTGAAAGGAGAATGTTTGTGTTTCCCAGCAATTCTTATAAAAGTGTTCAGGCAAAACCCTTTTGGATCTTGGTCTTTTATAACTGCAGGCTCCTAAAACTTCCCAAACTTCAGATAAGTGCTGAAAAGCCTCTAGCATTTATTTTTTCAACAAAAACTTTTTTTTTTTTTAAGGAAAGAGAATGCTTTCCGCCTTACTCAAAAATCTTATCTATTTAAAAAATGTTTCAACAGAAAATTTTTTGACAATCTGAGTAAAGCTGAGTTAAAAGGCTCCCATTTTAAAACATAATAATTTTTTTTGACAGAACATTCCAGCAATCTGTAATGGCATGTATAAACACCCAAATGCTCTGAAGAGCTAACAGAGGCTGCACAGGTTTTTGTTTAAGATTTATTTTTGTTTCTTTTTTGGGGGATTTTATTTTGAATTGGTCAAGGTAATACAGCACTGAATCCAAGATCATGTGTGCACTGTATGGTGGTGTACAGTGCAGGATTCCCTGAGCAATACAAGCGTTACTTTTCCACATGGTACAGTGCATGGAAGAACCCAGGGGGATGCATCACTTTGCCCCTGGAAGCAGCAGAGCTGCCTCCCTGTGGCACCATCCCGGTGCTAAAGAGCTCACAAACACCAGGACCTCAGCTAGCCTGTGTCCTGCTGCCTTCAGTACCTCCGTATTGATGCTCCACAGTGTTTCTATTTCTGACTTTAATGTTGAGTTTCAGCTTCTCCCTATCCCTGGGATGGATTTACCCTTAAGCTTTCTTCTCCAATTAGGCTGTTTCTAGATTGCCATATATCAGGCCTGTCAGAGCCTTTAAATCCCTCTTCTAGGTCACCTCCTTGCCTTTCCCCAGGGGAGTGTGGCAAACCATACCTCCCACCGAGGTTTCCTACACGTATGCTAATAAGATGCTATTAGTGACACCTTCTTCCCCAGAGAGTAGGATGGAATAATGGTTTTGGGAAGTAGGCATTTCTGGCTTCTTCCCTGGCTCTGACTCTGCTCTTCCCGTGGTTTTTACCAGCTCAGCTGCTGTCTCTGAGTGTCTGTAATGTTAAAAATTGAAATCATAACACTTCCCTACCTGACAGGCTGGAGGCGAGAAGTGGTTGTAAGGATTAGTTACCTAAGGGCTATAGCATGCCAAATGTTATTAATAATGCAAAGCAAGAAATGTTCTGAAACAGAAACGAAACTCTTGCTTTTTGCTTCAAAGGAAAGGTTTACTAGAACACCATAAAGACCCTGGTTTCCAGTCAGGTGGATTAGCTGATGTCTTACAGTATTACAGAAATACATAAAATAGTGGGAGAGTGGCAGGCCTTGGAGTGTCTCCCATGTCTGGGTCACTCTGCACTATTCATCAGGTTAGTGAATGAGAGGAGATGACTCCTGTCTGTGAGATGCACCTGCCAAAAGGTTCCCAGGTTTTCTTAATTTAGCATGTCAAGGGTTTGCTCAGATAATTACTATATCCTTCATTTTTAACAGTATCTTCTAGAAGGGCTAGTGGAAGCATGAGAGAGGAAAAGACTTGTATCTCTGGGGGTAAGCAGAGCTAAGAGGAGGGAAGGATGTCAAAGGACAGAAAAGGAGCCTGTGAGTATTTGGAGTGAAACAGAGGAGAAGGCAGAGTGTAAAAAAGAGAAGTAAAGACAGATTCAATAGCGCAAGCTAAAAACAATCAGTGAAGGGATTGCAAATTGGTTGCAAAGGATGGAATGTCAAAGTGCAGCAGAAAGCAAGGAAGAGTGAGTCAGGGAATAAAGAAGAGAGCAAGAAAATGCGTTTATTATCTCTTTTATCCGACGGTACTGAAAGTGGTGTAAAACAGCAATACCTTCCTCCATGCAAGTCTCTGCTTAAAAAGTGGTAAGGAAATGACTCTTATTTGTGATGAGAGATAGCCCTCTATTCTGCCATGGCCTGTGCGCTTGGAGCAGTTCCTGTTTCTCTGCTGGTTCTCCACTCTGCCAGCTGAGCTGCTTGCCTGCCCATCACCTGCCTGCTAGTATTGTGCAATGTTTAGAGAGGGTCTCATCCATGCCAAAAGGGGCAGCACAGCAAGCACTGGAAATGCTCCTAGGAAGCACCTAAGAGTGGGTTGCTTTGATTATTTGGTTTTATTCATTAACAGACCCCACGAACCTACATGCTGCATATCACATCTCTGTTTAGGTACCATCTGGAAGCCTGAGGGTTGGGTTCATGCCTCCAAGCTACTTCCTTCAATGCTGACACCTGTAGACCATGGGGGATTTCTCTGGACAAAATCTCGTTTTGCTCTGCTGCAGTCCCGCTCATTAACACTCTCTGCGAGAGGCATCTCGCACTGCCATGTCCCTGCTGGAGGTATTGCAATCATCTGTGCTGCTTGTGTTTGCTGCTGCTCTAAGGAGGCAAAGCAATGCCAGCAACCAGCTCCACTCCTGCCAGAGTCACTGGTGAACTGGAAGGGTGCAGCATGCAAGCTTCAACAGTAAACAGCAGAGATAGATGACTTTGTAGCCTGGCAGGATTTAAGGCAGCCTTAGAAGCTGCTCTGGGACTACTGTGTCTCCTTCATACCAGAGGCCGCTTCGAGTGCAGTTCTTTATGTCCCTGGTATATTCCTTATGATGGGACTAGAAAGAGTTGATTGCCCTGCTGACCTACTGGTCTGGCACTAGGCAAACAGCCTCTGGTTCCTTCATTTCTCTTCTGTGACTTCAGCAAACCAGTGCAAATCTGGGCATTGTGCAAGTGGGTCCCTGTTCCTTTTTCTGAAGTGGGTTGGGCTTTGACTTTTGTTGAATGGAGATAGTGGTGTAGGAGAAGTACAGGGTCCGCTGCTGATTCCATTATTTAATTTTCAAGGATGAGGAACTTCCATGTCTAAGTCTTCAGCTTATGTCCAGCCCTGAGGTAATGGGTGTCAACCACTATTACTTGATAATCTGGACAGATACCATTGCTATCAGATCCACTGCATTTTAAAATCATGCTGATAACATACCTTGCTGACAATCAGGATAGAAACTAGGCAGCCAGGAGCATAAAAAAGAATTACCTTCAAAGAAATGAGCTGGAAGGAGAGGCAGTGTGCAGGCTTGATTTTTAGCCTCGAGTTCCAGATTTCATCACTGATGCCTGCTGATGTGGCTGCGTGCAAGCCATATAACTGCAGCACCTCAGCTGTTATCTGTAGAGTTGGGATAAATACTGCTTTCCTGATTGATATTATAAATTATAAGGTACTTAAATACTCTGTAAATGAAGGTCCTGTAAATAATGCAGAAGTTTAGATGAGCATAACTGGGGAAAGATGAGTAGAATGAAAAGAAGTTCAACCTGGAGCAGAATTCCAGCCTGCTGAGTGAATATAGATGGGGAAGTCCATAAACTGTACTTATTTTCTGCATAGAGCTAGTTGATTAGATGTAAATCTCTAGCACTAAATAATTTAAAGTATTTATCTAGTTGGTTCAGTTTGATTTTCTGACATTTGAGTTATTACCGCATAAATACATCTCAAGAGTATGCCTTAGGTTCAAACCCTGCATTTGGATCTAGGCCTGCTTCTAAATTGTAGTAACTAAATTCTGCTGTCAGATACATATGCACAGCTCTCTGGGCTGTTGGTGAGAACTGGAGCTGGAGAGCTAAATTTGCTATTTAGTGTATTTTTCACAGTGGCAGACTTGTAAAAATAACATTTAAATAGTCTGTTCTTATTTTGAGTGGAAACAGTATTTGGTGATAATGTACTCTTTTCTGCTGAGGGAACTCAAAGAACTTGAATACACTCTGTAGTTTCCAGGACTGCACTAACTTCAAGTTGAAGCTATGGCTCTGCTCATGAAATGGATGGGGGTGGTGTGATGAGCCTTGTCCTGTGTGGAAGGGGGAGCTGTATGATCTCAAAACCTGCGAGGACTTGGCAAAACAGCTGCAGTTGTTCAGTGTGTTGCAGCAGATAGAGCCCAGTTATAAACTTGAGAGAGATGCACATAGTCCATCATGTACATGCAGTACATGAAGCGTGACAGTAGGAAGCATCCTCTATGAAAGCTTCCAGTGGTACAGCAAGAAGAGATCCAAGTTTTCCTGCTTTCATGTTTTACTGCAGGACTTGCTGTTTCATTGAAAACTTCCCTAAAGGGAAGCTGGAAAAATCTAGCTGTGAATATAAAGGCAGAAGCAAGTGCTTAACCATAGGCAGTCCTATGTGAACATGATCTAAGTATAATCTATGAGCAGCACCCAAATAGTCTTGATAGTATTCTAGGCATGATGATTTCATGATATAATTGTATAGAGTCTTGTAAGTAGAGATAAAGTCTTTAGGAACAGGTAATGTCTCCCCCTTGGAGAAGGGGCTGTATGCCTGACTGCATCTTGGTGTTTCTATCGGTTGCTCTAACAAAAAACCCCTGCCTTTTCTGTCAGTTTCTACTGCTCTTTTACTGTCACAGGTGCTTCAGAAAGTTCAAGAAGCAGTTAGATAGATCAGTAATGCTTATGTATGTGTGTAGCAGAAACCAAACTGGAATTAGGTTATCATCTAAGGCTTTGGAAGAACAGGGAAATGGAGCTGTGTTTATCAACTGTTCAAAGGGAAAAAACCAATAGTGGCAGGAGCACTGGTTTTTTTTGTGCGTTTTTGTGGTTGTTATTTTTTTTTTCCCCTGCCAGTGACACAGTCTTGAAAAAACAAAAATAAAAGAGTCAGTTTAATCCCAGTGGTCAATTGCTAGCATATTCTTCAGTCTGATTTCTTACCTACATGAATGTAATACACAGTGATGGTAAAAATGCAGCACTTGAGACTGAATTTTGGATTATGGCTGGACAGCTGGAAAGAAAAATCTCTGAAGAGCAGCTTTATGGGCCCTGCTGAAATTCTGGCTCTTGGATATAAAGGGAGCTTTGAAACACCTGTATAACTAACTGTGAAAGAGCTAATATGAAGTGGAGCCAGATTTTTAGCATGAAAATTAAGATTTCATTTTGCTTCTTATTTTGAGGGTTTTATATTTTCTCATCTTTGTGAACTTTCTCAAGGGATATAAGTAATGTTTCCATCCTTTACCATTATGCCATGAGGTATATGTGGGATAGAGACACATTATGTGAGTGTCATTTAAAATCTTTTTCATGATCCTTTGTTTCCAGTAGGTGTAAAATTAACCTGGCTTTAGTGCATTATTGAAACACCTGCACAATGTTGGATAAGGTCTCCTCTGCCCTGGGAATAGGTTGGTGGGGTTTTTTCTTCAGTTAACAGATGCTCCCTCTGCTTGTTTTGGAGCTAGAAGAGATAACACAACATAGGACCTACATAAACAGAGAAAATTACTCTTTCAGTGTTTCTTGGCAGCAGTTGTGGATTAGATACACATGAATGTCCCCTCACAGATGTAGAGGTGATATTAAACTGAGAAGTCATGTGATACCAATTAAATACGTATGTCAGCTGGCTTCTGTTCACTAATTTATTTTTTCTGAGTGTATTCCAGTATCTTTAAAAAAATATCTGACACTAAATAAAAAATAATCAGCCTGGTGGAGTAATGCTTCATCTCCTACCATGGTCTTATATTTTTCCTGCTGGGTTGCTAACATGGCCTAGATTGGTCATTATTTTGTGTTTGATCCTTTGGACATAAATTATATGATATGGTATAAGGCAGATAAGTTGCGGCCGTGCAGAGCTTGAGATGGGAGTTTTGTGCCACTGGGAAGCCACCCCCTTTTCCCGGTGGGACAAACTCTCTCCCACAGCTGTCAGAAGGTCTGACATAAGAGTTAAGATATTTTTAGATATAAGAAAGCTATCTTTAAGTCCCTTTCTTTTTTCTTTCCCCCCTAGTTTTAATGGCTCCCTCTGAGCCCTCTGTGGTTGGGGTTGTTGTAACCAAGGCACCTGGTGCTTAAGCTGAAAAAATGAGTAACAGTCCTAGCAGCACTTTAGAAAGCTCTTTGTATTCTAAAAAGACACTTTTTATCATGTAGCATATAGAGAATATATGGTAGTATAAAGTTTTGGAAGTAGGCTATGAAGTCTACTTGATATGGAACAGAGACACTCTGCAGTTCGGGGTTTTGTCACTTGAGAAGTCCTGTGAGGTGCATATTTCTATCTGTAGTGTGCTGTTTCCTGCCACTTGTTTCTACCTCTGTGCCATCTCCTTGGTGGCGCCAGAGCAAAACCTTGGGTGTCTGTACAGTGGGCTGGATCAGGGAGCTGATTCCCCTTTTTAAGGACCCATAGAGGGGAAAATGCTTATTTTTCTTCTGAATCAGTTTCCCAGATTGTTGCAGAGGCTGTCAGTGTGATGTGCTGTGGGGCAGGGGTGTGGGAGCTGGCAAAGTGGCTTTGCGGTGTCAAGGCAGGGCGGCTCATGCATGCAAGCCTCTGGATTGGTATTGCTATGCCATATCTGCATGCAGTTGTTCACTGGGATATATAATCAGATGAACAAGGGAGAAGGTATAAAGACCCAAACCAGAATGTGACAGTTTTAAGTTAAATGAAATGTTGAGCCCATGTAATGGAACCTACTTTCAGTAAAGGATTACAACCACTTATTCCCCCTAAACCAAGACATTTACTTTCATGCCTATGAGCCAGTAGGACACAAAAAAAATTCAGTTTAGCCTTCTGTGTAACCTCTGCCAGGCAGACAATAAATTCATTTAACCTTCTCCTTGAAGCTATGTCTGTTCCACACTTTCCTTTGTGTCTACTAAATATGAAGGGACATATTTACTTGAGGTGTTTTCCAGTCCATATCCTCCAACCTTCACAAGGGACAAAGCTGCAGAGCCTGCTAGGCATTGCCCTCATCCCAGCATCACATCCTTCCTCTGTGACATAAGCAAAAAGCTGTTGAAGGTTGCAGAAGAGGAACAGCATTCTGTAGACACTGCATGTGTCTGAGTTGTTGGTGACTAATCTGTGTCTTATAGTAGACTTGGTCCATAAGTCTGAGTCATGTTCAGGATAAACTCCTGACAAAACCTGTGGATATTCCATAGTGTCTGTTTTCTGTAGGGAGTCATGTGAGCTATTTTTCTCTGGTGAGAGATATTGAAATAAGCTCTATCTGACTTCATAGTTTACTTTTTCTCACTAAAGCTTTGAAGTAATTTCAGAAGTATATATACGTGTGTCTATTAAACCTTTGTGCACATGTATGTATTTGTTAATAGAGCATACATGTAGGCTAATGTAAGTGGAGGGAGAATATGGAATAAAAGATCAGATTGTGCTGTACATCTAGAAGAGGATTTTCTTTATTTTTTTGCTCTTTATTGCACTCTATGGATTTTTAAGCTATTGCTGAGCCTGATTCAGGGACCTTCTGAAACTGTGTACTGTGCTGTAAACTTGGGCAATCTTTGTCACCATCCTCATCGTTCCTTTGGTGTGCTTTTTATAGCTTTCAATAAGGAAGAGAATAACTGTAATGGAAGTCATTACATATTTCTCTTCTCCCTCCTCTGGCTGCAAACCTGCTGAGACTCAGAGGCTGTGTGGATTTTTTTATCCTAACCTGTTGCTGATTGTTTGCACCCTTAAGGTACATGAGGCTTAGCATCTTCCCAGCAGAATTTCCACAAAACGCAGGGAATCCTTACTGTTGAAGCCCACTGTATGTGAGAGCTGGTGTAGGGTTTTCTATCTGGGAAGCTCGAGATCATGTGGAGACCCCTCGCACAGTGTGTATGGGAGTGCAAGTGTGTTCCTATGTGCATTGAGGTAATTTTGTCAATCCCATTCCTCCATCAATTTTGAGATTCTTGTTTTCTCTCTCATCTCTGTCTCTTTTATAAAAGGGACAAAAAATGTATGGCTCATAAGCTGTTTGAAATTTTCCTTAGAAGGTCCTTTAAAATGTTAGTTTAGGATCTTCCTTTTTAACTAATCCACCTGTGCTGCTGCTGTTATTTCATGTTTA
Organism: Scytalopus superciliaris; assembly: GCA_013400415.1. Lineage (NCBI taxonomy): Eukaryota > Metazoa > Chordata > Aves > Passeriformes > Rhinocryptidae > Scytalopus > Scytalopus superciliaris. The sequence continues at coordinate 748,378 of VXBX01005266.1, forward strand.
TTGTCTTTGTAAGATTTTTCAAATCTGAGTTCCCTACATAGATCTGGACTGGTGACTGTTTTACTAGCACGTGGATATCTATGATAGTGAAACAATAGGTATATGAATATATTAACAAGAGAGTTAAATGTGCAGGATGTGTGAGGGGGTGAAGAGACAAACTGTGTATCTTTACAGCTTTTTGTAGAGTTGAGCGGGCTCGCCCTTCCTATCCCTAAAGCTTTCTTGGAGCCATGTTTGTGCTGAGCTTGGGGGGGAGAAAGATACAGCATCTACCTAGGAAAAATTATTTAGGCATATGCAGGAAGAGGAGGAAATATGGGGACATAGTTTGTTTTTTGTTTTCTGGAGAACTAATAGCAGCTGCAGATAACTAAAGAAAATTTTCCTGCTTTTCAGGGTTTGCTGTCTGCCTTTCCTGATGACAGAACTGGAGTTAATGTTACCTTTGCTCCTTGGCAGGGAGGTCTGCTTGGCCCACAGAAGGGCTGAGGCTGGAACCCAGGCTGGTACTGAGAAGGCAGGTGTGTTTTCACAGAAGCAGAGCTGGACACTGTGCAGGCAGTAAAAGTCTGTGAGGCTTCCACCTTAGGGGCAGCAATAAGCTCCATTTGCTAGTTGTGAGACTCAGGATTCAGGTTGCTGTATGGAGGTGAAAAGGAGTCTCTAAGGGCATGTTAATTTGGGATTTAATAGCATTCTAGTAGCTTAAAATAACAGAGCACAACCAAAGCATATGTGCGCCCATTCATCCAGTGTTGATCTTAAGGAGGAAAAGTAGTTCTAGGAAATCCTTGGAATCACCACTGTATCCTAAAACTACTTTTTGCCGAATTAAATTTAATGAGATATACAAGGCTGAGTCCTTTTGCTGTTGAAGAGCTGTCTTCTATGTACTGATGAGATATTTATATGCAAGGTCTTTGTTCCTTGTTTGCTGCTTGTTTATGTTAACTTCCCGAATCTTCAGAATCTCAGATAAGGAAGGTGCTGGTCTGGAAAAAAAAAAAAAAAAAGTCCTCTACAGTGTGGATGCAGTTCTAGGATAGTAGGTGGGCAGTGAGAAGAGCACTGCTTCCTATCTGGGATAAATACAGCCTGCCCTGTGCTTCAGATATTTTCACCTCATGTTGCTGCCCAAATTTGTGTCATTTGTCCTGGTCTGCGTGGGATCTGTGTGAAACAGAAGCTACACTTGCTTGGGTGCGTGTCTGGTGAGTTGTCTGAATGAAGGAACAAGATCTTTCTGAAACCAGTCGTCTCCAGAGCCTCGAGCTACGGCTTATGGGAATGGCAGGAGTTGTCTTGCTGTTCACACACAGTGGCATTCTGTGAACTGTCCTTGGTGTGACTGCTTAGGCCCCGGGACAACTACAGTGTGATGAGCCCCACTTTGGCATTTGTTGATTAGGCTGACTTTTTACCTAGCGCGAGTCATTCGAAAGTACCACGAGATGGCAGTGCACTAGCTCTGCTGCAGGCAACGACACAAAACTCTTCCGAAGGGAAAATCGGTGCACTTCATTCACAGGGACTACCTATGTACCCCATGTTCACAGTATTACTGCTTCAGAACTGGGTGAAAACCCATCATTTTGCCTTCCCTGGAAGCTGGTAACGAATCTGCCCCTTGGGAGGGCTTGTTGTGCTCTGTTATTCTGCTGGAGTACAGGTAGAGAGGAGGGGAGGCTTTGCAGAGGCAAGTTGAGAATTGTCAAAGGTTGCTTTGAATATTTGTTTATTGTATTGCTAGGCCACCATGCCACCCTGGCTGAAGAGAAGGTGCTCCCTTCCCTTAGCAATCTGTGTCTTCCAGGGCTGCCTCAACAACATATAGAGTGTCTTCTCAGCAGATGTTTTGTAAAATAGTCTGCAGTCCTCTTTTTAAGAGGCTTTGTGCTTTTTTCTTTCGTGCTTGCAACCCTTTAACAATGACTTAAGTTCTTCTCTTCTTCCTTGCATCTTTCCAGCTGGCCTCTTTAATTGCTCCTTGCCTCTCTAAGTTTCTTTGCTGCTTTTGGTATTAATTGATTTCACTTTACAGTCCCTTTAGCAGGAACCATAACAAGGCATCCCAGAGTGGTTTTTGAATTGTGTTATTTTGCTTGATAGCACCGGGCTTCAGTGTTTGTCCTATTTCCAAAGATGACTTTGCCAGTGGAACAAATTGGGGACAATGCCCATTGCTGAATACAACTTTGGAGCACCACAAATTTAACAGCAAAGCAGGGAGATGACCAAGTGGTGCTTGCCTGCTCTGCCATGTGCGTGCCCTGCCGTGCCATCTGTTAGCATCACCCCGGGCTAATCTGTTAAATTTTCAGGCCATCGAATTGTATGACTGTATTAGGTCTGGAAAATGTAGGTTCCTTGATTTTTAGTACAGGTCAAGTAATTTTCATTGTTCTGAAAGAAGTTTAAAGCCAAGAACTAGCCTCCAGGTTCCTGGGAAACAAAAAGTTGGATTAGGGCTCAGCACTCCCTTGTGAGGATAATGGAATTTTCTCCATTTCCTGCAAAGGATGGAAAGGTTGAGGTACAAAAGTTACATTATTAGCTCAGGGGCATCCAGAGAACTCGTACTGAAACTGTGAATCCTTTTTGGTCTTGTTCTCAGTCCTTCAAGGCATGTATCCCTTGAAGAGGAACACCATCCGTATTAAAAATGACCTGCACACGCTCCACATATGTTCACAGAGAGTAGAATGGCCACTCATGCTTTCAATTCAGTAGATAGCTCCCCTTCTCTATTGTCGCTTTTTCCTCCTTTTCCTCATCCTGTGTTCCATCCCCTCATCTCTTTATGGTTCTTTTGTCTTTCAACACCTGAGTCTCCTCCCCTCTTTTTCTTTGGTTTCCTTCTCTTTTCCCACTACTTTTCTTCCTTTTTGAAGGTGATCACCCAAGGGCTTCGAACAATGGGAGCATCTCCCAGACTGGCTCACTTTGCAAGCATCTGCTTTCTCTCGTTTTCTCCACCCTCTCTTCCCCTTTTGGCAATAGCACCATGGACAGAAGCCTGAGGCTTCATCAGAGGGTGGCCCTTAGGGCTCAAGCTGCCACATGTAGTCGCTAGAGTAAAGCCACGGGGAACAGGCTACAGTGCAAGGCAGGTACAGGTGCCATTTTTCACTACCGATCTTTTGTTCTGAGGGAGGGAAGGGTGTTAAATCACCTCTTCTTCACTTAGTCTCTCTGTACTCACCCGACTGTGGGCAGGTTGGGTCCAGAAGGCTGATAATACAATAAAAGTCACCATGGCCACAGGCTGCCCCCAGCCTGTGCTTTTGTTTCCTGTGCTGTGCTTTTTAAGCCACTGGCTTCTGCTTTCCTTTGGGGACCTACAGTGTGTTCGTTGCACTTCCTGACCTGAGCTTTAAGGGCCATAGGAGGCCTTTCTCCTTGTAAATGAAGTTAGAGAAAACAAAGGCAGAATAATGAAGTGAGAAGGGATTGGGAAGGGGTTTTACCGGCTTAGAAATAGGCTGTGAGCCCTTCCAAGCATGCATCTTCCAGACCTGCTGTGAGCTTTCCAACCACATTGCATTCCCCTTCCAGCATCTTCTCCGGTTTAGATAAAGGTCAAGGATGGTAGAAGCCTTTCCTAGCTTATATGAACTTCTTAAACAAAACTAGATATTTTTTTGTTTTCAAGGCATTTTTTTTTAAACAAACATCTAGGGACTGTGGATTTTGCAGAGTAATTCGAGGTGTACCTAACCTTGTAACCTTCCTCTTGGATTTTTCAAGCACTATGCCTTTGCAACTCCAAGTTCACCTCTGTGGGGGTCAGGTGTAGAATGCATGGCAAAGAAGCCCTTTTAACACCTCATTGTAGTGGCCAGAGAAGATAGTGCAGCCTTTCCCCAAGATTAGTGGCTTTAGCTGGGGGGAGAGAGAATGGCCTGCTAAACAATGAAGAAGAAGTTGTGATGAACATACTACACGGTTCTGTCTGCTTCATCCCTTGGTTGTAATTTCACCATCAGTGGGAATGTTTTTCTCTTGGATTCGCAGAGAGTACCAGTAGTTAGCCAACTTACATTGCCAAAGAGGTTTGCAAGCATAATTCAAAAGTCCCAATGAAGAAGAGAATCAAAAGCTGTATTTTGGAGCAAAGGAAACTGAGTCATGTTTAGTTTAGATGTTTTGCACAATCTCACAAAACAGAATTTGTAGAGTAAGAAGAAAGAGTTAAAAGCTAATGTGACAGCATGACTGGTGCCAGCTACTCTGTGATTATGGCAAGATGGCAGTTGATCTCTAGCCCCCCATTCTGGTATATGGCACTTGATATTTTCTCTCCAGCCACACAAAAAACTCGGAAATGCTTCTGGAAAAGTTGTCTATCTTCTTTCTATCCTTTCTTGTCTTTTCATTTCTCACAGCAAGTTCTCTCTGCTTACTTATCTTTTTCTCAAGCAGGGATTGCTTCACAGCACTGTTGGCCAGGCTCAGTCAGAGCATTTAATAGCTGTTTTTCAATAGGTTCCTTGTAGTCCAGCTGCAGTTTGTTGGATTTATTGTTTCTGTGTGTTGCCCATTTATCTCCTGTGCTGTGTAGTCCCCATTGTGGAGATGCCTCTGGTTTGGCACTCTTTCATGATTTGTTACTTCTTAAGCCCAGTGGCTGGAATTTACATGTCGATCTGTGCTTGGCATCTGGCCCACCCAGCACCATGGGGTGCTTTGCACAGGCAGCATTTCCCTCAAAGCCAGATTATTATGAAATCCATATTGAACCAGGCTGTCCAGAGTCAACCTGTCCAGAGCTGACCTAGGGCAGAGGACAAGCTGGCTGAGATGGCAGCTGGCCTGGTTTCCTGGAGAAATGGCAAGGAGCTCTTCCATGCTGCCTGTCTCTGCTTTGCAGTGCCTTTAGGAGATCCTCCTGGCTCTGTGCATCCAGCCCCTGCCTTGCCATAGTTCATTCCAGTGGCAGCTCCTAGCCCTCTCTGTCTCCAGGCTGGACCCCTGCCTGGCAGTCTGTTCCAGCCCCAAACAGAGCAGATCCTTTGCTGTAAGAAACCACCCCATAAGCACAGCTGTGCTGATTTGGGCAGGCTGTTCAGGAAGCCAGGAAAGGGACAGTGGGATTTGGGATGATAACTGCTGTGAGATGTCATGTCTCCTAGTAGGAAAAAAATCACAGCCCCCACCTCTGCTCCTGCCCCACTCCTGGCATGAGGGGAGCAGAACCCCTGGTCTGGGGCACCCCACCCCTCCTGATCCTGCATCATGCAAGAGTGAAGCTGATGGCCAGCCCTGCCCTTTCTTCCTCTTAAGCCCTTCATAGCAGTGGGGAAGCAGGAAGGAGTGAAAAGAGATTTGTCTGGGGAAAAATGTTGAAGGAAGGAAGTTCATGGCAGAAGTGGGTTGGAAGAAGCAGGTTAGGGGTCTGAGGTTAGCAAAAAGATGTGCTGCGTCCCAAAGGATGGGGATGGGGGGAGAGGTCCAAGAAGAAGAACAGAGTGCTCAAATAAAGGAATTTCCTGAACCTCTTCTCTCTTGGCCCCTGCCTAGGTTCCCCATCTCCAAAGAACCTTCAGCTCGTTCCCAGCCTTCTTCACCCTTTTGGTATCCACTGCTTCTCACTCCCCAACCCGGAATTTGCTCTGTTGCTGCTCAAAAATCTGCATTTTACTTACAAAGCTAAAAAGTTTAGAACAAGCCCTGTCCTGTTGTGTATCCAAACATCATTCTTTCTCTTCTGTGTACCTGTGGTTCATCAGAGTTGTGCTTTTTTGAAAGTTGTACTTGTGGACTTGCTTCCTCTACTAAATGCTGAGCCATATGTAAGGTCTCTGGTGGGGAAAGCAAGGTCATTTGCAAACTGCTGTTTAGAAAAGATAAAGTTTATTTAAACCTATGCCTTGCAAGTGCCTAAGGTTGTAATGTTGCATAAACAAGACAGCTCCAAACCAAAAACTTCCTTCAATTGGTTTAAGGCTTGAGAAAATATGTTTCCTGCATTGCAGACTAAATGCAGGCATTCAGAAGGAAGCAATTATTAAGACTTTGAGAAGTACTGATGGGCTAAATCCCATGCTGGAGCACAGATGCTTCTTGCTACCCCTGGTCAAGTTTTGCACCAGAAAATGTAATATCTATTACCTTGGGTGATATTAACCTTTTGGCACCTCTTGTCTTGGCAGTGTTAGGGTAAATGCTCAATGGCTGTCACTGTGTCTTTCCTATGCAGTGCTGCTTTTTGACTGTCCTACTAACCTTTTGGGTCTACTGGCAACAGAGTGTTCAAGCTTACCTGTGATAGTTCAAAGCAGTTGTGAAAATATGAGAAATGTAAGTTCTGATCTTCTCAAAGGACACTGGTGCACGTCTAGAGTTCAGCCTGTGTCAGGATCAAGTGCATGATCTGGTGGGCCAGCAGCATGTTAGCTGCTTTATACAACTGAGTGGAGAAAGGCAGATGCAGAATTGTTAAAAATGGGCTACTCTCCTTCAAATGGTATATAACTGATATTAGAAAGCAAGATAATAAGCAAGCAACCAACCTTCTTTACACAGCTAAACCCACATATCACAATCACAACCCCCCAAATTCCCAAACTTTTAAATAGCCTGATTACGATCCCATCCACTAATGACCCTTAACATTTCCCAGCTTTAGACTTGTGATAAATAACATTTCACATTTTCTGAGGTTATTATAACATCTTCCAGAAAATAACCAGACTTCACATGTAAGATACCACCAGGAGAAAATACCTTATAAAATGTAAATGCATTTAAAAAAAAAAGTCATAGTTCATAGAGCGATAAAAACAGCTCAAAGGTGGTTGTCCCTTTGCATGTCACCTACAGAGTTGCTGAGCTGTGATGAGTCTTCTTACCTGTTAATGAGAATAATGTGTTTATTGCATGGGCAGAATGCAATTTATTGACTCCTTAGCTATTTATTTCCTGGGGCTTACATTGAGATGGGCCATATTTGTTGTCCAGTTTCACACTGCCTTCTTTTCAAAGAAAGTCACCGATCTTCCTATCTGTGAAGAAAATTGTGGAAACAAGTCATCAGCTTCCACTTACAGAGTATACAGGCATTCTGTAACCATAGCTTGTGGACATGTCAGGAGCTGCCTTGGTAACATGCAAGTGTGATGTTGGTTACTAAAATTTCAGTGGTAATATCATGAGTTGCACTGCTGATCAGCAAGTGGTCCAATAAGGGGTTGAACATATTAACAAACAGATGCTTTTTTGTCATTGTTATTTTTTTCCTCTGCAGTGAGAATTGGAAGTTGTTTATTTCAACTGGCATATCAGGATCACCTGGCACCCTAGGGAGGAATTTTCCTACATGCAGGCCAGCTTTAAATATTCCTTAATTTCAGTTCTGTCTCTGAAACTCTCCCAAGTGTTGCCTGACAGAACATGGATGAAAGCAATTATAACAGCTGCAGAATTTGTGGGTGATGCTTTGCTTTGTTATGTCAAATACATTAGTACTTAGTTCCAAGTTAGATCAGTGTAGTACTTTGTGACTGATGCCTGAGAAAATATCACTGCCTGTTTGTCTCAAGTTCAGCCCCTGTTATCCATGTTTTGTGGATGAATAAATACTTAGTTGTCACTTAAAAAATGTTGACTGTTGCTTAAGTCAAAATGTCTTTTTTGTATGATTTGACAAGTCTTTAAATATTTTATAAAGTATTTAGTGTCATTTTTGTCAGTGCGTAAATAAAGAGACAGTAGTGCTTAAAAATTATTAAATAATTATTCAGTTTAAGAATTTAATCTTGCCGTCCAAACTAGTAATTTCTGGAATGGACTTTGCACCTGTAATGGCTTTGAAATTGTCACAAGAAAACAACCTTTTAGTGAAAGCGTATTTTATAAAAGATCCATTAGCTCAGTATCTTTCTCATGGTCAAAAGAAGGGATTTATGAGTGATAATGGCTCTCAAAAATATATGCCTTGTCTTTTTTACATCAGGTTCTGTTTTAGAGAATTATGTTAGGGTTTCAGACACTGGAAATTTGCTGAAGATTTTGCTGTTCCTTATCCTTGAAAAGTGCCTGTTACACTAGCAAGTGTCAAAATCTGTAGATTCTATTTATTGCCCTTTAAAAAGCACTTATTATGATATTCAGGGACTGTATACAGATTAAAAAACAGCCAGGCAGCTATCTCAAAGAAGTTGGTGTGACTTGTTATGCTGGACATGTCACCATGTAAAGTGCTGTATAACTGTGTGGAATGGACACAGGTAATAAAAAGAAATTCTTTGCAGCAAGCTGGAAAATACAGCTACTTAAGTCTGAGCAACCTAGGGCTGAAAGCACACCAGATATTGCTGTGACTTGTAGCTGTACCCTCGTATCTTAATTCCCTCTGTCCCCATTTAATGTGTCCCTGGCAGGTATCCCACCTGTTTTGCAGACATGAACATGGCAATGCTGGGTTCTCCTCTCTCCTGCAACACTTCTCCTTTGAGTGAAAGAAGTACTGGTATTGTCTCCGAAGTGGAGAAAAAGGGCTTGTTTTATTACTTAGGGGAATAACCACGTGGATGGCCCAGGCTGTGCCCTGTTCTTCCTCCTGTGCAGTGTCTGGAGGGTGCTGTGTGTACGATGCCCAGGGCTGAGAGCAGCTGTGGCCACGCGCCCTCCCAGCTGATGCCCACTGGGTGTCTGCAGACACCCATGGCTATCACTCACCTCAGCTTGGGGTGGTTTCTTTGCAATTGGGAGGCTTTAGTGTTTTCTTTTTCTTACAAACCAAAGTGTACCTTCTCCCAGAATTATATCATCAGGAGAGGGTTTCCTGGAGGGTGGGATTTCCACTGCTGGGGGTGGGCGGTGGTTATACTGGTGGACATCTTCCCAGGTGGTCCCTTCTCTGAGATCAAGTCCCAGTGCTGGGACACGGTGCTTTAACCCAGGCATAATAAAAAAATCTTGTCACTTGTAATAGAACTTCATGAAGCAGTTTTTAGCTTGTTCTTGTTGGTGACAATTGGAAAATTGAAAACACTTTTTTTTTTTCCTTTCTTTTTTTAAACAAGTGAGTTCAGGCATAGTTTTTGGTAAGACACTGGTTGCACTACAAGTGAGTTTGATGTCTGCAGTGCAGGCCAGGAGTGGAGCAGAGGATCAGCTGCTCAAGATGCAGCCTCAGCTTCTGAACCCAAAGCTAAGTACTTCCCTCTGATGGCTGGCTCATGCAAAGGTTTTGTGGACAGGCAGTGACTTTCCAGTCACCAAAGCTGCTGCTTCTGCCCATGCCACAGAATCCTGCAGTCTTGTCCTGGGCATTTGACTGTCAGCTTTTATTTGGAAATAAACAAACAAACAAAAAAACCCAAAAAAGATGCCCTGGTGAGCAAAATAAGCAAGTTTAATAGCATCATACATTGGTGGAAATTCCTGCAATCATTGCTTCATAAATTAAAATGGTTTTGTTTTTTTTACTCCCAGGAAATCTTGAAGAAAACTTGATTTCTAAATCAAAAGCTCCTTTTAAAACTTATACTTGTTTTTGGAATTATTTTAAATGTTGATGTTTAAGCTATCAATAAAATTAGGTGTAAACTTCATCTAGTTTTAACAATACTGATTTCTGTGTACGTTTGCAACTTTTAACACTGGGAGCATCACATGTTTACCTTTTATGAAGCTGAATGTTGCACTTGAAATTCCTTCCAGTTTAATATTCCTCAGATAAAAATAATGATGGCACTGATCTTATCTGGATGGGTGGTTAAGATACTAAATATTGGCTTGTCCTTTTTAGTTCACACCATCCTATTTTATTCCCACTGTAGAACAGTAGTCCAGTGTGCTGTAGAACTATTAGCATTGAAGCAGTTAAGAGAGGAAAAAAAATAATCCCAGTACAGTGGGAGGATCTCTTGAAATAATGTCTGCTTGACATATTTTCTGACCTTATGCCTTTGCTGTCCTTCTTTGCTCCCTTCTCCTCTCTGGTCCAGTTTTTCATTAAGATGTAGGGGCTGGGAGCAGGTGGGTTTTTAGATCCCATAGTCTGGGTGGAATTGACTGTGATGATGAAGTGGACCTTCATTTTGTATTAAAGGCTGATACTAATTCCTCTTCCCCATTAAGAAACTGCCACCAAAGAGCAAACTTATTTCCTCATGTTTTGACAGAAGATGAACAATTGCATTTGCAGAAGCAATTTGGGAGAGTGTCATAGCTGTCAGCACAACTAGAGGTGTCTTTGAGTATTTGTGTTCACGTAAAGAAGCTTTGTCTTTTGAAGGTGTCAGCCTTTTCCTGACCATGTATGTCCATGTGGTTTGGTATATGTGAAAGGATGAAGGACTGCAAGGAGTGATTGCAAGTCACTAGCCAGATTCCTTTTTTCAGTAGCTTTAAGTGTGAGGATTCTCAATGCCTGACAGCAGATTTATTTCCTTTACGGAAATGGCTGGAGGATAGATTCTCATCCTTTGCTGCCTTGTGCCATGTATGGTCCTGTACATCACTGCAAAAGGGACTTCAATGTGCCCCCTGTTTGATCTGGTGGCATTCTGCGGTGTCCATGGTACTGGGAGACAGCCTCTTTTTCTTTTTGAATAAACTGCTTTACCATTGAGTTATAGAGAAAAGAACTTTGCTGGGATTGCTGGGGCCATTGTTTCAGCTTGCTCTGCCTTTTGATGCATGGTGGAGGACATATTTGTGTGGTGTGAGGGGCCAGAAGTGCTTCTGTCCCCCTCTCTTTGCTGTAGATGATGGGGTAGCTGTTTGATATGCTCACTTGTCACAGGGAAGTTCTCAGCGAGCAGCTGTGCACCAGGGAAGGTGGATGTGTGCTTGCACAGTACGATGTTTAGAGGTACATGAGTGTCCAAGGCGAGAGAGCTGTGCTTGCACTGGAACTGGCATATTTGTGGCAGCAGACAGGGCTGGGGGATGTGATTGATTGGGCTCAGCACATGGGAGACTAGGTTCTTTTTTTCATGGCTCTGGGAGTCAGGCTACTCCTAGTCCTCTAACTGTTCTCTATGACCATAACCCAGTGGCATGACATCTTTGTGCCTCAGTTGTCCTGTTGATAAAAAGGGTCTGCAGCTTTTTGCTGTGTTGTGCTGATACCAAATTCTTCATACTATTTGCAAATGATTTTGAGATCCCAGGCTGAAAGCTGTTATGTAAGTATAAAATAAATAATGTTTCATAGAAGAAAAAAAAATTGCTTTTAATTGTGTGTTGTTTGAGCAATCAGTTTTTTGCAGAATATATAAAGATCATAGCTTTTCACATCATTTGAAAGAGGCAGTTCAGTGTGACAGAAAAAATAGCTTAGAAAATTCAAGCACAGTCATCTCCACAGAAAATACATCAGTTTTTGCCCTTTTATCTTTCCTTTTCAGTTCTGAGTTTCTTCCCCACATGCTCTGCAGATAGTATTCCTGCTTGGAGAGATGCCCCCCTTCCCAATACCCAGATCTTCATTTTCTCACATCAGTGACTGTATATTAAGGAGGGGGTGGTAGAGGGAAGGATATTATTTGACAGCTAATATTGTAAATGCTGTCTAATACAGTTTGTATATGGGGATAGTAATAGCTACTGCTGCTGTGGTTTTGTTGCTGCAGGGGAAATGCAATAAATAGGAATTTCAGAGAAAGATCTGGCGATGAAGAAAGATCTTGGGGATTTCATGTGTTCCTACTGTGCTACCACTGCCTTCGCATGTTACTGAAATGAAATATAGATATAAACAGATCCTGCCATTCTATGGATGTACCACATGAAGACAATGCACATACCTGTTCCTGTTAAAATTCATCTCTTTGATCTTCTGTGGAAAACAAAGGCACTGTGTTTCATAGTAACTTGCATTTCAAGATCTCAAGGCAGTCTGCAAAGGAGAGATGAGATCTCTTGTATTTATTCTCCCCTGTGATAACTCAGCATTGTTGTTCTCCTTTAGGAGGTGAAGAAGGTGGGATGCTCCTTAACAACTTCGTAAGGCAGTAGCCAAGCAGTGAAGAATGCACACTTCTGACCTTGTTTGCTTTATCCACTAGGCTGAACTTTTTCCTTGCAACCTCAGCAGTGTCTGCCACTGCACATCATGTATTGTCTCCCTTTCTCACAGCTCCATGTTTCCCTTCTTTGCTCTTTGCTTTCGTTAAGGCACTCAAGCATGTCAAAGACTGCAGAGCACATACTAAGGAACAAGACTGTAAGGGGAAAAAAGATGCAGGTTCCTGCCTTATTAAAATAAAGGAATGCGTTTATTGTGTGCCCTGGCAGTAGAAGAAGGAAACAAGATAGTGCTCTCACTCCCCCGCCTTTGCATATGTAGGCTGTGTTCCTTGGGACCCTTGGAGGAAGCTGCTGCCTGACTTCCTAAGCTGCTTGGACAAAGTGTGTGGTAACAGAACACAAACCCTGTATTTTATTACAACTTCTCTTCTAGAATCACTGAGAAATATTTGATTAGCCGGGAAGTTGTATGACATGGCCTTGGGATGTCATAAGTGCACTCATGACTGGTCAGTTGCCTTTTATCTGCATGTCTGCAGGAAGGCAGAGAGGGCAGCGGGTTCTGTCTGATGTTTCAGAGCTCTTGGTGCTTTTCATGTGTCTCATTTTCTGCAGGGATACTCATGTTTTGTGCAGTTCCAAGGTGCTTCTACATACTTTTCAGTGAACCATTTTTGAGGGTGAAGCAAAGGGTTGTTCCTTAAGTCTTAACACTGTTCTGACTCAGGAAGGGCTTAAGAGGTGTTTTTCTCCTGTAGGTTGGCCTGTTACTGCTGGAACAAACTGCTGTATTTGCATATTTAAGGACAGTTCATGTCACAAATTGGACTCTGTAGAGTTTTCTGCCAGAACTTAATCTTCTCCTTAATCCTGAATGTTACCTTTGTTTAATCTTTCAGTAGTCTCTTAACGTGACCTGTGTCATATCCTTAGTCTGGAATCTCTGCATAATCTGATAAGTACAACATCTGTCTTCTCTTCTTTCTTGAATCCAGTCATTCTGAAAATCTCTGAAATTTTTGTGTGATCAAATGCATATGTTTTAGTAAACAAGTCCTTCAGCACCTCTGATCATCTCTCTAGCTGAGTTTTTCGCTGCTCCTTCTGTGGCTAACTGAAGTTTGGCCTTTTAGGACTTCCTTCCTAGGAGGACAGGAAGTCAGTAGAATAACTCTAGAGGAGGCTTGGTATAACCTAATTTCTACTTAAGATGATTAAACCAAATTCTGTTTCTCTGACTAGAATGAAACACAACACAGTGAGAGTTTTCAAAGCTTCAGAAGCCTCTGAAATTTTTTTCTTCTGTGTCCGAGGAAGCCCATTTGCTGCTTTCACTCAGCATTTCTCTTGTGAGGACTTCTGCTGCTTTCTATCTGCAGTATACCATCTGGACACTGGCTCATCCCCTGACTTGCAACATTCGAACCTGGGAAACCCTTCAGTAGAGACAGCTGTGATCTGGCCAGTCCCCAGTTCTTCTGATGCGGTCCCTTCTGTTGTTGGGTTTGTTGGATTTTTTTCCTTTTTTGTTTGTTTGTTTTGTGTGGCTGTTTTTTGGTTTTTTTGTTTTTTTGTTTTTTTTTTTTTTTTATGTGGTTGGTTTTGTTTGTTTGGGTTTTTTGTTGTTGTTGGGGTTTTGTTTTGGTTTTTTGTTTGTTTTGTTTGTTTTGTTTTGTTTCACTATATGGAAAGGGTTGACTGCCTCTGCTGACAAATCTGGATGGTCACAACCATTGTTTTTAGAATTGTGGCTGATTGCTTTCAGATGGCACCTTGTCCATCCTTGGGTCATTTGCTCCTTCCCATGGTTGAATTGAAGAGTGTTTAATTCAGCCCGGCGGTGCTCAGTGTGCCTGTGTAAGGCTCTGCAGCTGCGCTCCTTATGCCTACTCCAAATTTTTGTTCATCCTAGTGTATAACTTTTCTCAGTATATAACTGTGGTTGCAGAAGGGTTAACTAGATGCAGGCTTAGTCTATTTGTACATGAGATTCAGAGGCCCAGATGGTGTGCTTAATTACTCTGGCCAGCTCTGGCACCATCCCACTCCTGAGGGAATTAAATGAGGAATGGTGTGTCAGAGACTGTTCCTTCCCATTCTCCCCAGAGCACTTCAGTGTTACAAGCTCCACAACACATTAGGCCTAGCTCAAACATCCCCAAGACAAAGTGGCTTTGGGGTGGTGGCTACCCCTGAGGTTCCCTGCTGGGCTTTTACACACTCTGTGTGCCATCAGGGCTGTGCTGGGAGTGCCTCATTACAAGTGACTCCAGGACACCATTTTCTTTGCAGAAGCAGTCAAATTCTAATCATGAGCATGACTATAATGCTCACAGCTCATAGAGCCTCAAATGCACAGTGAGAGCTTGCTCTACAAGTTTTATTGCTAATCCAGTCTCCTTGCTGCTTGCTATCATGTACATGGAAACACACTATCTTGACGACTTCCTTGGCAATATACCTGCCCCTGGACAGAACTTACAGGGCTGATTCCCAGTTAATGTCAGGATGGAAAACCCAAACCACGTCCACAGGATGTGCAGCCTGTATTTTTGCTGCTTGCCTGTGTCTCTGTAGAGTGGGACTGACTATCAGGGGAATATAGATACCATGGCAAGGTATGAGCCAACCCCAGATGGTGCAGCTCAGCTCTTCCCAAGGAGTTATGGCCTGGCTAAAGTGGTTGAGTCCCAGGTTGGATCTGCACTTACCTGCAGCACCAGGTCTGGTAACCAGCTGTTGGGAGGAAGCTGGTTCTTGGCTTAGCAGAGGTGACCAATACCCGTATGCCTTGATGTGCTTCCCCCATTCACCCTTCCCATATCCACCAGGAGTTTTAAGTGACAGAAATTCCAGAGAATAAATATTTTTAGCAGGGCCTGGTGCAGCTAGTATTGCTCTAAGAGAATGTCAAGGTACGTTAAATTTTGAAATCCTGTTTTGTTTTTATTTTTTTTTCTTTCCTATCCCATCTTTTCAAATAGAGCAAAATTGATTTATTTATTCCAGGGAAAAATAAAAGAGGAGGATGTGCCTTTTAGGTGGTGATGGTTTTCTTAAGCTGTTTTTCAGCAGCAATGGCAGATGTTTGAAACTTGTGATTTAAAGTGGTAATGCTCCTCACTGGAGAGTGACGTGTGGCCTTTTTCCAAAGGAAATTGGGTTTGATTTTACCACACTATTAGCGCTGAAAATCACATACTGAGCCTGCACTGTAGAGTGTTTTTCCTGGGCTTAAGTGTGCATCTCAGAAATGAGGCACTGTACATGAGTGAATTAACTTCACTCTGCAGTCAACTGGGTAGGCCTCAGAAGGGCTTTAAAAGCACAGGCTATTTTTCACATGGCTTGAAAAACTTAAGGTAAGGAAAGCGTGCCCCACAGTGCCTGCCGTTCCACCGGTCAAAATGCTCTTGTTGCCTGGGGAAATGCACTCAGCTCTAGAAGTGGAGAGGGCATGAATCCTATTTCCAGGTCTGTACATCAAAACTTTCTGTGCTTCACAAGTCCTGTTTAGTGTGTCTGACTGGTGCTGAGCTGGCTGGAATTTGAGAGATGCAGTTTGTTATGGAAATAGTAGCCACTGGGGAACAGCACATGATCCAATGGCAACTAATTTTTATTTGACCACTTTAAGAGGTTTTGAGAATCTCACACTGAATGTGTAGAGCAGGGATTTTAGCAGGCACATTAACACAGACCCTGAGGGTGGTTGTGCTCCACAAAAATGTCTCAGCTGAGGTCAGATGCAGACCGAAGTCCCTGATCTCCTAAGAAGTGCCACTAAAGAGTCTGCACACACTTTTCAAACAGAGTTTGGTGAGAGATGGCACCATCCCAGCATTTAGCCAATTAGTTTCTGTGGTTTTGGATGCTTTATATCCCTACGGCTTTACGGTGTTATCTCTTTTGATATTCTGCTTCTTTCTCATAAAGCAAACAGATATAAACACTGAAAGAAAATGAATGGAAAAACTGATTGCATTTGAGTATGCATATGTACATTGCCTTGAGTCATGCACACCATCATACCTCTGGTCCACACAGCCCTGAGGGTGTTGTGTTTGTTACAAGGATGTGAGAGGAGTGTGCTTTTTGCTGGGATTGCACAAGCTGTAAGGTGCCATTGCTGGGCCTCGAGCAATAGTGGTGAAGGGGGACATGTGTCACTTCAGGCACCGGGTGCTGGCTTTGTCCTCTGCAGGTTGATCAGCTGGATCCACCCTCACCCCAAGCGGGACAGGCAGGGTGGCACTGAGGGGTGGCATGTAAAAACCAGCAGCCTCCTTTCCTGGCAGATGGAGCCTGGGAGCACTTTGCAGCCAGCCCTGGAAGGTGATAATCATGAGAGGGATAATGGCTTGTTTCGGGTTAATAGATCCTGACAGCCTAATTTCCCCTGGTGCAAATAAAAGGGAATAAATCTTACAAATACTGTAAAATCAATAGCTAGCAGTGAAGGGGCTGACAACAAGATCCTATATCCACAGCACATTTTTTTTGGTGAATTGTTCATTTCACATTTGAAGTGGATGGGTTCCCTGTGGCTTTGCTAGAGCCATGTAATCCTCCATTCTCCTTTCTGTCATGCCCATCTCTTCAGTGCTTGTGCTTTACTTGGTTTCCTTTGAGTAAGGAATTTGAAGCCTTGAGCTCATTGGAGGGGAATGCTGCCTTGCTGAGGGAAGACTCACAGTGCTCTCACTTCTCAGGGAACTTTGGAGCCTGCATGGCTCACCTGGTTACAGGTCTTTATCTGTAAACAGATGCCCATAGCCTGACCTTCCAAAGTAACCCAGCAATTGGGAGCCTTTGCTTGCTGCTCTGTGGCCACGCTCTGCTCCCTAGAGGAAGACCACAACCTTTCTTATGTTATTGACCTGAAATATTGACAGTTACCACTGAACTTTCTTGCATTCCCAAGGTCAGGGTTTAAGATTCATGCACCAAGCAGCCAGAAGTTTCTCCAGATACATCTGCAAATCCACTGAGGATAGTCTGCAGTGAGTGGGGATTGGCAGAATTACAAAATAGATCATGAAATAGGAAGGAGTGCTGACAGACGCTTTGCAGGCAGAGTCACAAATGTCTTCTTGCACAGAGTAAGCTTGAGGAGGACCTCAGGCTCCAATATTGAGGAACTCCTGGCTCCTTGGGCTGGAATGAGCATGGACTGAGCAGTCCTCCTATAGGATCGTGCATGAAATCTTGAGTAAGGCTTGGGCTGGAGTGTTTTCTTGCTATTGGAATCCCTGTGAATGAAAATCAGTGAGATGGATAGTCTCTATTCTGTACTCTTGTGGACCTTACTTTAAAGCCAAGGTGGCAAAACTATATTTTGCAGTTTTCAAATACCAGAGATTATTTAGGTTGGTAAAAATGGTGGAAAAAATTTACTATCCTCTCAGAGAAAAGAATCACATAGCAAGAATTTCAGAGAAGCCTGTGCCAGTGGTTAATCCAGCCTTTCAATTATAGGGTTTGGGCTTTTTCCTGTCAAGGTATTTGCCTTTGAGCTTTTGCTTGAAGTTATGTCCCTCATTAAAAGGAAAGAAAATGCTCAGTTTCTTTGTTTTCTGTGTGCAGACATTCTTGGACAGAAACGGGTGAGCTCTTTTCCTCAGCCTGTTTCAGGTTCCTACTTCCTCACTGCTGAAGGACACTCAGAAACAATCCACTATGTTAGGGCACTGTCCTGGGACTCAAATTCCTGTCTCTGAAACGGGCTTCCTCTGTAATGTTGACCTTGTTACCTCCACTCCAGTTTTTCTTCTGTCAGGTGGCTCCTTTCTTCTTTTTCCTGTCTCTGGAGCATGTAGTTTTCAGTCTTTCCAGGCTCACTGTCCTCACTCTCTAAGTATGGTGCTCATTCAGTGACATCCTTTACTTTGCTGGCATTTCTGTTATTACATGTAGAACAAAAGTACTGCTGGGAGAAGCCTATTAGGGTTTTTCCACTGACAGCTGATGTTCCCTTTGAGATTTTCTCCCTCTGTCCTGTGTTCTGTTCTCCCCTCTCTCCCCCCATGTATTTGCCATTTATAGTGCTGATGACCTGGTGCAATGTATTTTCTTCTCTTGTTGCCATCGGGGGGCTGGGGGGGAGACACTTTGCATAAAGTAATTTAAACAGAAGTGTGTTTTTAAGAAGCAGGTGTATCACTCTTACTATGTCATGCATGCAGAGACTAAAATTGCTTTCAGAAAGGGCTGGTCATTCTGCTGCTTTCTGTGAGCTCTTTATCCTCTCAGAAAAAGAGAATCCCCATCCTCTCTCTACCACTAAGAAATCTGCTGATTTCAAGTAATACTAAATGCAGAGCAACATGAATGAATTTATGCATAGAAGTTTAATTTAAATTGTAGCTATGTTTCCTTGTAGTGTTTTTTTTTTTTTTTTTTGGTGGAAAAAATCAGAAACTGATGCATTAGAGTTCTACCTCTCTGTTGTGAAAGGTAAACAAAAATCAACATGCTGTGGGCAGTCTGTGTTTACAGAGAAGAGGCTGATGCCAAGCTGGGCAGAGAATCCCCTGGTGACTCCTATTCATAGTACATATTTTCCTCTGTTGGAGTAACAAATGAAATAATCATAATATTTAGCAATAATGATATTAGGGGGTTCACATGTAGAGTCTTTTTTCAGTCAAAGATTACAGCACTCTGTTCTGACTGATACATTTGTGTTTTGAAGATACATATGCTCAGGACAGTAAAATACTTTTCAAATGTTGTCCAGTGCCAGCCCTGGGAAATGGGATCACTGGTGATGTACGTCAGTGGTTGCAGAGATGGCTTTGTGGACAAAGGGTCTGCTGGGTGGGAAAACTAATCTACAGTCATGAAAGCACCGAAGCACTTGGTGTCCTTGGGAGAGCTGGAGCCTCTTTGTGCTGTGCAGACCGTGGGAAATGGAAATGTTATCCATGTGCCAAATGATTTTTCATGTCAGTGGAAGTGGCAGAAGGATAAATAGAGGCACATAATTGGAAGTGGGCCTCTTGACTTCCCACATCTCTGAGAGATGTATGCAGGTGAACACTGAGTGTGCACCGCTGATGAGAGTCCATGAAGGAAGCCTTCCTGGACACATCTGGCTTTGAGACATGGAGAGAGAGCCAAGGGAGGTGCTTTTGACAAATGTCTTGTAGCACTGAATTCACCCTTCTGCTTTGGGATTCTGTTCCCCAGACACAGCAGGCTGGCACATCAGGAGTGGGCTGTAAGCTGTGCCTTGTATCAGGTATCACGAGGCATAATAGAGACCATGACTGTGCTGCAAATGTGTGGGATGCTGGGGCTGTGAAGGGGCGCCTTGAGGGGAATGGGATAGTCTGAGTCTTGTGCTTGCTCTCTGAAACTTGGCAGATGTGTTGAAGTCATTTATCTTGAGTCATTCATCAGGTCAGTGACAGAGGCAGAAATAGAATCCAAGTCTTCTGATTGCCAGGGCCACCATCATATCTCCAAAACCATATTGCTTCTTCAAAGTTATTTCAGAAGTATGCAAAGTGCCAAGGGATCTTGCACTTTTCTACCCAACTAGCTCTTTGAGGTGGCCAGGCAGGTGCTCTTTGATCATGGCTGTATATTTAAAATCTGTGGCAGGTCCATTTTGCACAAGAGTTAAAAATGCGTTTTTCATGTGGTGAGGATCTTTTGCTACTGCAGACAGAGGCAGGGCTGTGATGCTAGAGATAAAATAAGGTAGCGCTTTGCACTGCAGCTTTCAAGATGACCTTGACATTAAACAAAAACACCTTGAACATAAATCAGGAATGCTTACATATTTGTTTATGATTTAGGAAATGCATTTTAAATATGTGCTTTACAGCCACCTAAGAGAGAACCTCTAGGAAACTTCTGCATGTGTTCTGATTCATACACTATTCAGCATAATGATGTAGAATCATGCAGACCTGACTGGTGTGGAAATCAAGCCTGGGAGGATTTGTTAAACAAGAACCTGAGCCTAAGTCCTCTGAATTCAATCCTCTGGGGCTTCAATCAGACCCTGTATGCGTTTTCTCCTCTCCTCTCCCCAGTGTTGTGTTCTAACTGCAGCTGTGACCCAAGTCTTGCTGTGGATCTCCAGCAATTTGTTCACGCTATGTGACAACCATATTGCTCTTCCAAAAAGACTGCCTTCATAGGAGGTTCTTCCTCTTTTCTATACAGCACCTTTCCCTTTTAGGCCTCCCTTACCTTCTCAAGGAAACATAGCTGTAGGCAAGTGCTGGGTATGGCATGAATAATCATGGTTGTGATTCAAAGGGTCTTGTAGCATTGCCATATCGATGAGTACAGCAGTGGGGAGCAGACACTGTGAGCGTGCCACTGCAGGCAGAGTAATACAGAAAGTGTTGATTTTTCTTTCAGCAACGAACATTGTGCTCAGCAACATTTTCCCATCAGCTGTGGGGTGTCCAGGGCTGCCCGGTATCAACTGCATCCATTGCAAGGTGGCAGAGGCTGAGCAGGGCCTGCAGGCAGCCTCCTGCCATGCTCCATCACATCTGGGGCTGGTAGTGGTAGGGCAAAACCTGTCCATTCCATTCCTCCCCTGCTGCATCCTGTGCATCCATGAAATACTAGATATTCAAAGATTTTTGGCTTGGGATGACTTACATACTATTTCTACATCCCCTCAGGACCTGTGGGGTGAAATGCATTTTGCATGTGTGCCATTTTATTACTGTTTTTTTTCCTAAAAGAAGGTAGGCTTGGGGCTGCAATCAAAGCAAAAGCCAAAAAGAAATCCTAAAGTGCTAAGAGAAGTTGAAACAATGCTTCTGGGATGGAACATCTCTTCTGGTGCTGTCAGGCCAATGCACTCCCCTGAGTTGGAGCTCATGTGTCATTGGCTTTTGCTGACTTGAAACTTTTTTTAAATTTTATTTTAATATTTTAAATGAATATTTGTCTTAATTTTGCATTTATTGACTAATTAATATTTAAACATATTTAATAACTCCTGAAATGAAACCCTTGTCATGTGGACATTGGGCTTCTAGTCTCAGCAAGGGCAGGCATCAGCAGTAAAAAGATAAAAAGCCCAAAGCAGGGACAGTGTTACTGTAAAAAACACAGTTCCCTCTCTCAATAAACATGTTGTGGGCTTGTCTCTGCACTGGCAGCAGCAGGGAGCAGGCTCTTCTGGGAATGCAGTGCTGCACTCAGCTGCGGTGTCAGAGGGCTGGTTACAGTCCTGATGCCACCCCCTTGTCTAGGGCAGCAAGGAGGGCCAGGCAGGGATGGCTCCCTTGCACTCTGTCCCTGCCCCTGAGGATGTCGGGTGCTGTCTCTGCCAGGGCACCGGCTGTGCCCCCTTTGCAGGGATGCAGTAGAAGATGACGATGACATGGCCTTTGGCATGGCAGTTTTTGTCACTTCAGTCTCCTCACATATTTCACTTCTTGACCTGACACTCTCGCTGTTTCCTTCAGCTCTCTCCAAGTTATTTATCCCTCACTGCAAGGAGCCAGCTCTCTGTTCTGGTTCCTTTTGGGTAGAGCTTTGTCTGAACGCAAATTCCTTGAACTCCCATGTCTCTGATGCTGTAGGTGCTTCCAGCATGAATTTTCTAGCCTCGCACTTGCCCTGCAGACATGGGCTGTCCTGAGAACTGTTCTATGCAGAAGCTTCTTCTCAGTCTAGTTCCACTAGATCCCCTGAAAAAATCCCTACAACTTTCCTCCTGCTCGCTGTTGGTGTTTGTCCAAGTGCTCACGTGCTGATAAACAGAAATTCAGTTTAACAGCCTTGTGGTCTAGAAAAAAATGTGCTAAAGCAGTCCTGAAAAATTCTGAAATAAGAAACAAACCAAACACAAAACAACAAAGAAAAAGTATTCTATAGGATCATTCTGCCTGTAGTAAATTAGTTCTGTGTCATGCAAATTTACTTAGTGGGACATGAAAGATTCTCAAATTCCGTTTAAGTACCACAGAACTCCTCTTTATTTATAAAGACATTGAAATAGCTTTACATCAGGAAGGAAGCAGCTCTCAGCTGTACAGCCACAGACTTTCCTAATGCCTGGTCATCGTCTTTGTTTTCCATCTATGCTTTCCAATGTACTCAGTGGATTCAAGTGTTTGGTTGTACATCTTAGGAGTCAAGATGTGTAGTTGGCAGTTTGGAATGGCCAATTTCAGGCCTCTGTGTGCAAATGAAGAACTCAATATAAAAATAATAAGATTTGGTCCCATATATCTAAACAGTGGAACTGGAAATCCTTCGTAGCTCTTTGCAGCGAGTGCTTTGTTGATATTAAAACTGTTGGTCAGGGTAGGGCTGGAACAGATGTAATTTCCCAACTTATTCCTGTTTCCTTGGGCAGTAAACCCGGGCAGATGGGAATGACAGGGCTGTAGCAGGTCCATTTAGGTGGACCCCAGTGAAGATAAAGCCAGAAAGAACTAACTCAAAAGTGGTTTTCTACCTTTTATTTTTTCTTTTGTATAACTACTAGGAAGTGTCCTTGCTCAAATCCTGTGACAAGTATTTTCCACCTGGTGAATGTTTTCATTTTATGAAATCTAGTGCTCCTCTTGGCTATTCTGTGGAGCCTAATAAGCCTTATCCTGAGAGCTATTTATCTATGTCCTTATGCTGGGAACACTGACAGTCAGACTGGAGAGCATGTGTTCTGCATGCTGAGCCATGTGCTAAAACGCCAAGCTGCAAAACATACATCCTATCTTTCTGCAGGTACACAGTGAGTGTACATAAAAGAAACGATGCGCAAAAGCCCACAGGATAATAATCAATTGTTTAGCAGCCGCTACTCAAGCTCTGTGGCTTATCTAAGAGCAAGGAGTGACAAACATCTCCCTGCTCTGGGAGAAGCTGTGGTTGTGATAATGGAAATGTTATTGGTTGTTAATGTTTCACACTATTCAGAGCAGCAAGGAAACTTCTACCAGTTTTGAAGTTCATATGCCTAAATAGAAACCTTAAATCTAAAAAATCCTTGGAGGTTTTGGAGAAGTTTAGATTATGAATTTGAAGCTAAATTTTACAGGTTCAAATCCCTCTGCATTTGGAAGAGTCTGAAACTTGGACTGAACTTGTAGCTTTAAAGAAAGCTTCCTTACACACTTGCTAATTTTTTCCTTTTCACCCCTTGTGATGCATCAGTAGTTCTTTTTGGTTTGTATGGTTCTGCAGCAGGCTCTGCTACATGCTTTGCACTATGTTTGGTGTAAGTCAGAATAACGTTCTGGACTATGATAGCTCCGGAAAAGAACTTGACAGTATATTCAAAGGGAGCTCCTGGGACTGTTTCCCCACTTAATAGCTACAGTGAGAAAGCAGAAGTTATGAAGGCAATGGAGATGGGTACGGGCTAGTTCCAATGCTTAGTGAGAATTAGTATTATTACAGCCCTGATGAAATATTGTAGCAAAATACACCAGTGATGGGGTGGGAGGTGTGAGTTAAAGGAGCGCTGATGCCGGGAACAGGTGTATAGGTCCATCCTCATTCTCCACTGAGATATTTTTCAGTATGTGAATCTGACCTGAGCATGTTAGAAAGCTCCAAGACAAATTTTTTTCAACATGTGAACTTAAGATCATGTCCAGAAGGTACTATGGATGTCATTTTACTCCCATTCTATACCACAGTTTATTATTTGCTTGGTCATGTGCACTCTTACCTTCTTCTGAAGTATGGGTTACCAGCGGGTTTCAAGGCTCAGAGAATCAGTGACATGAGAGATACCTAATCATAAAGGATGAGTTACTCAGTTCTGTGATAATAACTGAGAATAGTGACAGCTTGGTTTTAATAATCATAGGTCTTCATTTTCCTGATCATCCCGACTTCTGTCAGTAATTTCATTTTCAGACACTGTCTCAAATTTGTTATTCTCTCTGCAGTCCTGAACCCTTGTTGAAAGACCACTACACCGGGGGGATGCTGTTCAGTGCTACACCATTCCAGCGGCTGGTCTGGATGATTATTGTGAAAATTTATTATAATCTAAAATGACAGGAAACAAAACATGCCATATTAATATTCAAAGACTTTAAAATGCTCCTTCTCTCAATGCATGCTGCATGTGACTGTGGCACCTTTTAAGGATACTCTTCAAAATATTTTGTTCTTTTTTGAAATGGTCTGGGAATTGTACTGCTGGTAATTTGTGATCATAAATAGTTGACTACTAGTAAAAAGTATTCAGAAACAATTTGACAAATGGAATTTTGGTTCATATTTATTCCTCTTCCATCCTTTGCACATTTCTTTCTTTGTGTGATGTTGGTACCTGTTTGCAAAATTTCTTTTATGTTGAAAGATGCAATCTGTCAGTAGATGAACTTCAGTCTCTGCTGTTAAAACTCTCTTGTTTTTTCTTAGCATTTACATTCATCATGTTCATAGAACTGAGGCAGCTTGTGGGGATAAAGTGATCAGTGATCTAAGTGCAACAATTGTCCAGGAAAAGCATTTAAATAGCACAGGTCAGATTTGTTGGCACTAAACCCTTTGCTCTTCAGTATTAACTAGGAAACATATTTCATATTTGTAGCAATTAGTCTGTTCACAAAATAAAGGAAACCTCAGAATGTGAACCTCTAAATAAGTTATTTACTTTCAATAATTTATGTAACTCTCCAGAAATCTAATCCAGCATCTGCTGGAGGCAACACAAATTTCCAGTGATGTCAAAGATCATTGGTTAATCTTGTTAGTGATTTGAGTGGATTTTTTTTTTTTTTTGTAGTTTGCCGTTGTTTGGGCTTTATGAAAAACCTGTTCTGGATCCTCTGTGTCTTGTATTAAATAGGGATAGACTAGTTGTGATGGTCTTTGTTGCATATGTGGACTTTTGTAAGCCTCAATATTATTGCAAGGAATAGAATTTTTACGCTTTTAACTTGTGCCATTTAAAATTGTCTTTAATTTTTTCTGAGATGCTGATCTCTCCATCAGCCTGAGAGCTGATAACTGAGATACCTCGGTAGCCACATATTGAACTTGTACAGTCATGGAAGTTGCAATTGCCGCACGTCTCTCTTTCACTCAAACCTACCAGACCTGAGGAATCTTTGGTGTGCATGCTGATGGGTGCCTTGAGTGCCAAATTTCTGTTAGGCAGGGAAGGGCTGGACATGCCGGGAGAGAGTTCAAAATGGAGAAAGGTTGGATTTTAATTCTTTGTCAGTTGTACCAGTAGGGCATGCTGGTTGCTTCTGTCATGGTTGAACATGTGATGTGTGAAACGCCAATGCTCTTGGCCCCACACTCCTCTCTGGCAGACGTGAGGGGCTGTGCAGTGACCAGCAGATCATCCCAAGCAAGGCATTAGCCCTGAACTAAAGGGTGCCCACATCCCTTGTTCAAGTTGGGAGCTGGCACTGAGGAAAGAGATGAAAGCACTGGTAGCAAAAGCTTCAGCAGCATCAGCAAACAGTGGGATGGGAGAGCTCTGCAAAGCTTAACAGTTTAATTAATGTGAGTTAGTTTTTTTCACAGGCCTAAATATTGTGATCTCTTCTACTTGCCTTTGCTCAGTTTCCACAGGCTGAACTGAGGGGTTTTTAAACCATTTCCTCTACATATATTTCTGTACTGTCCCTTTCTTTGACTCCTCTGGCACATAATCACTTGTCAGATTCCTAGGCCTTCAGGGCCAGTTCTGGTCCTCAAAAAATATACCATGTAAACCCATTTTTTTCCAAGTCTTCAGCTTTATGATTGCTGCAACTGATGGCTTATTGCCCTGGGACGTTTGAAATACTTAGTATACTGTCTGAGGGATTCCAAGTCAGTTACCCTTGAGCTCACACATCACAAGATGTGACAAAAATCAATAAAATACTAAAAACCTTCTTCTGCTTCAGGTTTTTCATTCCTCTGGTGTGTTCCCTGTGCTTGGGGTTTTCTTGTAAGACCAGGATCCTTGCTGTTTTTACGTACATGACCTCTTCTCTGCAGTGGAGTATCTGTGGCATCTTCTGTCTTTCTTTTAAGTAGGTGATGAGCAAAATTTGCCTTTAAAACTTGCTGTCCCACTTGACAGTAACATCTTGGCCAGCATGGTTGACTGATCACACTGCCTTACCAGCTTCTGTTTAATTACCAGCTTATCAAAGTGCATGTTTTTTCCTGCTCTGTCATTTTGGCTTAAATTGTTTCTTCTTGCAGAAAATTATTAGGGTTTAATGGTTCTTTTTCCAGTCCAGTCCTGCTAGCCTTGCAATTTCATTTAAAGACAGGCATCTAGAAGAAAAGAGGCAGGCAAGCTTCTTGGACAAATGCTGTTTGGAGTTTGTAAGTGAGTCTCCAATATCAAGCAGAGCTCTGAGACAGAGGCAGAAGATATCACTGCTGCTGTCAATAAGATGAAAAAACAATTCAGAGAGGCCACACCAGTCTGAATGGGTCTGGAGGCCTAGGGGAGGTGCTATGTGAGAGATTTTTTTCTGTTTTAGAGACAGCTGCAGGGTGGGGGGGGGTTTAAGAGTAGTGACAGATCAGTATGTCTTCCAGCATTATCCTCCTGTCCGGTTTTATTGGAATTTTAGTCAGTGATGGCTAATGAAATTAAGCCCTTTTCATTGGAGCAGTCCAACTGGGCGTGTAGTGGTTAATGTGATGGGATGTAACAGGAGAAATAAATTGCCTAATTTTTGCTGGTGGCTGCCAGTGCACTCCAAGCACCCCAAACACAGCGTGTGCCTGAGTGCTCTCATTTCTTCAGGGATAGCTGGCTTCATTTGTTGGCTGTTTTGTATCTGGTGAAAGGAAGAGGCTCTCAAAGAATGCACACCTCAAACAGTCTGTGAGATTTGAGGCAATATTTTTGCTTCAGGGCCTTCTTTAGGCCATGAGGAGTCAAAAAATAACAGCAAGCAGGGTTAGTAGAACAGCTAACCTCTGCTCTACATTTTTAGGAGCAAAAAGGAGGTAATTGCCCTTAACCTTATATCCTATTTCTATCCAGGGTTTTTGTTAACTCTTAACATTTTCAATGTGCATTTGCCACAGCACTCATTTTCCTCGCAACGCTTTTTTTCAGAGCCAGTGAAATAAAAAAAAAAGAGAAAAAACATGTTTTAATGTCTAGTCAGGGGGGAAAGTATTATCTCTAAGATGAGTTTGGAGAATATAAAAATGTGGAATGAGCTAGCTTGGTAGGGGTGCTGGGTGCTTATAAATTACTCTTTTTGGTTCTGGTGGTTTTTTACATGAAAGGAGCTTTGCCCTATAAGTGTGTATGTCTGTCTGGTAATGAGAAAATACTAAGTCATCAGTAGCTGATGTTACAGGGCAGTGTCCTCTGCTCCTCCTTGGGAAGCAACTATAAGGAGCTGATACCCTGCATTCCCATCATCTCTTTGCCTCTTGTATGGTGGCTTTAGTATGGGCTTTACTTCTGAATGAGGGCAGCACAGGCAACAGAAGTGCATCTTTCTGCCTCCCACCAGAGCACCTGCATCCTTAACTAGAAGATAAAAGGTGAGAATCCAGTTTGATTTTCAGACCTGATGTCCTTGTTGTGTGGTAACTTTGGCGTCACACGATCATGCTGTTTTCTCTTTACATACTGTACTTACTTATTTTCTGTGATGTTTCTGCTAACTCCTTTTTCACAGTTGACCAAAAAGTCATTAAACTGGAACAACTTCCATTTTACTTTCATTTTATGTTGAAATGATTTGGATTCTTGCCGGTGACCTCAGATGAAAGACTTGCTGTCCCATTACCGCTCACCTGACCTGTACAGCCCCTTGTTCTTACACCATCTTTGTGGCTTCAAAAAGGTTTTCTTTGTGTAAAGTGATGCTATGGATGCAAAACAGTTACAGGGAAAACATTGAGGGTGAGTTGATCTTCTGCTGTGAGAAAAAAGGCAAGTCAAAACACTGTAGACCATAAACTGAAAAAAAAAAAAGAGTGAACAGGAAAGTTTGGGAACAGATTTCGGGTATTCCAGATCCTTGTGGGACTTAGGGTTTTGTTAAGGAGTTTTCTCCAGTGCCTTTTAAGAATAAGCATTAATATCAGGACAACTGCAAATAAAAAGGGCTCAGTAGTCACAAAGAACATGTATTTTGAGTTCTGGGTACTGATTTTTTTTCCACTTTGCCTTGCAGGACACTTTCGTACCTATTAAGTTCAGGACAGTGTGTGCATAAAACACCCTTACATCAGCATTCCTATTCCTCCACTGCAGGCACTTTACACCTGCTCAATACTCACAGTGTGTGAGTGCAAATCACTATACAAGGCAATCAAGCCCTGTACAGCTTGAGAATTACTTCAGTAATGCACAGTTTATTTCAGTTGCATTCATGGAAGTGTACTGGTTTTTACTTAACACCTTAAGACCCTCTAATCAACGTGTGCAACTTCCTGGATGAATTGTCTGACTGTAACCTCTAGATGCTGTGAGTTCACATCCTCCTTTGGGGTTGTCTTTCAGTGAGAATATGTCACAAAGTCTGTTTTTCTCTGTGAGAAATGAAGGACTAAATTCCCCATATGCTGTTATTCTTATCAGCCCCAAACATGCTGCATAGGACTACAGCAGTTCAGTGGTGCTTTGTACTGAGGAAGAAAAACATATGAAGTCAAGCCTGATTTTCCAGAAATGGTTGCATGCATGAAGAGAGCTTTGCTCCACATGAAGGAAAGGGATATACTTTGAACTCTCTATCCCTTTGCTTGTGGAGCACTCATCCCCTCATACTGTTGTTCCCCTATGCTTCTGTGCAGACCTGTTAAGCAGCTGTTGTGCCGAGTTCTGTGGAATGAGAGTGTTTCCTGGCATGTTTGCAGTAGCCCAGGAGGTGCTGAGCACGGGTGTGCATCTCCTGTGCAACTGGCAGAAAGGAAGCAGTTAATTAGCCTCTTTTATGCCAGTGTCAATATGTTTCTATTACAGTCATGGGTCCATGTTGCTACCCTCAGGTGGCTAATTTACATGAAATTTCTCCTGTGTGTTGAGCTTTAAACAACATCTTGGGTAGCCTTGTTGATGGTTTTTGTACAAAAGGTTTGCAATTCAGTCCCACTTGGGACTGTGCTTCCAGCCACAGCACAAAAATATTAATACTTGTCTTTCTTTCCCTGTTCATAAACAAATTCTTATCACCATTTTCTCCCCCTAAACAAAAGAAATGGTCCAAAGCATTTAAGACATACAAAGCCAAGGCGTGCTATTTATAAAAAGAGCCAAGGCAGATAAAGAATGATTTATGATACTCATAGAGCACCTTTCAGCCAGCTAGGTCACATGACATTTTACAAACTGATTGTAGACATCCTGTCTGTGTGTGTTGTGAGATAAATGAAAAAAGTGTAACTTTTTCCAGAAGTAAGAAAAAGTAAGGTATGTTGCTACAGCAATAGCTTAACAAATCTGCACATTAATTTCAAGGAGACAGGGAACAACAGAACAGCAGGAAAGATAAATGTACTGTAGTTGGGTGGGTCTTGAAGCAGCACTAACACCTTTACTTCAGTGAGCAGTGATGTGTTATGTCAGTAATGATGAATGTCTGGCACTTTGGGTGTACCCTGTGCTGAGTTTTGGCTGCCTAAAAGTCAGGGGAGCTGCACCAGTTTATGCTGACCCAAGCATCTGGCCAATTCTCCATTAAGTTTATTCAGACTAAGTGAATTCCTGAAAAACACAACCTATAGCTGTTTTGGCAAGAGTAGAAAGGTTTTATTGGAGAAGACTCCCTTGCTGTCCTTACTGCTCTCTGTTCATTACACAGTTTTCCTAGAAATGAACCACACTACCGCTTTCCTGTGGTGTCTCTCCTCACTGATCTTACTGTCAACTTAGAGTCAGCAGTTTCTGTTGTAAGGAACCTTGTCATTGAAGGTTTTCTCCTGATACGTGGTAAGCCTCTTTCACCATGGACCCTCCACTCTGAATGGGTTGGTTGGAAATGCAGATGCGATGAATGGACCTGCCATCACTTCTTCACGTTTCAGTTTTCTTCTGGCATTGGAGAAATGTCAGCTTCTGCCCCAAGTGCTCTTCTTTCACTGTGAATTAAGCATCTTATATCACTGTCTGTCATAACAGCTCCTGCTGTTGCACACCCTTGCCCTTTGTAGATCTCCCTGTTTCCTGACTCTGTGAGCTTCCCCAGAGCATGACTTGCCTTTGGACAGGGGTCTTCAAATTATGCCTTTGCTTTGTCATGGGCCAGAACTCTTCATAGCTACAGGCAACTGTAGGAGCTTTGACTTTTTTTTGTGCCTGGGTAATCCATGGGCAGCATGTATGAGGTGCATTCTGTCTCTGTGCCTGCTTTGGGTGAGATGGCAATACAGGTAACCTCTCCTCTTGAAGTTGGAAGGATTAAGGCCTTCAGTACCTGCAAGACCCTTGTTCAGTTTCTGCTGTTAGCCAGACATGAGTTTTTCGCATGCAGGTTGCTGCAGCCTGCATTTCACGGATGCTGGTTAGCACTGCCTGCCATGCTGGGTGTACCTTAACACATCCATTCTGTAAGGTGAATGACTGAGACAGAGTAAGGCTGGATTTTTTCCAAAGTTGTATGGTATGCAATTGCATAAAAAGAAGAGGACCTGAGAATCTAGACTCTGTTCTTGAAATTGCCTGCCAGGCCGACTCATGGTTGAAGAGATGGGAGGTAGTTTAGGAAGCATCACTGTTTGATGATTGCTTTATAGTCAAGTAACCCAGATAAAGAACTCAGTTTACCGTGTGAACTACAATAACAAGCAATGAGATATGAGTGGAATATTGTTCACAGACTTCGTGTGACTTCGTTCAAATCCTTGGTGTCTGTAGTGATCAATGTGAATGCATCTGTTTCCATATTGCAACTGAATGTGCTGCTAGAAATTACAAGCTGGAGAAGACAAGTAGAGGCTTACAAGGATCCTGTGATCATTAATACTGATTTAGACCAGAGAAACAGCTGATACATCTGCTTTTCTTGTAAGGTATTTGAAAGATCTATCTGTCTCTTGTCTTAAGAGAAATAATCCTGAAAGAATTAAGGGTGACAGATGATCAGTTGAGCTATTGATCTGTTGATAGATCAAGCTATCACATGAATACTTACATGACCTCATACATAAAGTGTGCGAACTTCTGCTGAGGTAGTAAAATTGAAATAATATTAATAATAATTTTTCCCATTCCACAGGCTGTGCGTGTACATGCGTATGTATCTTGGTGTATTGCAGCAGGTAAAAGCATTACTCACAATTCCACAGAGAGCAGGGCTGTAACAGAGATGTGTTTTGTGTTCAGCTCCAAATGTGGGTAGACCTGCACTTTTAATAAATACATGAGTGATGGCTATGGTGTGGAAAAGTTGCATCCTGTGAGCCTCCCACTGCTACTCAGTGGTTTAATTGCGTAGGTGTGGTGCTGTTATCTTGGAGATTACAGTGGGGTCCCTTGAGTAGCTCTGTCAGTACCATGAAAAAACCCCAAACCTGAGCAGAGGACAGAGCAATTGAAATGGCCTCAAACTGAATGAGCTGATAGAGCTAGTAATAAGTAAGCACGTTCATTTTACATGCTCTGAAGCTTATTCTAGTTATGTGCCACTAGTTGTCACAGGCTGTGCTGGTTTTGGCTGGGGTACAGTGAAATTTCTTCACAGTGACTAATATGGGGCTGTGTTGGGATTTGTGCTGAATGCAGGGTTGGTAATATGTTTTTGTTATTGTTGAGCAGGGCTTACACAGAGAAAAGGCCTTTTCTGCTGGTGAGAATGTTGGAGGCTGGGAGGAGATACAGCTGGAACAAGTGACCCAAACTGACCAAAGGGATGTTCCATACCATATGATAAGCTCAGTATATAAAGTGGGGGGAAAACAGAGGAAGAGCAGAGACATTTGGAGTGATGGCATTTGTCTTCCTGAGTAACTGTTGTGTGTGATGGGTCCCTGATTTCCTGGGGATGGCTGAACACCCTCCTGCTCATGGGAAGCAGTGAATTAATTCCCTCTTTTGCTTTGCTTGTGTGCATGGATTTTGCTTTCCCTATTAAACTGTCTGTATATCTCAACCCATGAGTTTTCCAGCTTTTACCCTTCCAGTTCTCTCCCTGATGCCCCTGGTAGGGGAGTGAATGAGCGGCTGTGTGGGGCTTGGCTGCTGGCTGGGGTTCAACCACAACACAGGCAAATACTGACATCATGGATAAAGGCACTGTAATAGTCAGATATGTATGATGAGATGGGATGTAATCCTTATAGTGACAGAAGTATGCAGGTTCCATTCTTTCTGACTTCATTATTTTGGTATTCAGTGACCCTAAGATGTACTAAATGCATGTGGTTTTGGTTCTCAATCTTGTCTCCTGCCATCCAGGCACAGGACAGTGAAGGGGATGAATGACGGGGGGACAGGAAGGCAAGGCTGTCTGTTGTGGAGGTGAATTGAGAGATCATATGGGTTTAGCGTGTTGGAAGAAGGCTTTCAGTGCTAGCAGAAGGTCTTTGATGTGTTTCTTTCCTTCTGCAACCCTTTGTTGAGACAGCTGGGAACAATGGTATTCATTTTGATTTTGAGGAAGATAATACGCTCTGGAGTCATCTGCATTCTGTGTGGTTTTATCACTAACACCAACAGCCTGGGTAGGAGGAATGGACCCAGATGGGCTGTTGAGGTTGAAGAAAAAATTAACAATAGTGACCATCTGTCTAAGAGGAAGGACACTAGGCCATTTCAGAGTGCTTAAAATAGACAATGGTAGGATTCCTGTAGTCACAGTTGTCTAAAATACATAAGTAAGGCAAGTTTCATAGGGAGAAAATATCTTTTATTAGATCAACAGACATGGCTGGAAAACAAAACAAAAATGTTTTTCAGGCTGAAATCTGGTCTCTCAGTTTCTTCTAACTGTATCTTGGTCTAACAAAAGATACCTTCTCTTTCTGTAAGCCTTGCTTCAGGGATAGCACTGTCCAATCCCGCACCCTCTCACAGGACGACACACACCAGAAGTACAGAGATACACTGTGTCCTTCATCCCAGCGTGCAGCATGTCCTGTCTTCAGGCTGTACCTTGGTCCAAAGGTGGCCAAACAGCATCCAGCACTCAGCCACGAGTCTGGGTTTGTGCCAAGTTCTCAACTGACTTGCTTTAAAAGGGATGCTGGTGGCTTGAGAGGTCACTACGGTAGGCTGTGGTTTCAGTGGTACGCAGCTGCTTAATGGTGAACACAAGATTCTGCAGTTGCTAAATCAGATATCCGTCATTTCTGTTGGGAGAGACCTCTAATACATTCTCCATTCCCATCCAGCCGGGACAAGTCACGGATGGTGACCATGGTTAGCCACTCCCCTCTGGACTAGTCCACAAAGCCCTTCTGGGTGCCACGACCCTCTTCATGAAGTACAACAGCTGCTTGCAATGGCACTTGGGAGCTTCTGGAGCTGAAAGGTGTCAGGTCAGGTTTATAAAAAGGGTTTGCGAATAAAAAGCTAAGTAGGAAAATGCTCTCCTGCACTTTTGTCTAGATTACAGAGACTTTTAAAGGAACTAATAGGAACAGTCTCTGATAAAGTTAAGAAGTTCTCAAAGGAAATTCAGGCATCTATTTGAGGAGTGCCTTTGATACATCATCTAGTAAGCTCTGATAGAAACTTTTGACCTTAGATTTCCCACAGACAGTTTCTGGATCTCCAAATAGTTTCTTTCTTGAATTATGTCCTAGAGAGAATCCCATAAAAGTACAAATAATTTCAGGCTAAAGAGGGACTGTGTTCTGTCAAAATGGGGGCAGAATTTCCCTACGAACAGAGAAGTTAAAAGGGTCTGATCAGGGAAAAACTCATGGAGCTGCTATTATGCCACATAGCTGTTCCAGAAAACAATGTCCCTGTATTTAAAAGTAATAATAAAACAAATGTACTTACTTTGTTACTTAAAATAACCCTAGGAGATTAAAGCTGAAGATTAAAATGATAGTTTTCATTTGTCAGTATTCATATTTTTTGACCACGATGCAGTTTCCTCTGTTAATGAGGTGTTAGCGATTTTCATTTTTGCCTATATAGTCATTTTCTGCTCAGTTTCAATGTTAGATTTTATGCCCCAACACAGAGATACAATCACCAGAACAGACTGTTAGTTTATATTTAAAATTCCTCAACTGTTATGGGATTTGTTAAATTAACACATAACCCCACAGAAACAATTCTGTTAGGCTTGAGCATTTTAAAAGTCCTTCAGAAATGAAAGTGTAGGAATGTCGCATCCAGTATTATATTAATTTGGAAAAAAAATATTTCATAATATTTTTCCCCAGTACTGTCAGTAGATGAAACCCAAAAGTTGTGCCACCACAAGTCAAAGGGAAATCTTAAGTTTTTCTCTGTACACTGAAAATTTACAAAGCATGCATTTGAAGGTGTTTGGCAAAACATTTTACTTTTATTAAAGGCATTAAAAGGTTCTGGGCAGTTTTGAGATCAGTACAGAAAATCGCACAAATACTTGGGAAGACATCACTGCTTGCAATTACATGTCACTGGGAGCTAACTGGAACTAAGAGCTTAGAAGTGACTAGTAACCTTCACTTTTCCTTCACCCCAAATATTTCTAGCCATTGGGAACAAAACTTTATGGATGAACTCTGGTTTAGACCATGTGTATATATTTCAGAATGCATTAATGACTTAAGTACACTTTGCAATATTGCAGTATCGAGTGTAGTGTAACAGATGTAACCTGTGAATGCCAAATCTATTCCAATTTATACTGAAGCAAAGGTTGTTGCTTATTCCTCTCATCTTGGCAAGAAGTTGCATGTTAGACAAATAAGTGATATAATCTGATTACCAGGATTGCATTGGCTTTCAGGAGTGATGAATATGTGGGAAAAACATCTCTTGTGTATGGAAACGAGTGCAAAATGAAAACCTAGTTGCTTTTTCTATTGTAAGAAATTAAAAATAGCTGCACGGATATCACAGGAGTGTCACGCTTATTATGTTAATGAAAGACAAAGATAAAATTAATTGTTTCAAACAAAAGAAATTACATTTAGCAAATATGATGTGCTAGAGGGAGTTTTAAAGAAAGAAGGACTGGTTTCCTACTGCAAGAAGGACAATTTTGGTTCTACCATACAGGAACCTGTGGGATTTTTGAGGGTTTACATCTTGCTGAGGCATTGCACATTTAACAGCGGGGGCTAAAATGGTGTAGACTTGCTGATCCATGCTTAATTCTGGAATATCCATTGACTGTCTACTCTTTGCTAGAAATCTCCAGAATTAATGTGTTTCACATGCACAGGTAAAGAGAAGAGGTCAAGAAGCTGTTAAAATGGCTGGGTAGATTTGTGACCAAGTATAGACATTGATAATTTGGGAGCAATCCGGACTGAAATGTTTACAAACAGAGCATGTGAACAGTAGGGTACATGGCTGTGGCTGCTGAAATCTGCTTGAGAAGCTGCCCTAGGAAAGCGCTATAGAGATGGACAATTTTATCCCTACGTGGAAGAGGTGCCAAAAGTGCTCATCTGTTGCGTACAGTTTTTGGGTAGAGCTGGGTAAAAAAGTACCCATCCAAGGTTTTCTTTGATGTCAAATTTGATTTGGGCCTAAAATATGCTTTTGTTCTTCTTTTCAATGCTTTCTTAGAAGAGCATATCTATTTTTTTCAAATCATTAGCCAAAAACACCTCCAACATGTGGACAAGCATTTGATCCAAACCTAACTTTTTCAAATCTTGTTTTCTCATGGAAGTTTGCATTACTCATAGAAGTTTCGGATGAGAGAATATATATATTTTTTGTAGTTAAGTGTCTATAGGAAAAAACTGCAATCAAACCGTGTTTCAGCCTCCTGCAATGTTGTAGAGCTTGGGGAGACTGTAGAACTCAGTGAGGAGCTTTGCCTTGATCTGAGCAAGAGCACCATGTCTGTGGGGCAGCATGGTTTAGGGAGCTTTTGAGGGCTTGGTGTATGGAGGAGCTGCCAGGCTCTGGCAGTAGACTGGGTTGTGCCTGTGCTGCTGAGCTAGGAAAAAATCAGTATCTTCTCAGGATGCCATTTCAAACCTTCTGCATTGCTGACACTCCAGTCTAGGCAGCACTCTCTGGGGAATTGTGCATAGATACTCACATTTGGACTTCATCATGGTAACCAGGATACTGAAAGACACCAAGAGACAAGATGCTATTGTTTTTGTCTCCATTTCTGTCTTCCCTTTTGCTTTTTTTTCATAGAACACAGCTGGTAGGACTAACTAACAGTGCCAGGTCAGGATACGGGCATTTTATATGGTCTCTACAATCATCTTGCTATCAAGGGGCTTAGTTTGAAAGCCTCTTGACTCAGCTCATCCACGAATTTAAAAGTCTCCAATCAGACCCAAGTAAGAGAGTGGGTTTTGGTGCTGTTGAATGTCCTGTGTTGAATGTCCTTAGGGCTTGCAAGGACATGCTGGGTGTACGGAGCTCATGTTACCCTCTTGCTTCCACAGGTTTTCAGGATCAAGACTGTGAAAGACTTCTTGGGAGGCAGAGAAGGGCTGGTTGGAAGACCAGGCTTCATTTCCCAAGGTCTTGGCACTGAACTTCTGCCAAGGGAATGTTCTCTATGTCAATTAGATTGCTTTGATTGTTGTGTCTGGGCATTGTTCTTTGAAGTTTTGCAGAAATTTGTTTTTGCTGAGCCATTCCTGTCGAGTGTGGTTGAGAGCAGTAGAGAGGACAAGATGCACACTTCAGTTACAATCGTAACAAATCTCTGTGGCTATAGTTTGAATTTAGGTACCTCTCTGTGTCTTGTAGTGGTGCATGGAGTATGTTTTTTGCATGTACACTTGTCTGACAGCCTGTGGCATGCCTGCAAGAGCTGCAGTGTGAGGCTTGTGGACTTGGGAAGGAACTCAGAGCTTTATGCCTGATCGGATGTGTTTGCAGTTTCTGCCAACAGTCTGTGATGAACCGTGACACACAGAGGGCCTGTCCACTCCTATACCCATCACTTTCTGCCTTCCAGCATGCTGATGACTGCCTGGCATCACACTTAGGTAAAGGCAGTCCTCCTGTAACCTGGGACATTCAGGGACCATACCAAGGTTAGAAACTCCAGCTCTAGAATGGCTTGCTAGTGTTAGCCTACTGCTCCAAACAAATAGATTGGTATGGTTCCAGGCAACTCCAACCTGCTGAGAGTAGTAAGTCATTGCTATTGACAGGCAAATGTAATAAGGGTTGGTAGGCCTTAATCTATAAGGTTTTACATGCCTGTAGACATTTAAGCCCATTCCCATCAGTTCTCTCAGCAGAACAGTTAAGGAGCAACCAAGGATGACAAGGAATTGACCTTCTATTAGAAGTTAGCCATGCTGACCAAGGGCATGGACACAAGCCATGCTGGTAAAGCATTCCCAGACTATCCATGGTTTGAGGATGAAGGGAACAACCTTGCAAACTGCTGAACATCTTTCAGAAAGGCTTAGTACTCAATTTCCATTCAGGGCTCTGAGAAGGCTCAAGCGTTTTCTGGAGACACTCAGCAGTTTGTAGAATTAGGCCAGAAGAGAGCTGCCTGTCAATCTGGTCCTGTCCCTAAGCAACAAAATTATTTAAAAAGAATAGAGTGTCTCTGATTCTTCCTGTTTCCATTTGTAGATATAAATATATGTATGTTCAAATGATTTTATGAATCCGATTGTGAGTGGCACCTGAGAAACACTCAAATGCCTGAATTTTAATGCAGTTACTTCATGAGGAGAGTGGAAGAAAAAGTAATGAAGCCTGTTAAAAGGGAGTATCTCTGCTGCTTGTTTTTGATTCATAAATATTCATGAACACCCCCTCTCCTTTCTTTGCCCTTTGACTGATCTATTAACTGGGAGCCATTAGCTGTGGATGAGGCTTGAACCTCATAAAACATTTTGTGGTCATCAGACGCATTATTGGAGGAATTTGCAGACACAGATATTCTTGACATTCACATCTGTTCCATCTAATTATTCCTAAATTGAAATTGTAAGCCCCTCTTTGTGACCATGCAGGACATTTCTGTGGAGTTGTGTTCTTATAGCAGGGGTTTACAACTTCAGCCAGGGAATGAGCGAGACAGTGATAAAACTTCAGTTTTTCTTTGCAGCATTCCTAGCAATGTCAAATAAGCGTATGTGATATACGGTCAGGCCTATGTACTATGTAAAAATGCATTATTTTTTATGTGAATATTTTATGGCGAAGGTCAGAAGGCAGTAGTAGAGAGATTATTCATTGCTTGAATAAGGGTGAATACCCCTCAATCATTCAATGGTAGTAGAAAGTATTCTTCTGTCAGGATTGAGTATGCCATGAGGGAAGGTCTAGGTTTTGAAGCAGATTCACGCTTGGAGACTCCCAAGAGGGTATGCCAGGCAGTGCAGTCTTCACTCCCTTGGTGCAGCCCAGGAGCCCTATCAGAGGAGACTGAACCAGTGCTCAGGGTTCCATTTTTTGCTGGCCAAGTAGTCATGACAAAGACAAGGACACAACCATAAGTATTTTAGCTATTTGGATCTTTGGTGGGAAAAGTATTTGTTCAAATTGCTAGTTCTGTTTTTTCCCTTTTTTCCTACTGATACTGTACCCACTCCTTTCAGTGTGAGTTTGGGGGTTTTTTTTCCTCCTTTTTTTATTTTGTCATGTCTCTCTGGCCTGATAAGTAATACCTGATGTAAAGATTGCTTTTGTGACATAAATACCTGTCCAGCAGGAACCAGATGAAACCAGATGTGAATTAATTTCACAGAGAATACGAGATAACTGGAAAATGCTAACAATTTTTGATCATCTCTTTACTAGAGAAGACACATTAAATTAGAGGTGAATGTTTTCTTAAATGGCACGTTATTTTCCTGTTCTCACTTTCTCTGCATCCATTCTTTGCTTCACCCCCAGATTATGGGGATGGACCTTCAAAATCAAACAGGTCATCCCATAATGTTAGGAATAGGTGGAAACTGATGTTATTCTTTGTTACAACAGATTGATTTGGGGATTTAAGGATGGAGCAATCAAATGACCAGATGCTTGTCTGAAAGGAATATCCAGTCCATATCTCACTGAAAAAGAAAAAAAAAAAGTTTGTTTATTTATTGCAATTATTTACAGACTGCTGATTCACTGCCCTGTTTCAATTTTTATTCTTCACGCACACACCCACCCACCCCACTGCGAATACGTTATAGAAAAGCTGCAAATTACAGGATGTCTAATTAGAAAGCTTTGAGGAAAAGATGACAAAGAATCATTCACCATGGAGACAGAACTTGCTTGCTGGTTTATAGCCAGCTAAACAATGCCGGGGACTCTGATAAGCTATTCCTGGGGAGAGTAGGAGTTAGCCTGTGGAAACGCAGGGAGCTGGTACACAGCATATTATGGAAGAGCAAAGCCCTCTTCTCTTATACAGGGATCAGAGAGAGGGATGCAAGAGTACAGAGTGGTAAATACACTGGCCACATCTTGGATCTGTTTTATAAGCTGATATAGTGCCTGATTCAGACCTCTTAAGACAGCAGAAAATCACTCTTTTCTTTTAGCGAATGTTGTTAGGTCACAAGCAAAGCAAATCTGTGGTTTCTTTGTAGACCTGGTCATCAGAGACGATCTGGAGACAAGAGATCTGAATCTTGCTTACAAGAGTGCTAGATTTTTACAGTGCGCAGATTGGAGGATTTTTTAACTTTGGCTGCAGAATCCAAATGTTTGTTCTCAATCTGTATTCTCTCAGCCCTGTGGAACTGGCCAGAAAAAGGATGTTTGGTTCAGGGCTATTTTTACATGTGAGATGTTTGTCACTAGCAGAAAATTTGGCATGATAGGCAGCCTCTGCGTAAGACAGTCTGGGGACAAGAATAGCAGAAAACGCTGTGTATGAAGACTGAGGTTCATGTCGAGAGAGATCTATTATTGCATGTAGAAAAATTGCACAGTGCGTGACTGGGTAGAGCACGCAACATCAGCTTCTCTACCCATTTCGGAGACGTGCCATTCTGAAGCCTTCAGACTGTTTTCAGCACAAAGGCTTCCAAATTCCTTCACATTCCTTGCATTCCAAGAGCTATGTAGTGACTCCCATTCACAGCTTTGTGAGCTGTGGGCACGCATGTTGTCGTCACCACGGGATGTCATGCGTGACAACCTCACACCCGGCGCAGCATCACAGCAGCTCTGCACACGAGGTGTCAGATCCACCACAGTGCTGTGTGAGACACCCTGCTTTTCTCAGAGACAGGGCAGGCAGGGAGACTTTTACTACCACTTTGATTTAGGCTGTGTTCAAGCTAACGACCAATCTGATCAACCAAGACCTGCTTTGCTGCCAAAAACCCTAAATCAACCAAACCAAAGAAATCATACATTGCTGAGAATATACCTGCATTATGGAGAGAGAGAGAGCAAATTTGTCAGCAAATCTGACAAAACTCCTACTGTGAAAACATTTGGGCTCTAAATTTATACCTTTCTGCTCAAAGTATATCTGCCTCTTTAGAAGTACATTTTAATTTGCATTTGGAATTTATCATCAAGCTTGAACTGAGTGAAATCAGAAGTCACTGAGGGTTAGTTAAAAGGATTCTTTTGAGAACTAGATGAAGTTTGGGTTCTGTTTCAAACAGGGGATGTACATCAGGTTAGCTGAAGGAGTAAGTTGAATGCATTTTCAAAAAAAACCCAATCCAGGATATTTTTCTATTCTGAATTGCTGAACAGGTATCATTAACATACAAAAGAACAGGTTTGATAAAATCTACACTCAATTTTTCACTTCAAACACTTGTACCCCTGGATTGCTTGTATCTGGCAACTGTAGAGAAAATTTTACTCACATAGCAATAAGCCTTACAGAAATATTTTGTCATTAAAAAAATCCATAAATATTTAAACTTATGTAGATGAAACTAGGGCAGTGATGTTCCTTGATCACTGGGACCTCCTCCTGAAAATGTGAGAGAAACGTACTAGAACTGGGATATTCATATTTCTCAAGAAAACTTTGCTGACAGGTATCATTCAGGGAAAAGAGGATAACTTCTTTCAACATATTGAGACAAAACTTCAGTTCACTTTGCTTCTGGCTTTTGATGCAGAGCTGCAATTTCATCTGGTCATCAAAGGGAAACAGTTGGCAGAGGTCACTAAGAACTTATCAGCAGCATATGGGAAATGGGATATTTTCATTCCCAAAAATCTGAATGAGAGTTAATTTATGTCTGTGTGCACTGGTGAGTTTTCTTAAGTTTTTGACCTTTTGGATATTAAGAAGTCAAAGTCTGGACAAAACTTGTGGGAACTGTACTTGCTGAGACTCCTACAAGAGTCCTACAAGTGACATTCACACACAACCTTCACTTCACGTATCTGTATTCAGCAGTCCATACCTGGTTCTTAATACACCTTCAGAGTGTGATTCACTGAGATTATGCAATTTAGAGCAGGCAGCATGGAATAAGCGATCAAAGAACCTGACCTTGAAATTAAAACTCCCCAGCTGGGATGTGTGTTCATAAGGAGACTGCAGAAAGGCTAAACTAAATCCCCAGTTATGGGTGGTTGTCTCTAGGTTGGCATCCTAAGCACGGGAGGGGAGGCATTGCATTTGAGAAGGATGCCACATTTGACAAATGGCAGTATGTACGTGCTGAGATGGAAGATAAAGGCAAAGACAAAATGAGGGTTTAAATACAAAAAAAATTCAAACAGAAGTGCAGTTTAAAAGTTGTGAGAAAGAAACGGTGGACTGCTCCTGCGTGTTTAGGCTGCCCTATGAATAGAAGTCCTGGACACTTGTAACTGCAAAGCAGTAGTGGGAGGTACAACTCTGACAGTGTTCTTTGGTCAGGAAGTCCCTCCAGGATAACTAGTCCTGCCATCAAATCAATGGTAGCAGGAATCTGCGGAGGTGATTAAGATACGGGCTTTCTTTTCAGCACCTTTTCCTTTCCTGTAAACCCTTCAGGTGTTGGTAAGGCAGAACCTATTCAAGCTGTGTGGGCAGGATGCTGCTCCTTCCTCAGGCCAAACCTAAACTCACCCTAGGAGTGGGAGGACACTGCCAGAGGAGAGTTCTCGATTTAAATTTCTCCCACTCTAAGCTCCCAAAATATTAAAAATTTGCTGTGTGTTTGCGTTCCTGGCTGGGTTAGTATTCTCCTACAGTATTCTGCAGAAGAAAAACACTTGAAGCCAGGTAATTAAACATGTCAGCTCTTTATCCAGGAGAGTATTATATTAAATTATGTACAGTAAATATTTTTGGAAGGTAGAATTCTAAAGAGAACTTATTGATTTATGGCAAAGGGCCAAGCTGCTGATGGGTTTGGCAGACGTGTTCAGCATCCAGGGCGAGCCCGGCTATGGTGCACGCTCAGTTGCCGCGGTGAGCCAGGCGTATCGGCACAGAGGGGGACAGCTCCACGCTCTGCAACTCTCCCTCCTCTTCCCAAGCACTCAGAAAAACTGTGAGCACCCCTCAGCTTTTTGTGCGCCTGTTGAATCGATAATGGCAGTGCAGGAATGCTTTATCAGCACTACTGTCTCAGCTGCTCTTGTAAATGGCAACATTAGCAGGACTGCCCGGCCAGAGCGAGCGAGGGTGGCGGGGAGGTGAGGGCGGAGAAAAGTGTCAGCAATATGGATGGCCTTG
The DNA here is from genome assembly GCA_013400415.1 of Scytalopus superciliaris. Taxonomy (NCBI): domain Eukaryota; kingdom Metazoa; phylum Chordata; class Aves; order Passeriformes; family Rhinocryptidae; genus Scytalopus; species Scytalopus superciliaris. Next base: position 791,001 of record VXBX01005266.1, read on the forward strand.
CCAGTGCTGTCAAGGACTGGAGGCGATAAACGGGCAACTAGAGACGTCATTTTGGCTCCCCGGGGAGACCAGGGTCAGATGTTCATCATATCTCTTCATTCCACAGGGAAATGCTTTATGTCAGCCAATACGTGGTGCACTTCTGTATGTTGCCTTCTGTGAAGGCTGTAAGGTGCACTTTGGCTTTTTGATGTGTTTGAGCTCTCGGTGCTCCTCTGAAGTGTTTTGCAGATCTGTGCATGGCCAGATGTGCCTGTTGGTCATCTGGAATATAAGTAGGAAGTAATCTGGAGAAAGTCATGCTATATTGGCAGAGAATGGGTTAGGTAACCTGAACAGATTTCTTATTTGTAATACCTTTCTTTTACTGCCTGGGGACTGTTTGTACATGCATGTTCTAGCAAAGGGCACGGAATCCTTGCATGACATTATAGCAACGTAATGCTACATCTGCACATGGCTGTAGTGCACATGGCATGATGCTAACTCACCTTACAGCTGTGGGATCACAGCATAGTGTACTACAGGTGTGCGGGGGCGGTTAGGCAGGAGTGCAAATGTATTATTGAATAAGCATGTTGGACATTTGCCATCATATTTAGTGGTTGTTAATGCATTAGAAATGGAAATGCATTAGAAAGGCCCAAGTATGTGTGTGTAGGTGTCTGAGTTACAGGTAAAACTTTTGTATGTAAGACATTTTTACATTATATATTGTGTACGTGTGTCTTCCTGTGTTCTTGCTTTTCAGACTGCTTAGGTACTGCTGTATATTGTGGAGTTATAAAAGATACTATGCATACAGATGCATTTTTGTTGTAAAATACAGAGACACATATTTTCCTAAGGTCATTTTCATTTTCTTTTCTGCTGGAAAGTTGATAATGTTTGTGATGGTTTCTCAAAGGAAGAGAAAGATCCGGTGCAGTATAGTGTATGGTATTATGTTCTCTGCAGGGAGTCATCAGTTCATTATTTAAAGATGGCTCTTCATTTTGCAGTATAAGGTCATTTCATGTCTAAGTGATGAAAGTCCATTTCACTCATAAAGATTTTAATTTAAAGTGCCCAGTGCCTCTCCTCAGCTGAAAAAGAGGTATCATTGGGTCTTTCTGTAGCTATCATAGGAAAAAAAAATAAAAATTAACCAGGGCAAGCAAAGCATCTTCCATACTGCCCTTTTGTGGATATTGTGTTTCTCTAAGGAGGCTCTTCTCCACTTGAAATATTCAGGGATCTGGTGCAAAGAAATGTCACACTGTTTTTGCAATGTTTTTTTAATTTTGCCAGAACTAAGGTGAAGTTTCACAAAGACATACTTTTGAAGAGTTTGTCAGTATTACCTGCTTGTGGTTGAAAATTAAGCAATAGCAAACCAGGCTTGAAAGATAATGGATGCAAATTCATAGCATGTTTCACTTACATAAATAAATGACAGCTGAATATGCAATCAGTGCAAAGTTTGAATGCCCAAATGCCAGTTTGCAGCAGCAAAGAAACATGCATGAAAATTCTGCCGTTTGGAGCATAGCATGAAGTTTTCATCTTGTGAAGTTTGCCTTGAAGAGCACGTGCCATTCTCCCATCTCCATGGCACAATAGCGTATGGTTTACAGAGTATCTTCTTCCAAAATAATTGCTGAAACCCCTTTCTGCGGTTTGATTGAACATTCTTGGATGCTGCCAAACAACTCAGGGAAGATTTGCATTTCCACTCTCCCTCTTCCACAGCACAGTAGGCGAATGAGTCTTGAGGTCATATTTGATCTGCTGACTTCACTGGAGTCACGCCAGGTTAGGCCAGCTGTGAAAATCTGGCCCCAGGTCACTAATGAGAGCTCTGTCACTGGAGCTCCAACCTTGCAGTGGTCTTAGTACTGCTGGCACTTCTCTAATGCAAAAAAGCACAAGAAAAATTTTGGTTATGATGCAGTTAAACCCTCTTTAATTTGAAAGTGATTATAATCAGTGGAGAAAATCCTGTTAATTAGGCAATTATATACTCCACTTCTCTTCCAGCCTCCCTCTTTCTTCACTCTCCACCTTGTTTTCTACTTTGAAAATCGGAAGAACAGACATATTATTCTTGGCTTCTAATTCTAAATTCATCTCCTGGGTCAACCTCATTCCAGTCAGTGCACTTCTCTCTTCAGCAGCAGGATGATTTAAAACCTCCACCATACCACTGTGATTATTTAAAAGCAAAAGGTGACAGTGTGTGTTCGTGTGTATTCCTGTCTTTCAGTGCACCCTCTCAGGACGTCTCAAGTGTCTCTTACAATAAAATCTTCCAAGATAAATTGACATCTGTTTCCATTACATCTTACGGATACCTATGAGCGAAAACTTTACTGACTAAACACCCAAGGCTTTCGTATCCTGGAGGTTATTAAGTGGTCTGCCAGATGTCAGTCAAAATCCACACTTGTGAAAAGGTGTACCTCAGCACAGTATGCACAAATGTAGCTGTACAGAGACGGAATAATGTCCTGTCAACTCATCACAATCCTTCTTATCCTTCATGTCCTCTTTTATCCCACCTTGGCTTTGTTTAATATTGGAAACAAAGCTATGTTTTACTTTCTCTGGCAGTACCACTGCTCTTACCCAAAACCTGAAAACCTAAGCTATCTCTGGGGTTGTCTGTCTTTAATGCTGTAAAGGTACTTTTGGAGCTTCATGCAGTGACCTCTGGACCAAGGAAATACTAGCTATTTTAAAGCTTTTCCAAAATATTCTCAGTCTCTGCCATGCAGGTTGCTTGTGAAGCAGAGACCAGACAGGTAATCAAAATCAGTAGTTATGCATGTTTGTTAGAGAAACAGGCCATCAAGACAGTACTTATGGGGAGATTAAAGTACAGCATCAATATAAAGAGGTTCAAGGTTGGAAAGAGAGAAGGGAGGGCAGTGGGGAGAATCTGTAATAGCTCAGTATTAAGGTTGTCAACCCTTCCCCATGCCAGACGTGGGATGACACACAGAAGTGGGACAGGAGTGGGTCGGGTGAGTGGAGATGGAGAAGAAGCAAGGGGGAGACAGTTGGAGGCTAAGGATGACTACATGGGGCCTATGGAAGCAGAGTAGGAGTGGGTTTGACATGTGAAAACAAGTTTTGTAGCTGGCGGAATGTGTGGGAATGGAGCAAGAGTGGGTAGGGCCCGTGGCCCACTTAAAGACCAGATTTGTACTTCTGACAGTTTTCTTCTTTTTTTTTGGTATGGGAGAGCAGTGTCCTCTCTGGGGCACATCTGCAGGTAATGAGAGGATGAAGAGAGGCAGCTGGTGGCACCAGAGGGGAGGAGACATTTCAGAAGCATTAAAATGCTTTGCTCTGCAGCAAGGAACCAGGTGCCAGGCTGCTGTCAGGTGCCACACTTCTTGGCAGCAGAGCCTCACAGCCTCATGTGTGTTGACAGCGTTAAAAATGTTTGTTTCACAGTTTTTAGTCTCCCGCTGCCCAGGGGTGGTTCCCCATCGTGTGGATAGGTGACAATTAGATGGCCTGAGGCACTCCTGACTCCCAGAGCAACACCAGCTCCTCTTGCCCACCCCTGCAACTGAAGCAAAGATCGAGGGTAGGACAGAAAACAGCTCAGTCTCAGAGCCAGGGCAGACCTACACCTATCTTCTGACTCCAGCCTTCTCTGTAGCATCCATTCAAAATTTGCAAGAGGCTTTGGTAGGGATTAAGAGAGCTGGTGAGTTTATAAAATGGAGAGGGAAGGGGCGAAGGAGCAAGGGTGCAGTTTAGCCACCCTCCTCTATCCCAGGACTCTTTCAGATAAAGCAAGATGTTGAACAGCACAGAGAACAGGGTGATGTGTTTTGGATGTAGGACTGATGTTGTTCGTTTATAGTTATATTCATGAGTGCCCTGTGGTAATAGAGGTGTTCAGATAACACTGAGCCATTTAGTGATTTATCTTTGTCTCTGCAGCCTTATGCGAACCTTATTGTCAAACCCAAAGAAATCTGGAAAAGAATTGTGAGAATTTTTAGCTTCAGATAAAATATTCAATGAAAGCAGTTCATTTCTGTCAGAAAACTAATTATGGCTAATGGTTTCTTTCTGAGTACTGTCCACATAGTGTGGGACTTCTCTCTCAGTGGAGGTTGCTGGTATCTGCTGCATGACTGACTTGTCCCTGGAGCAGGTTTTACAGTGGTGCTTTTGCTCTTTCTAGATGTCTGAAACATTATAAGTAGAAGAAATACAGATGCAGAATAGAGAGTAACAAATTTCTCTTGTCAGTTTGGACAATGTCAATTGAGCTTCCTCTACGTAACAAAGCAGCAAATAACAATGCAGCAATTATTAATTGTATATTAATAGCTCAGCAGTGCAACCCCTGGTTTTATTTATAAGTGCAGGGTGGGGGCTGCTTGGGCAGCCCCCTCATGGTGTGTCTCATGGCATGTGTGTCCAGGAATTCGGGCTGGAGCCCACTGGCCTGGCCTGGCTTTCCCAGACACATGTGTTTGCCAAACATCCTGACTCTTCATGCAATATGGCTGATCAGGCTGTCTGGAGAGGTGTCTGAAAAGAACACACATTTGTCTCTGTTGTTTTCTGAAGAAAAACAAGTGTGGTAGGTCAGTCCCTGCCCCAGTGCACCAAAGAGAAAAAAACAATCGGAAGAGAGGACAGCAGTGGAAAGGAAGAGGAAGGAAGACAGCACATTCTCTTGCTTCCCTGCAAGCAGGGGCTGCTTTTGACCCCTGGTTGTATTGTCTGTGTTGGAGCCAGCAAGAGAAGGATGCTTCTGCTGGGCTGCTGTTGCCATGGAGACCAGCAGAGACAAGAGAGTGAAAAGACTGCCAGAGATGACTTCTGAATTAAAAACAGGGTATTCCTGCCCTTCACACTCCCATATCCCAGTTCCCACTGGTTTTTGCTCTTCATGGGCTGTGGGTGTAGTAGCTTTGATNATCTTCCTATCTGATGTGTTTGGGGTTAGAGGAGGGAGGGAGGTGGAACAGGGTGTGTTCACCCTTTATCTGTAGATTTCCAATTTTTCTGGAGGTGTGTGCTTTGTTTTATTGGTTTTGGGATTTTTGGAGGTTTTCCAACCACATGTGTACTTCTATTTTGTGGTGTCAGTGTTAGGAGGAAGTAGGAGTTGAAAAACAACATGCCAAAGGGCAAAGTGACCTTTCAGTGTTCTGTAAAAAGAAGTTGATTTTTCTATTTAGGCTTCTCTACTGCTAGATCTTTCTGTGTTTACTCTTTTGCCACATAATATGCCAGGTTGGTTCTTGGGTTTTGAGTGCCACAAGTGGGTGGACAGATTCAGTTACTGACTGTCCCCCCCCAATACCGCACTCTGCCTTCATTTCTTCAGCAGTAGCATCCTGTAGAAAAGGACTCTTAGCCTTCAGCCCTCCTGAAGCCACACTCTGCTGAGAGCCAGGCCTGGACTCCCAACCCACTGCTTCAGCCAAATGCCTCCTCCAAACCTGCTTCTCCTGTTTCACTCTTCACACTCATCTCTGAGTGGTATTTCAAGTAGCTGATTGGTAGCACAAAGAGTAAATGCTGCATTAATACACATTGTTTTAACTACTCTGTAGGCCCTGACTCTAAAAGAGCAAGGAGACAAAATTGTTCTGCAAGGTGAAATAAAGAAGGTCAGAAACAGAAGTCTTTGAATATTTGCCCTGTTTTACCATTCCATCAAATGACTCTTACATTTTTAATTTTCACCATTTCTGATGGGATTAGCTCCAGCTTAACACAGTGTGCTGTTTGGGTTGCAGAAAGATTTCCTTGATCTCTTCGGGATCTTTGTTTTTGCATTCCTGAGTGTGCCTTTTCCTACCCACCTCCAGGAATCCCAGTCCCAACCTTCTCTCTTCAAGCACTCTGTAGCAGTTGGTGGTGGGGAGATAATCAGAGCTGGTGACATTTGGTGTCTAATCCTCCCCAAGGCCTTCCTCTGAGCTTCACAGTCCAGTAGCAGTTGAGAACATTTGTTAGCTCCCAGGCTTGGGGCCCAAGCAGGAAATAAGTACTTTTTTTAAGAGACAGAGATGAATTTGTTATTGACATCTGTTCTTGTTTTAATGAGGAGAATTAGAAAGGAGGACGGGTTTCAGATGGAATTAAGCTTCCCTTTTCTCCAGCAGGAGACCCTATTACAAGTTCTTCCAAAGGCACTGACCAGTCTTTAGTAAAGAAAAAGGAAATCTTTTGCACACTAATAAAAATCCAAAGAACAGTTAAGCGCTGCTCCCCTGCCACCCCCCCTTCTGCCTAGGTTAGTCAGTAATTCCTCCTGAGTGAAATGAGCAGTTTTCTTCTCTAGTGAATCATAGGTATAATTTCTCCACCTTGACTTACTCACTCCTTTGAAATGCAGGTCTTTCTCTAGCTTCTTCACAGAGGTCCTTCTGTTTCTCAGTAATAAAGACTGACTGAGGAGTGAGATTGATGTCTGATGTGAAAATTCAATCGCCGACCTTCGATGATCTATTGCATCAGGCTGTGATGTCTTCTGCTCTGCCTCTTGCTGGAAAGAGCCCTTGCAGCTCTGGAATTGCCTGCTGCCTCCATTAGTTTGTAAATAACCTGTACATTTGGGGGTCATTTTGGTGTGAAGTTCTCTGGCTGAGCAAGTGGCCTGCACCATTGAGCCCATTAGATTTTTGAAGGCTCGAAGTCAGAAAGAATAATTGATAGAAGAATTAAAAAAAAAGAAAAGTTTCTCTCCACCTTTTTGTCCTTCCAAATGGGAAGTGTGGGAGATCAACAATGAGTCCCTTCTCCCTGTCCTTGCACCTTCATTTGCCTGTTTTGCTCTGTTTCTCCTATTCATTTCCTTTCTGTAGAATGGGGCATATTTTTTTGTAAAAAACTGTTACCCAGAGCAAGGCTGCTGGGCTGTACTTATAACTGTGAGATAGATGCCTGTGGGTAGCAGCTCTGGAACAGATACCTTTCCACTCCTGATGAGTTTGACAGCAAGGAACACACTGTGCTGAGTTTTCCCTGTTCCGAGAGATAAATTCCACTTCTACTTCAATAGAAGTAATTTTTACTCCTCTCTTGCACTTCTGAGAGAAGTTTGGACTTGGCTTTGCATGTTGATGGGTGTTGTTTGGGGTCTGTCAGCACGGATGGAGCAGTTTGGGAAATGTTCCATTTCCCATTGTGAGCTCAGTGGCTGCGAGAGGCCAGCCTTGCCTCTGTTGCTGCATGGTGCAGTGGGAACACATAGGAAGGAAGGTGTTTTCCGGCTTGATGGTTATACATGGTTTGGATGTAGGGGCAGCATGAACCCAGAAATGTTAGTGAGTGAGGCACATGCTGTGTGTGAAGCTGCTTTACATCCAGGGCCACATCATCTCCACCCAGAGTGCAATCACTCAGGTCTCTGGTCTGTTCTTGTACTTAGGAGTAGTGGGGAAGAGAGCGGTGGCAGGAGAGAGCTTCTGCATGGAGCAGTTGTGGGTCCAGCTGGTTTTAGAAGCTTCAGCCACTTCAAAGCTGTGGGGCTCCACACACAGCCACCACTTGCAGCATGAAGAATCTCTGTCTGGGGTAACCCAACCTGTCTCCTGTTACTTCTAATAGCAGAACAATGACTGTAGTTCAGTTTCCATGAAGGATCATAGACATTGAATGGCCTCATCACCAATTAAGGATGAAAGGCATTTCTTCTATGGCAAGCGCATCATGACTGTATTTAGTTCTCACTAAATTAGCAAGGGAACAGAGGTGACACCACTGATATGCTGCCATGTGGTAGACAGATGAAAGACCCTATTGCAAGTACAATAAATCCGCCAGACAGTTTCACTTGTGGTAACTGCGCCTCTGCTCCACTCCTAGGTCTTGAAGAGAAGTTGCCATTCATATTGGATAAGGATGTGTCTGTGAGATGTATTGATGTTTTGCTTTTTTTTAATCTGAGAATTAAATTATCAAAAGCATTGTGCTCAGTTAAAGTGTGAATTCAGGTTCCCAGAGGCCAGTGTCCTGACTCACGGGGTCATCTCTTATCTGTAAAATAGCTGTTGCTGAAAATTCCCCACTAAAATCTATCTATCTTAAAAGAAATATAGTTCTCAACTCATACTGAAACATTTAACTTGTCAAGTAAATAGGTTGTATTGAATGGAAAATAGTTAGGTGCTGTTTTTTAGTGGTGATGTTGTGCCATGAGGAATAACTTCCTTTCCACTTGTGATGCCTCTTGCAATACTACTAGAAATATGAAAACCCCTGTGATATTGATCCTGAAGATCTGGAAATGGCTGTACTGCAAAGGGAAAATGGTAAACATGCAGGATTCTCCATGTTGTTAGAAAAGCCCTTTGTCTCTACAGTATCTGGTTTATTTAGTCTTTCTGAACAAAACATTGATAAGATGAATTATAAACTATGCATTATGGCTTTTGCATCAGTACAAACAGGACAGGATTTGCTCTGCTATTTCTGTCTCTCTCCTTCTTTCACTGTGTTGCCATTTAGAGTTAATTATGAGGGACTGACTCACTGCTCCATTATTGCTCAGGTTTATGCCACTGTAGCTGCCATTGAAATGAATCAGTCTCTGTGGCTGCATTAGCCCTGCCCTTTTACTCCTGCCTCCCACCCAGCTCTTTTTTCTTCTTTTTCGGATGCCATATGCCTTCCTTCGCTCTTTCCACCCAACTCACCTGCCCCATCTGGTTCTCTGAGTGTGACCTTCTCTGTTTGCCTTCTTTTTTTGCAAAGCCCTTTTCCCCGTTAGTGCTGCCTACCACTCTTCGCAGGAACTTAGCATCTCACTGCTTCATCTGGGTTGCAGTTGTTTTTCATTTGTCATTATTTTTGCAAGGCTATCATAAAGATCATTTTTCAGGCTCTAGGAGTGAGCTGTGCAGGCAATAGGATGGAAATTACCCAGCTTTGGTCAGTCCCTACTGAGCCCCCATTGCAGGGCAAGACAGAGGTTTCACAGTGGGAAGCTGGAAACTTTTCGTATTTCACACTCAGTCTTTCAGCATATTTTCAAAGAGCCTTGCCTTGCATAGCATCCTCTCATGTTTCCTTTTGATATTCTCACTTCCCGCCTCATATTTTATTCTCCCTTCATATCAAGGCTGTGTGTGGTGCCAGCTCGTTTTGAGCTGTCTTTACAGTAGCTGGAGAGCTGACACCGCGGGCCAGTATTTGCTGTTCTGACTGTGGAGTTTAGGTTACAGAGGTGTGTTAGCAGCACTGGGTAGTAGGCCTGCTGCTAGTCTGTGAGATGTAGTTTCTGAAGGAAGCTGCTCAGGTGGGAACAGGCTGTCTTCAGGACAGCGGAAGAAAGGGGCAGGACAGATTGCCTTCTGCCTTGGCTCTTTTGGGGGGCTATTTGGTAGGGTTGCTAAGAGGCACATGAAAACTGTACCTGCTCGCGATTTCTTTGTCAAAGTCAAAACAGGAAAACGATGTATTTCAGTTATATAAATACAAGGCAGGAGGAAAGCAGGGAAAGCAACATGAAAGTGACTTTGTATCACCTACCTACTAGCTTAGAAAGCACACACTGTTATGTTCTCATCCAAACACCTGAGTACAAATGGCACTCAGCCTCTTGGGATACATCTTCTGTTGTGGCCCACTTCTGTTGTAGCTGGACTACAGCAGGACTTGTTATTCATCTCAGACTAGGTGCAATTCACAACATCAACCTCTTTTCAGCTATTGCACTACAGGTCTTCTCAGTCTTCTTTCACAACTGCAAAACATATTTTAATATAAAGAAAGTTCCCTGTGCAGTCATTTGCCATCCTGCACAAACTCACCCAGATGTTTAAAAACCACATTATTTTCCTGTGTCAGCAGCAGCAGCAACCGCCTATTGAGGAAAAAGGTAATTTTAAGAGGGCATGTAATGTATTTTTAGATGGGGAACTGTGAACAGGCAGCTCTTAGCAAACAAACAGCTGATGCTCAGCAAGACACACGTGGTTTGTGGCACATCTCTGGGCAACCTATTCACCAGTGCTTGCCACCCTGTACAGTACTGTCGCAGCTGGAATTCAGTGTTTGTGGGAGACTCACTCAAAAGCCAGGAATAGAAACAATATTCACTCTAGCACTGAGAAATGGAGCACTGCAGTGCAAAGGGAGTCCCCAGGCCAGAGTCAGAAATGCAATGACTGCTATTCTTAACCACTTAAACTCAGCAAGATCCAAGGACCAGACTTGAAGAGAAATCCCTACATAGAAAGGCCTGATTCTCTTTTGAATTGTCTGACCTGAAAAATATCTGTTTTGGGGTGGGTAAAGCTAAAATAGTCAGGGCAACAGTACTGAAAGCTTACTCTGCTAATTGTACTGATGTATCATTGCTGACTGTATACTGAAAATTCCCCGATTGGAATTTTAACATGAATTCCAGGTATGGAAAACCACAGAGCATATTACAATTTCCACTCTCAAAAGCAAACCAACTAGCTTGGGTGTCTTTGATGAAGCTTGTTGGTCTGTCCTGGCCAGTACCTGCTACTCAGGGATGACCCAATACTTAGAATTGCACAGACCCAGCAAAACAGGAAACTTGTTGGTGAATATCACAGAATATGCTGAGTTGGAATGGACCCAGAAGGATCATCAAGTCCACTCCTTAGCCCTACACAGGATCATCTGCAAGAGTCACACCCTGTGCCTGGGAGTATCATCCAAGCACTTCTTGAAGTCTGCCAAGTTTGGTGCTGTGACCTCTTCCCTGGGGAGCCTGTTCTAGTGCCCAGCCACTCTCTGGGTGAAGAACCCATCCATGGGCAGGACTTTCCAGAACAGCTGGGCTGGAACAGTTGCCTAAAAAGGGCACAGTAAGTCTTGGGAAGGCACTTAGGGCTGGCCTCATCCTGCAGGGTGAACTTCTGTGCTTAAACATTTCTTGACTGTTCCCCCAGCAGAAACTTTTTCTGCACAGAAGAGGAGGATCCTCTACACAACTGGCAGGATGGAGGAAACCTTGTTTTGAGCTATACACATAACAAATGGCTGCTGAGCATGCACACAGATTCAGCTTTGGTCTGAAAGCAGGACAGTGTGTTTACATCATGGTTACCCCTGGTAGTAAGCTGGTTGGATCTGTATAGAGTTAAACAAAGCTAAGTCATGTCTCTGCACCATTGTCTGTTGTGTTCACAAACCCAGTAGTCTGCTTGTGGGAATTAAAGTTGACCATGCCTTTCTAATGACTTTGTCATTAGAGCTGGATCTGAACTCCTTCCCCGGTTGTCTGATGTAGCGAGGGCATTTCCATAGCCTTGATTCCTTCTGTAAGCAGGGAACACTGTGTAGGAGGGATCCTCACATTCATGCACCGAGGTGAGGGAATTCCTACTCTTTGCAAAAAATTGATGACAACATGTGTGCATAACATATAGCTACTCAGCAACTGAAAATTGCTGATTTGGAACTTACTCTCTTGCAGTTGTGTACAAGAATAATTTCAGTTTGCATCTTTGGCAGTTTACAAAATGCAGGACTAGCCACTTATATACTGTCTTTTCCTTGTGCATGTCGCTGTAACCAACCAGATTATCATTTTGTGATAGAATGTATTTGCAGAAGTGGAAAACCAAGGCAGCTGTAAACGTGTTGACATTTTGCGAGAGCTAGGACATGCTGGATCTTTTTGGTATAATCTAAAGAAAATCACAGATTTGGTCCTTGGAACTTGGTTCATCCTAATAAGATAGAGCAGTATAACTTCAATGAGACTTTTGAGAGCAGTTTCACAATCACAGGCTTCAGTCTCTGAAGACCTAAACTGGAGTGATAAAATCAGTTGTTTTAATACCCCCACGGGGTGTGATGCCACTGTGCTAATTTCCACCACAATGCTGAATGAAGACTCTGCAATAATATCTTCTAGACCAGTGGCTTGGTAACTGCCTTTTAAGATGTAGCAAATGAATCAGAGATCTGGGAGCAAGTAAAGCAAATTGGCTTTGTCAGCATATCCTTGAGTGGAGAGTGACACTTCTCTTTGCACTCACAGACAACTTCAGAGGTGGGGGAACTTTGAAGAGGAGAAATGGTCAAAATGGAAAACTGAGTGCTACTTACATGTGATTTACAAACTCCTTTTGTCGTGCCTGTCAGTGACAGAAGACTCACTTATTCCCTCATCTGTTTAACTCCAGGCAATATAATCATCACAGCAGTCACGATGTGTCAATGCCATCTTCTTTATTTTTCATTTCATTTTATTTTCATTCTCAGCAAGGAGACCATTTTCACTGACACCAACATCTTTCCATTTCCTCCTGTTTCTCCCAACACATTGTGGTCAGAAGGCAGAACATGTTGTGTGGGAGCCAGAGGAATTTGGGCCAGAGATCAGAGAGATTATTCCTATCAGGAGCTTCCAGGAGCACCAAGTCCAAGTGACAAACACAGCAGGGATTATGGTGGCACTGGTGAAAATGGAGCAATTATTTTCCCTTTTGAGACTGATGCAGCTTTTCTGGAATGGGGATGGGAGCTCCAGCAAATTGGGTTTTTGGTATTCTCTTAATTTTTCTTTCTATTACACACTCCACAATGCACAGGTAGATGTACCCAGTTTTCCCACTGCTGAATCTCCGAATTCTTCTGTAGATGACAGGGACCAGCAATTCCTTGCAACAAAGTGACTGGGCTAAAGTTAAGTTGATGGCTTGGTACTTACACCTCATATTTTAGGCACAGAGGGCATGACCATAAGCCACCAAGTGCAGGTCAGAGCTATCTGGAGTAGCCAGGATGATGATAAGATTATAGACAGAGAAGTTCTTGGCATGTTTCTCTCTTAGCTGTGCACAGCAATTTTGTTGGGCCAAACTATGGATTGAATGCCCCTGGAGGCCAGGTGTCCTTTAATACTCCCTTGGTGCATCATGAGCCATTTTTTGAAAGTTATCCCTTTCCCTTCTGGTTTGTTTCAGTCTTTTTTTTTAATGGTCACTTGAAATATTGTGCATTCGTTGATCACAGTTCTTTTGCAAACAGACTGATGCTAGCAACACTAAAGTGCAAATTGCACTGAGTAAGGTTTCTGCCGGTGCTTTGAGCAGTAGGACCACCCACTGAATGGTATGGACAGGGACATAACCCATAAACTTTGGTGCTGGCATCTCCAGTTGAGAGTACAAGCACATTGGTAATGCTAATGCTGAGAGTCACAGGGAAAAAAGCCTGGATCACATCTCTGCTGGCCAGACAGGCCATCGCCCTGCATGGAGGCAAATGCAGCCCCACTCATGTTTGCATGCCTTGTTCTGCTCTGGAAGCTCTACAGTCAGCCTAGACTGTTCCCATGGTGAGCTCCCACTGGAGACAGTTTCCTAAGGTCTAACCTGCATCTTGCTCATCACAATCAATTCAAACTTGTTTCTTGACCTGTGAACAAAGAGAGCTGCTTATTGCTTGCCTTTCTGCAGTTGCCTTTTACGTGTCTGGAAACTGCTGTAGGGCCTTTCAGTTTCCTGGAGACTAAACACCCTGAATTCCCTGCAAGCTCTGACCCCCTTGGTCATGCTTTTCAGACATTTGATCACTGCTGTTGCTTTGCTGTGTTACCTGTGATATGCAGGTGGTGGACTTCTATCTCTAAGGCTGTCAGCATAGCCTTTTCACCAGCATTATCTCATTTGAAATAAAAGACCTGAGGAAAACAACAGCCTGACCCATAGCATCTGTCTGCTTGCTTTGAAGGAGTGAGGGTCATTACTGTCACCTAATGAATATTGGTTTTATCCCAGATTGCATCAGTCCCTCCTTGTTATGCATTGCTCACCATGTTAATCATGAGAACTGGAGATAAAGTCTCAAGTGAATAAGCTCCTTGGCTGTATTCATATGGACTCCTGGGAGACGATGATTTATCTTTCATATGATGTTGAGGACTGGGATTTGTGAAAGATGGAATGACATGAACAACAAAAGGACAAATTTGTCATTGCATGGTTACTTCTTCCTATGTAAGTGCATTTGGGAATACTGAGCTGGGTGGTTAGAATTAAAGCAAGGAAGTCCTAGTTGGAGGGCTACTAGGTGTATAAAGCTAGTCAGTTAAAAAAGGGGAATGAAGCCTTCAAAACCAGAAGCCAGAGTAAAACAGTGGGATTTAGACCTCACCTAGGCTGCTGGTCCTGTCTTTTGCCTTCTTGGCAAATGTTTCCTGTTATTTGAAGTTTTGTCAATGTAGCTTAATGTAAACAGCAGTGTTAATAAAAGGTGCTCTAATGTTTCTTTGCAGGGACTAAGCCTTTGCTGGAATTTGTCTGTGTGTGACCTGTGGATGCCTGTCCCTTGTCAGCCGTATGGTACAGTTAGGAAGTGTTGTTATTTTGCAACTACCTAGAGAAAAGCTACATGAGGACTACAGGCTTTAGGACAAGAGAATGGTGTTAGGGTAAAAGCTGGAGTAGGGATTCACTTAGAATTCAGGCTGCTCTAACGAAATGTTGCTTTCATACAAAAAAAATGGTGTGCTGTACTGTCTGCATGTGTGGAAGCAGAGGGCAAGAGCTTGACTCATGGAGGGAAAGAAACAGGAGGAAACGAGGGAATTGGCACTTGGTGCCGGTTGTATTTCTGCTGCAACCTTCTGTTTTGTGATCAAAGTTTATTGTAGGCAGGAATGTGATCCACACAGACACACAAGAGCCACTGATGGGGAGGAAAAGAGAAGTAGAGAGGAAGAAAGAAAAAAAATAAACTTGTTTCCCATTATAGAAAGGGGCATGATAAGCTTACTTTCTTAGGAAAGGGATTCATTCTGTGAAACTGTTCAGTTGCAGGACAGATTTTATTCCTTATATGCATGGGTGATTTCTGCCCCCTCATTAACCCAGTCCACATGTTCTAGTTGGCCATATTCAGTGCTCTGTATTTTGGTTCCCTCAATACATTCAGAGGCAGAGGAGGGTTAACATTTTCTCCAGAAAATAATGCCCTTTCCCTATATCTGCTGCTTGTTTCTCAGTAAGTTCTGCAAGACCAGTTTTGCAGAGAGTTCTCGTGCCAGCAGAGAGCTCAGCAGTACCAGGATTTGCAGGTGATGAAACTGCATCAGGAAGAAGGCACCATGACAAACAGGAGACAGACTAAAGTACTTGGATCGCTCTGGTCTTTTCTCAGCGGTCCAGTCACCGTTTTGCCAGTGCTGTGCTGTAGCCATGTGTGGCACTTGACAGAGTTAACAGAAAAGGCTCCCACTCTGAGGTGTGCACATGGCAGTGGCTCCATTGGGGATTTCACGGAGGAGACAAAGCCACCAGTGCATGTCCCAGAACGCTGTGGGCGTGGGGCTCCTCTTGGTGTCACATCACAGTGAGCATGGCTCATCTAACCAGGGGAGCAGCCGGACTACAGGAAGGAATGAGGGACTGTGATGTTTGCCTCTCCATCCTACTGTGTCCTCAGCAGCTTTTGGCTCTCCCATTGCAATTCCCTCCCATGCTTCTGGTGATGGGGAGGTCCGGCAGCCCAGGGTGATAAAGCCCTGTGCTTGTCTCTGCCTCTCGCTGTTTTACAGCCAGTAATGCATTTGTAATGAAGTGCCAGTATGAACCACTACCTACTGTAGAGAGGCTAAACTGCTTGTGTGTGGGTTGTAGTCTCACTGGGGAAAGCTGCTTTGGCTTAGTTTGCAAGGGGCTGTGCTTCTGGGATCAGGCAGGCCTGGGCTTTGTCCTCAGGGACTTTGTGCATTTATGCAGAGTTGGCGATAAAGGTGCCATCCCAGGAAGGTGTAGGTTGGTGGGGAGGGGTACTCTGTGCTCACACATGGAGTGTTTTCCAGACCACAAATGTCCTGCTTAAATGGTGTAAACTCAGTGCTTGTTCTCATGGGTTCAGCTGTGGTTTGTGAGGAGGAGGGGTCTGTGAATGTCCAGTTCAGAAGGCACTGCAGCAGCAAGCACAGGAGTCCTGTGCAGTGAGCTCTGCCACAGTGTTTGTGTTGGTGCTCTGACAAGCTTGCTCATGTTGTCTGCCAACCTGGGAGCAAACAGAAGTGGCTTGGAGGCAGAATAGCCTGGGTGAGCTTCCATAGTTTCAGTCTGATCAATTTTTATGTGTGGAAAAGTCAGCAGATCAATGCAGGGTATATGAGGTCAAGGTTCTCCATCATGGGCAGTCTGGTTTCCTGCACTCACACACCCGTATCTCATAGCTGTCTCCCCTGGCCTTCACCTTCCAAGACAAACTTTCACCATCCTCCTGACAGATGCAGGGAAGGGCAAAGCATTATTCTAATTTTATTTCTTTTTTCTTTATCCCTTTCACCCCTTCTCTTTCCCAGGGTTAAAAAGAGGACAGAAGACATCTAAGAGATGGCTAGTAACTAATTTGTGTAGGGCATTTTTTTCCTAAAATCCCTTCCTATTTCCTGCCTTGATTTCTATTTATTCAAAGGGGTGGGTTTTGTTACTTAAAAGCTTGAAGAGAGCTCACAGTAGCCTTACTCATTTGTTTAATCAGGAGATAAATTGAAGCAACCCACCAAATTATTTTTGAAACAAATAAAATGATATTTTAAAATAACATGTTTATTAGCACTTTCTTGTGCCTTCTTTCTCCTCTGCAGTTTATCAATTCCTGGTACGATCTCTTCTCTCCTGACTTTTTGCAGGCACTGAGGAGAGCCCCAACTACCTGGTGTTTTTATTTTCATTTGAAGGCCTCTATAAAATTGTGTGTTACAATATATGGTGAGGCTCTTGTGTAACTGTTTATAATCTACTTTATGGACCTTAACACCATCCAGTCCTTGGATCCTAAGTCACGTGTTGAAATTAAATTGCCTGTAAAGGCTTCTTTATTTTTGAAGCTTTTTTAGAGAAAGCTTATTTACTTTTTGCATTTGTTTTACTTTTGTTTTTCTGTTTCTTTTCTTTCACATTCAGCTGGTGTAAACCAATTGCTCTACTCCTCCAGATTCCCAGCTTTCAGTTGCATGCAGAGGGAAGTGGTACAGAGGCAGACAGCAGTTTAAGTCAGGGGACGGTGTATGACTCTTGTTTTGTTGGTACAGCAAGGTATTGCCCATGAAAAGTCAGTAGCCATCTACTCACTGGCAATGTTGTGCAACCTCCTCACTGCATGAGACAGCTCATACCATCCTGTTCAGTGGGCACTCAACAACACCGTGTGGCTTCCATCGCCTGTCCAACACTGCAACCTAAAAAAGAGCTCTCCGGGTCCCAGCTATGCTAGGGATGTTTTTATAACGACTTTTTAAGGATGTGTAATGGACAGGAGTGAAATCTTCTTAACTCCTCAGCTCCTGGGACACTCCCTGATCCTGTTACCTGCTTCTGTCTTTTGAGCTGGTTTGCAGCATGTAGGTTTATAAGTGTGATTGCTTGGGCTAGGAAACTGTTCCTATTTTGTTGCACTCTAAATAGAAGGGAGTATCTTCAAAGTGCTTTAAAAATGTACTCCTTTTCTTCTTCAGATCTCAAATTAGATATGAGAGACTCCTATGTTTTTTACCACATTTTTCTTTCCTTCAGTATCTCTGCAGGTGGGCTTGCAGGTTTTTATTTAAAAACAGGAGAATTTTTTCTGAGTTTCCACAAGAAGCACTGGACTGAGAGTAAGAGAGTTGGATTTTACTTCAGACTTTGCCCACGCTTTGTTCTTAAATGCATTGTTTGCCCCTTTTTACAGGCACAGTTCAACACTGCAGTATGTAACAGAAATTTAGCTGCCTTGAATACTCACTTATTCTGTAGCCAGGTTTAGTGCTGCCTTGTAATTTTCTGATCTGCCAGCTAGGGATAAGAGTACTTGCCCATTAATGGAAAAATGTTCCAATTTACCAGCCCAAGAATTAGAAATCAGAAACCAGCCATGCAATAAGAGAATTTACTTAAGAAGCAAGATTTTCTTTTTCCTTAAGTAGACACTGTTTTTCAATTACCTTCAGATTTTTGAATCATAAGATTTGATTTTTGCCAACTCCTGCCTAATTATATAGCTATGCATCTTGCATGCCAGTTGACTTTTGAGAATTAGGACTTCACATAAAATAGAGTTAAGTAAAGTTGTGAGACTTACGATGAAATCAAGAGAGATGATAACCCTGATGTTGTGGGGCAGGATTTAATTTGCTACTACTTGTAAACTGTTTTGCAATCCTTCTATGGCATGAGCTACAGAAAGAAGCATCGTTGTGCCATGTGCATCACCAAACGATGCACCACATGCCTCTTCAAAGTGCATGCGAAGTGAGAGCGTGGGACAGTGAAGTATTTCCATCTCCACTCGTTAATGATCCCTGAGCAGGTGCTCATCTCCAAGGCTGCACACACACTGCTTTGTTGACAGAATAACACTGTGTTCTGCTGTGTGTTTTTAATTTAGTAAATGCAACAAGATTAAGGCTACTTAAAAAAGAAGAAATATGACAGAGATAAATAGTCTTTGCTGCTCGTTCAAGTATTATATTCACATTAGAATCAAAGATGTGTATCAGTGATTTTCAGCATTGTAGCACTCTAAAGGTGCAGATTGTAACCTGGGATGTGTCTCCTCAGCTTCCACTACCACCAGTGAGATTTACAAAGTCAAGACTGAGTGTTCATTGAACTGTAGGAACTGAATCTTCTTTCCACTCACAGTAACACTAACTCCTGTAATTCCTAATGTGGAAAAACCTCTTCAGGTATTTTGCCCATTTCATGGCTGAAAAATTTGTGAGCCCACATCTCCTGTATGTGGATTTCATGAGTGTCAGGAGGAAACCTGTCTGTTATCTGCTGAACAAAAGGGTATGTGGAAGGAAGTGAGCAATGGACTTTGGGTCAGGCGTTTCTCCTAGGGGCAGGCTGCTGCAGTTCAGGCAGATGTGGCCATGCTACTTTAAAACAGCCAGCTGTGTTCTTCTTAGCATGATGTCTGCCTGGACATCAGTGTGGGCTGCAAAGCCTAGCCAAGAGCCTGAGTCAACGTATTTTAATTTGCCTGTATTGAACTACTGTAGGTAGGTGCTACCATCACACAAGTTAAATTAGGTTTGTCTATCCAAATATAGATATACCAGGCCCTTAAGGAAGGAAATTGGCTCATGGTGATGTGCACAGGTGGTTTCTGATAATTCCTTATGTGACTGTAGATTGGAATGTGGTATCAACAGAGAAGATAAATCTCTTTTCCTCCATTATTTTAAATGAGAAGCTTCAGGCAGTTCCCCCCTCCCCTCTAGTACTCTCCTCCTCCTCTATTCATTTTTGTGCCAGGTCACTTCTTGCCAAAAATCCCATCTGCTCATCAGTGGCATTCCAGAGCAGGAGGAACTCTGGGGACTTGATGCTGATTAATAACCTTAACATCATTCATGAGCCTGTGTATGAAAGGAGGAGGAGAGGGAGATGGTGCCAATCAGAGCTGAACTAGCAAGATCTTGGATATTCCTCTCTAAGGGCCACTGATCACATGTTCCTTCCCTAGCTAATATATGTTTCACTATTGTTTCCTCAAATACAGTCTTCAGTCTAGTTTAAATGTCCACATGGTGGAAGCAAGGGAGCTTTTGCTTGGGTCAGAGTAGGGCTTCAGAATCAGAACAGCTCCCATGGAAATATCTCTGTTATTTATCATGGTAGTTTTCATCCCATTGTTCCTAAATATTTGCTGAAGTATACAGAGTAGAAAAAAGTCATGCAGATAGATGTCCGCCCACTTGTGTCCATCTGTGAAATTTCTCTTATCCTCCACCACCCATTGAGGACTGTGTCTCACAGTCATGGTCATAGAACACTTTAGGCCAGAAGGAACCTTAGAAAGCAACTAGTTCCAACACCTCTGCCATGGGCAGGGACACCTTTCTCTAGACTAGGTTGCTCAAAGCCCCATCCAACATGGCCTTGAGCACTTCCAGAGATGAGGCATCCATAACTTCTCTGGACAACCTGTTGCAGTGCCTCACCACCCTCACAGTAAAGAATTTCTTCCTAATATCTAACCTAAATCTGTCCTCTTTTAGTTTAACCATATTAACAGTGTTGTACAGTGGGCTCCAGGTACCTGACTAGTGTCCTCTGTGATCCAGCTGTACAAAGGATGCCTTAGGCACATATCTTTTTGATTTTCCTTGTTTAGCCATCCTATTTAGCTTTTTCAGTTTTTCCTATTAAATTAGGTTAGGTAAGAGTTCTTATCTTTCCTTAATCATTCTACTGAAAAGACCCAAATTACCTACTGTCCTAAGGGTGAAATGCTTTATATCTGAGTATAGTAGCTTTGTCACTCTATTATCCTGTTTTCTCTTTTGCCATTTTCCCATCTCTGCTCCATTTTCTGTGTCACCTCTTCCCTTTCTCTCTCCTCACATGCCTTCCCCTGATGTGAAAGAGGACTGGATGAGAGGTCTTGTTCAGCCATGTCAGTTACATCTGTGACAAGAGACTTGAGAGCTTGGCCCACAGCCAATAATTTTTATTGGAAGGAAAGGCACATCAGGAAACAAAGCCAAATGGGTTGCACCAGGGGGTGGAAAGGGGATTGGATATTAGGAAAAATTTCTTCCCTGAAAGGGTTGGCAAGCATTGGAACAGGCTGCCCAGGGAAGTGGTGAGTCACCATCCCTGGAGGTATTTAAAAGCTGTGTAGATGTGGCACTTAGGGACGTGGTTTAGAGGTGTACTTGTCAATGCTAGATTAATGGTTAGAACTGATAATCTTTCCCATTTAAACAGTTCTGTGATTCTGTGTGTCTTTTGGCTTGTGCATGTCTGTTCTGTGTGTGCCCACTGCTTGTGAGGCAAATTTTTGCTGTCCCATCCTTGTTCCTTCTTTTGGGGCGTTTTCCAGACACTGCATTTCCTTCAAACTCTGCTTCTTCTTAACCAAGACTAACATTTCCTATATAAACTTATTAATACTGTATTGAAATAAAGAAATGTCTTATTAATATTCCAAATGTTAACAGGGACATGTAAGTCTACATATTAACTTAATAGATTGTATGTGACCATAGAGGAGAGACATCCATGACTTTCAAATAGTGTAATTTTTTTCTTCTAAAGTATCTCCAATGAAAACTCTTTTATGGCAGAAAAAAACATGAGAAGATACTAAAGTCACAAGTTGGGATTAATAAACAGTTAGAGAAAAGTCACATATTTTTGATCCATAAGGCTATGGTAGGAATAGCACACAGTTATATGCAGTAAATCGTATAAGAAAATGGAAACAACCTTCTCATTAGGGTAAAATCAGATTTCCAGAATCCTTATAAGGCATATAAATGACTGCCCTTCAAATTCAGATTGGGCAGGGCTAAAGAAGAAGAACTCCAGGATGAAGGGTCTGATGTTGGGATGTCTTAAAGAACTAAGCTCAAAAGTCCTGATGCTCTCACTTGTCAGAGGCCAGTGAAAAGGCAGCATAGTTTAGAGACTAGACATGGGAACCAAACCAAAAGCACTCCTGGGCAAAGGAAAGGGCTGTATTGATTTATTAGCCCACAGGCAATTTTGAAGTTCCTTTACAGAAGTGAAGTTAAAAAACCAAACCAAACCAAAAAACAACAAAACCCCCTAGAAAAGTAAAAAACCCACCCTATACTGATTCCATTTTGCATTTTATGTTCCCTTTGCTTCATAAAAACATTTTGAAAATTGCTTGCTTTTATTTCTGTAGATACATTTTGTACTTCACAAGAGGTTTGATTCTTAACACCCCAGGTGCTGTGCAGCAAATACTCTGTAGACCAGGATAACTGAAGGAGTTTTCTCCATTGAGGTCTCCTCCCAGCAATCCTCAAGCCAGGATCTGGGGTTTTTAGGCTGCAGGTTGCAAACGTTTTTTGCGTATTCAGTAGGCTTGATACAGTCAGCATGTAGACATGCTGTTTCTAAGTCAGAGTCAACATTTTTAACACCACATTACTTTTACTGCCTTTGGTCTCTTACTTGCAACATGCAAGTGAAAATCCTATGCACCGGTTTAGACTAAGCCATTTATAAACCCCAAGAATTTTGCCATGGTTTGGGATGTGCTGCACACAGAAAGCCTTGATTATTCACAGAACTGTTAGTAGCCTATGCTGTAGGCTTATGTTTGCCTCCTCCTTTCTTAATTTCATTGAAATTTTCATCTCCTGCCTGTCACCCTGTCTCCTACATGCTTCTCATGCACCCTGTCTGGTAGGGAAGCTTTGAACACGAACCTGAGCAGACTGTACCACTGGCAAAGCAGCACTGCACTCAGCTTCATGCCATGTTTGATAATTTCAATCCTGTGTCTGCATACACAGTGCATAAACACATGACATGACCAATTCCCACCAGCTGCAGAAGGCAGCACTGATTTCCCCACTCCTGGCCCATCCACTCCCTGCCACACCCCCCCCCAAAAAAAAAAAAAAAAAAAGAAAAAAAAGGATGTGCTTCCCAGTTTTGGCAAGAGGCAATTTGTTGTGTACGTCTCTGTAGAGCTAAACCGCTGATGCTTCAGCAGCCAGACGCACAAGCATGTGCGTGCACACATGCACTCCCTTCCGGGAGCTGACAGTCCGTGCTGTTGGGAAATTAAATTATACTTGTGGAAAATGGTGTAAGGGAAATAGCCTGAGACAGATCTCTCAGTTATTGACCAGTTTTCTGCGAGACACGTTGGTGTTAATTCTCTGTTCTTTCACTCCACTGTTTCCCGCAGTAGCAGTTAGGTGCAAAATGTAATGAAGTCAGCATTTGGGGGGTGGCATGTCCAGAGCATTAGCTGTGAAAGGCAAGTCTCTTAGATGAGTTCCTAGCTCAGGAGATGTGTTAGGGTTCTGGCTTCTAGAAATGCTGAGCACTTAAAATGTGGCAGAAATCCGTGGGGGCTGTGGTACTTCAGCTTGTCTGCAGCTCTGGCCCTCAATGTACTGATGATTTAACAAAGACTATTATTTTGGTCTGTCCATTAATAAACAAGGTAGCTTTCCCATCTTTCTTGACTGTCCTCCACTTTCTACTATTTTTCTGCCCTTGTGCACACTTCCCTTTCTATTTTCTCCTCTGTCTTGGATGTTTCATGTTACATAGCTTTTATTGTCTGAAAGTTATGCTATTCACTTAAGCTGGTTTTGAGGTTTTCTTGACAGCCACCCTGAGACAACCATTTATTAGGGAATAATTCATTCTTTGAAAGTGCCCCTCCTCTTTTCCTAATGACTGTAGCACAAACATACAGCAGGGTTAGACAAGACACCTACTGAAGTTAAGATAAACGCATCCTGCCCAATCTCTTCTTTGCACATCTATTTCACAGCCTGCAGCACTACGTAGCCCTAGCCAGATTCTTCCATTAGGTCCCAAAAGATGCTGTACACCTGTTTCCAGAGGGTGCTGGTTTTTATTTCAGTTCCCTTATGGCTGTGGGAGCTGAAACTGCCAGCCTGCAGAAGAGCGTGCCTTGCTGGAGGCTCTATAGGACTGGCTGGCTGGGTTTCTTAATAGGTTGGCTGACTCTTCTCATGGCTCTGTGGCTACAAAACTGCCTAGAAAGTTGTTCTCATGCACTTCTCTGGGTGCTGGTTGTGGGGAAGGGGATAGGAGAGGTAACAAGCAAAAATGGCAAAACAGAAAAATAAAGAAAAAGAAGTAAAGTATAGGATGGGAAAAGTCAGGGAAAAGAGACAGAAGAAGGAAAAAAGTAATGAAGAGAAAGAACAAAGGCAGGAATAAGATAGATGGAAGTGGAATACAAATTCTGTGGAAAAGATGAGGAAGGCAGATGGAAACTGAAAAAAATAGCAGGAATCTGACAGAGTGCAGGAAAAACACTTATTAGGAGTTAATTTTCTTCCCAGTGGAATAGGCCTGTTAGGAAAAAAGAGTCATCTAACAGACAACGTGTCAGCTTGAAGTAACACACAAAAATTAATATTACACTACATATGATTTGTAAAATTCTATCCCCCGGGGAACATCTTCTGGTGCAAACAAACTTTGGGTGTGTCAGAACGAGGCTTTGTGTTTGATGGTAAATTGTTTTGTCTTTGTGTTGCGTACCTGGCAGTGGTTCCTAAGCAGACAAAAGCTCTCACTGGGGAGAAGCAGAGGTGAGAGGTCTTCTCTTTTATCATGCTTGTGTGCTGGGGGGGGAGGGAAGCGGAGGGGCAGCAGCACAGTGAGGGATTCTGTACAGAATAATGCTTCTAAAGAGAAACATCTATAAGGGACTGGTAAGAATAGAAGAAAGTGTGAGAGAGAATAAAAGACATGAGAAATAATGGAGAAGTATAACCAGTGAGCAGGGAGGGAAAGATGTCCTCTTCCCTTCCTATCTTTTAATCAGTGAATTTCTTTGTAATGTTAGTTGTTTTGCTTCTCTGGCATTTCTTTGTTTGGCTCCTTCTGTACTTTCCTTTTGCCTCCCTTTCCTCATGTTCTGCTACTGCCAAAAGCCCTTTTCCAAAGCCTTTCTGCTTACATATCTGTCCTGCCTTTTCACAGGTTGTCTGACACATAACCAGTGTCTCCCATTCTCTCTTACTCCTTTTTTTTCTCTTTTACACTTCTCTTTCTTACCCATTTGTGCTCTTTTACTGGACTTCTCTTCACTGTCCAGCTATCAGAGGTTCTTGATCTGATATTCTCCATAGCAAGGGTCCCACTGTTATACATATACATATGTATTTATATATATATACACAGGCAGATATATAAATACATACATCATGATAATGTAATATTTATATATAATATTATATATACAAATATTAATATATAATATTATATATGTTTTATTTATGTATTCCAAACCATAGCTAGTTAATTTGTGTGTAAGATGAAGCCTGGGCACGGTTCTTACTGTAGTTCACAATCTGCTTTGATGTGAGGATTCATACTCCAAGATGTGATTACACTTCTCCAGTGTCTTCTCACAATACCCCTTCCATGCCCAGAAGTGGCCCGTGACTTGGCAAGATACAGTCATGGGAATAGTTTGGTTGACTTCAGCATTAACATCATAAGATATGGTTCCCAAAACCTGGCTGCCCCAAGCTGATGAGAACAATACCAGCCTAAAGGTTTTCAAGTGGATCTACTGGAATAGAGTAGGGCAGTGCAAGTTGTCATGATGAACTAAAGCAGCCTGAGACTCATTGCAGCCCCACTCCTCTCTCTTTCCCACCCCTCTTCTTTCTAACCTTTCTTTTTCTTCACAGCCAGCAACAGACATAACTTACCAAGTCATCCTTTCAGCAGGTATGCTAAAGGTCTGCATGTCTCAGTGCTTTATACCTTGAATTCTACCTGTCAAAACTGCATATAAATAGCTTAATTTGGCTTTGAAGTGATTCCATTTACTGTATGTTGACAGAGGTTGTTTCTAGGCATTTACAGTAAGAGTAAATTACATCTATGCTCACTCCTGGGCCACTTTACTTTGTTGGGACTTAGTATAGGTGTGGAGCAAAACTTTTATACTCTAGTTTTCTAAGGAAACAGTATTACATACTAACACTGAGAGAGAGAGTGAGTTAGAGCCTCTTGTGTGTCGCCTGAACCTCTTTGGCCAAATTGTTTAGAGAACCTCCTGCAGGGACCATTTTGTCTTGAACATCAGCCAATCTGTTTGGTAAAGTTGACCTGAGGTGTATATCCATTGCCAGGCAAGGTCCATTAGTTCCTTTAATTATGGGACTGTGTCTGGCATCCTGCTGAGCATTCTGTGGGACACATGCTCTCCCAGTGCCCAATGTCTCCTGTTTCCTACTTAGCTGTGTTGGGTGGCCCATGGTCTCAGCACCTTTCCAGAGGCCAGACAGCCAGACTCAGTTACCAGAGTAGCAGTGCTTCTCCTGTGCCTTCCCACTACACTTCTTTCTTGCCCAAAAGAAAAACCAAACAAATCTGAGTTCTGTTATGATACGGCAAGAAACATCAGTTTACCTCAGCCCTGAGTCCAGAGTCATGGCAGGTTACAGAGGGTCAGGATTTGCATAGAGCCAGCAGTTTTTCTGGAAGCCTAGAAAGAGACCAGCACCGATTTGCAGGTAGCATCCTTGCTGAGACCAAGAACACAGAAGTCAGCCAACAGTGTGTGGGGAAAAAAGTTTTCACATTCTGAGTTTGAAAATCTCTTCTATTTGCATTTTTTGTGTTGCTATTCTTTCAGTTCATTGAAAAGCCTCCTCTTGCAAAGTCAAAGACCTCAAGGCCAGAAAATTACAGACATTATAATTGAGGGACCTTCTGTAGGACACAGGCTATTTCATTTCACTGACTTCCACTTGTATGGAGGCTGATAAATCATGTTTGGCGAAGGCATACCTTCCAAAAAGGCATCAGCTCTTGAAGTGAGAAGATTGAAAGATGGAGAAGTTACTGCTTCTCATGGTAGTTTGTTCCAGTTGTTAAACACTTGCAGTGTAACTTGTGCCTCATTTCTTATTCGAAGGTGCTTCACTTTACAGGCTTGCGCTCTCCCTTTTTTTTCTGTAGTTCTGCTTATTCACAGTGAACCTTAATCTTCTTCAAGGTCCCTGCTTTCACAGTTGCAGTGACCTGCTTTGTAGATATGGTCTGTGTTCCTTGGTCCTTGACATCTTACTCTCTATTTGGCTGGACTAAAATGTATTCAGTTTGAACAAGTATAATTTAGAAGGGATCCACTTTATTTCATATTTCTGCTTGTCTACCAATCTCTGCAAACTTCACCTCAAGTATTTTGCATTTATTTCCACATCAGTGATGAGATGTAAAATCATGTTCTGTTTACTCATGATCTATGCAGAACCTCACACTGAATCCTCCTACTGAATGATGATTATCTGTTCTTTGTTCCTTTTTGAGATGCCTCAGACAGTCCTCAATCCACTGAATAGGTACTTTATTGTTAATGTATAATGCAATTTAAATCACAGTGCTATGCGATAATAAGTCACAAGCTCTATAAAAGCCAAAATTTCTGTGGGATTTAATCTACCTGTGTCAATAGAGTTTGTAATTTCATTAGAGTATGAAACCCTATTGCTTTAAAAATACTTTGTCCCACAATCCTGTGTTTCTTGGCATGAATTTTACTGATGCTGTCTAAGTATTTAGTACTGACTCAGCATTTCTGGGATCTTTCCTGGGAGTTTTGTCAGGTGAGAACCCTTCCTTCTTCCCCTGCCCTTTTTTATTATTCAATCAACATTAGGAGTCTTCCACTCCTACCAAGTTACTCAGTATTCTACAGTGTAGTAAAAATTAACATCAGTATGCCAAGGGATGTCTGTAAGCCAGCTTTTCAAGAATTGTGGGTACTGGCTCTCTGGCCTGCAGAACTTGTCCCTCATTCCCAATATGTTTATTTACTAATGGAATTAATTATTGCCGGCTCAGGAAATATTAAATATATACATAGCATGTTAAATAGCCATAGTAACAGTTATAAGACATTTTGCTACTTCAGCATTACCAATTTTGCCACTTTTATCTAGTCTCCCACTTATATTCAGATCTCTTTTGTTCTCAGAGTGTTTTCAGACACCCACAGCATTCTCATGGAGAATGTGGCAGCCCATGCCTTGGTCAGGTGTGCTCTTTAAGGCACAAAAACCTGGCTGAATGGCTGGGCCCTGAGAGTGGTGGAGAATGGAGTTACATCCAGCTGGCAGCCGGTCACTAGTGGGGTTTCCCAGGGCTCAGTATTTGGGCCAGTTTTGTTTAACATCTATCAGTGACCTGGACTAGGGGCTTGAGCGCTCCCTCAACCAGTTTGCAGATGACACCAGCTTGGGAAGGAGTGTTGGTCTGCTGGAGGGCAGGAAGGCTCCACAGAGGGATCTAGACAGGCTGGATAAGTGGGCTGAGGCCAGTGGTATGAGGTTCAACAAGACAAAGTCCTGAGTCCTGCACTTGGGTCAGAAGAACCCTGTGCAGAGCTACAGGCTGGGGGAAGAGTGGCTGGAAAGCTGCCCAGTGGAAATGGACCTGGAGGTGCTGGTAGACAGCAGCTGAACATGAGCCAGCAGTGCCCAGGTGGCCAAGAAGGCCAAGGGCATCCTGGCCTGTATCAGCAATAGTGTGGCCAGCAGGACTAGGGAATATTGGAGTTGGCCTCTTCTCCCAGGCAGCTGGTGACAGGACAAGAGGACATAGCTTCAAGCTATACCAGGGAAGATTCAGGTTGGGTATCAGGAAGAATTTTTTTCACTTAAAAAGGTGGTTAAGCATGGGGACGGGCTGCCCAGGGAGGTGGTGAAGTCGCCATCCCTGGAAGTGTTGAAGAAAGGACTGGACAGGGCACTTCGTGCTGTGGTTTAGTTGATAAGGTGATGTTTGGTCAAGGGCTGAACTCAACAATCTTGGAGGTCTTTTCCAACCATATTCTATGATTTTGTTTTTCTTAACTCTGCCAGCCAGGCATCTTTCCCTAATGTCTTCAGCTTCCCTTATCAGTTACCTACGCCCCATAACTTTCGTTTATATTGACTGCCACCTGTAACTGCTGCCTTACATTTTGCCATATGTTGCTTTTATTTCTAATTACTGCTTTATTTGCCGTCAAACGAAGCATTGTTTTCTTATCCAAGGTTGTAAGCTTTCTTGACTGTGAGACTAGCATTTTGACTAGTTAATTAACTCTTACATAAAGTACTTCGACTTTTCAGTCATGTTATCTGTCTAATCTTTGATCCCTCTCAGTTTCACTCCAACTTTCTTCAAATACCTTCTCTTGAAGCCTTAAGAATATGTGTTGGTATCAGGGTACTTCATATGCATGTGGGTATGTCTGTGTAAGTATTGCTCACAGGTGCTGAACTTTTGGTGCCCTTATTGATTGTAATCTGGTCATGATAGTTGGTTACCAGGCAACTGTCATTTTTCAACCCAGTGATTAATTTATCTTCTTCTCATAGGAAAAAAGGAGAAATATAATCTCTCAGTTTAACTTTTCTTCATCATTTCTTGTTTTCATGCTACTCTTCCCTTCAGAATGGAATTTGTTCTTCTGAACAGTCATTATAACCTTATTTCCCCCTCAGTGTTTCCAGTCTTCTAACAATTGCTCCTGCTGTAACTGACTCCCCTGAATTTTTTTCTTCTTGAATTTTTTCTCTTCTTGTCATTTTTTTTTTTTTAAACTAAATTCTTCCCCTGCATGGATGTCATGGATTACTATAATGAAACTATTATAATTCAATGTTATTCTTTTCTCTTTTCTTCATACAGCTTGATATTTAATTTGTCCTGAAGATTGCCTTTGTTGCACAGTGAATTGTCCATGGAGTTTATAGATAATTTAGAAGCCAGTAATGTGTGCAATGAGTTCAAATGGTTCCTTCTGGTATCTTGCATTTTTCAGCACCAAGTTTCATTTCTTGTCTTTGTGCTCATTCACATATCTTCACCAGGTTCAGATGAAAGTATTGTCTTCCTCACTGTTGACCAAACAAAATAAATGGCATAGTTTGGAGGTTCAATCACTCCCCTCTTCATTCATTTTCACAGATCCCTACAAAACCTATTTATGTGAAGAACTAAACAAATACCACAACTCTCAGATCTTTTACCATGCAATGTTCCTACTACTTCAAAGACAGAAGAGATTGGCTTTGAGCTTCCAAATGTATTTTGGAGCAGTGTAAACTCTGTTTTAAATCCAGAGTTGGGAACCATTCAGCGGACCTGTTGTTCCTTGGCGGGGTAGTGCTGAAATCCCCTTCTCCTCAGCCACTGAAAGATTCTCTCTTCTTCATTTTATCTTTGGAGACATGTCCTCCTTTCTCCTAACAGTTAATTTTGGAGGATTTTGGAGTTAATTTTGATAATAATGAGAAAAACAGTGTCAGATCAACTAAGAGCACTTTCTTGTTAATAGACTGAATGGACATTCTCACAGGAGGTCAGCAAATACTGATTTGTCATTATGGACAATGTGGACCAACCTCAGCTCTTGGTTACCTGACTTTAGCAAAGCTGTATTAAGACAGTAAGAGTAGAATTTGGGTAAAGGTGCAGTTTTATTTTTGCATGTGGCTGCCTTCAGCTAAGTGATGAGTAAGGAGCCTATATGAAAAAGTCCTGATTATCCTTGGTGTCAAGCACTCTTCCCTTCCCTGCTCTCCCCTTCCCACAGTAGCTGTGGTGACCGGCTAAGTGGTGCTAAAGTGATGGATGTCACATCCTTTGCTGAGAGTGGGAATTGTCATTGGGACAGGAAAGCACTTGGGTTTGGTTTTCATTCTTTCCTTGCTTGTATTTATGTGGGCAGGACACTTTTTGGATCTAGACTTGAGTCTGCAGAGGACTTTCACTGCTGAAAGTCATGCCATGTATTCAGTCAATCACTTCTATAAATAAAGGATATCTGTATAAGCTAGGCCCCACAGCTTAGTATAATGGACTTTAAGAGGAACTTTTGAAATGTTTAATTTGAGAGCATTGGGCTGTTTATGGGAATGAAACTTGAATGCAAATTAATACTCTGTGGAGTATCACTGTTGTTTGCTCCCCACACAGGGTGGAGAAAGATGAGAAGAAAGTGAGAAAAGTACCCCCTGGCACATCTCTGCCAGCTTTCAATTGCAGCCAGGCAGTAAGTCCATGCATGCATCAGTTCTGATGACTGATAAACAAATCTATCAAATTTGCCAAGTCTGTGGGAATCCCAGGCTGTCTAATGGTAGATGGAGGTAGGGGTTACAGCAGGATGGAATTTACAATAGCTGGGAGCTGAAATACAATAATAATACAGTAATAAATACATTGCTGCTCCAGCAGAGAGAGCAGAACTACTGGGGCT
This sequence comes from Scytalopus superciliaris, assembly GCA_013400415.1. NCBI lineage: Eukaryota > Metazoa > Chordata > Aves > Passeriformes > Rhinocryptidae > Scytalopus > Scytalopus superciliaris. Next base: position 821,715 of record VXBX01005266.1, read on the forward strand.
GCATGAAATTTGGGTATAAAAGTGGCAGCAGTGGGAGACCTAGAGGATATTTAGCATAGGGCAGCAGGAGATATCCAGGAGCTTACGAGATGTGGCAAATGGAGGAGGTTGCAGTCTGTGAAGCACAGTAGTCCAAAACTCAGATCATAGATTATATTTAAAATGAAAATTATACACATTTTGGATAATGTCAGAGTTCTGTCATAGTGTTTAGTAACTGGATGAAGTATTTGGTCTCTCCGTGGAGTAATACTCTTTTTAATTTACCAGCCACTGAACACACAAGCATGTACACACATTTACCAACCATTCTCTTATTGTTTCCAAGGGGAACTAATTTTGAGTCAGGGACATTTTAGGTGATGTTGCATCACCTTAAAATTTTCATAAAATGTGCTTTAAGTTATGAAATATGTGTGCACCCAATCTGTGTACTGTGTGGCAAAATCTGAACTGACAAGCTTATCTGCATAAAATCACACCATAGAGAGGCCAGGGTGAGGGTCTTCAGTTCAATTAGTGGATGAGTGAAAGGCTGTGGATGTTGACTACCTAGACTTTAGTCAAGTCTTTGACACCGTTTCCCACAGCATTCCTCTGGAGAAAGTGGCGGCTTATGGCTTGGACAGATGCACTCTTTAAGGAGTGACAGACTGGCTGATGGCAGGGCCCAGAGAGTGCTGGGGAATGGGAGTTCTATCCAGCTGGTGGCTGATCACAAGTGGTGTTCCCCAGGGCTCAGTGGTAGGGCTGGTCCTTTAATACCTTTATCAATTATCTGGATGGGAACTGAGTACTCCCTCAGTCAGTTTGCAGGTGACAGCAAGACGGGCAGTGTGTTGATCTCCTAGAGGGTAAGATGGTTCTGCAGAGGATTCTGGACAGGCTGGATTGATGGGGCAAGACCAATTGTATCTGGCTCAGGAGGAATCTTACTGATCTCTACAACTACCTGAGAGGAGGTCAGAGCCAGGTGGGGTTCAGTCTCTTCTCCCAAGTAGCAAGTGGTAAGACAAGAAGAAAATGGCCTCAAGTTGTGCCAGGGGAGGCTTAGAATGGGTATTAGGAAAAATTTCTTCACTGAAAGAGTTGTCAAGGATCAGACCAGTCTGCCTAGGTAAGCAGTGGAGTCACCATTCCTGGAGGTATTTAAAGATAGCGGTTAGGAACAGGGTTTAATGGTGGACTTGGTGGTGCTGGGCTAACAGTTGGGCTCAATGATCTTAGAGGTCTTTTCTAACCTAAACAATTCTATGATTCTAAGAGTGCTTGGCACCAAAGTGGTTTTGACCTTCTCTCTAAATACGTATTAACTTAAACACAGGCATAAACAACTGAGGAGAGATGTGACGTGAGCTTTCAATGCTCAGTAAGTCTGCCAGGAAGGATCAGCAGCAGCTCCTGTGAACACAGAATTGCGGAGACAATTCACTGATATGAGCAAACTTGTGTTGATGACTTGGGTGAGAAGACAGAGAAAGAGTGGAACGGACAACTTGACATTTCAATTAAATCAGTGTTTAAGAACAATATTTAAGGAAGTAGATGAAAAAGGATAGGGAAAACAAAAATAAAACAAACAAATGTCCTCAGGAGCTCTGTGACGTTAATCTAACCTTCAGCATGACTGAAAACTGCACAGGCAGGTGAGCAGAATTATTGATGTTTGAAGTAATTACTTCAGCAGGCACTGCTATCAAAATTCATAGTGATTGATTTCCCACTAGTCAGCTTATCTGTCTGAGAACAAGTTCACTGGAAAGCAGCTTATAACCCCATCCTAATAAGCCATGGCACATCACTGGAGAAAATGGCGTCAGGCTCATTTTGTTTTGCATTCACTGCTGTTAAAGGCTGAATCATTCAAAATTTTAAGCTGCAAGGCTGTTTTCTTTTCCCGCCAGCCTAGGAATACAGAGATCCCTGCTTCCCAAGCAACCCACCCTTGTCCTCCCAGGTACAGTGAGAATTGAAGGAGACTTTCAAACTGAGTATCTTTCAGTAGCAATAAGAGAAGGTTATATCTGAACACACATGCCACACACGTACAATAACTTTATTTTTAAAGGTGATTTTCAAATATGGAATATTTTCTACAGGCTGACTGAGAGCTGGTTAAATCAGAACACTGGAGGGTATCATTGAGGTGCCTTAGGCCACATCAATAACGTTGCTGTATATGCAGTCAGCAGCATCAGCTTAAATCCCTGTTCCCTTAAGCTGCGGATCCATGTATGAATCTGAGGTAAAGTCTTTAAGGTCAGGTTGGATGAAGATACAGGCTATGTTGGGGCTGTTTGCACCAGAAGACCTAAAAGACATGATCTGTGTCATCACAGCTGCAGTAAAGGACCACAGTGTTTTGACCAGCATGTGATTAAATATCTCTGATGTCCCAGATATCCTGAGTGAAGTTAGGGAACAAGGAATTACTGTCTGTTCAGGTAAACACAACCTCCAGTCCACTTCTGGACATTGGCACATGACTTAACAGGGAAAGCCTGTGTAGCTGGAGTGGGAAGGGCTCTCTTTTCCTCCATCCATTTTTTAAAACAGCTGTGAGCTGGAAAACAGCAGCAAAGACATGGAGCCTCTAAGATTAGGTCAGCATCTGGAAGAGCTTGGATCTTTACATCTCTCCAGTCTCTGTTGATTGGCAGTCCTCTATTGCCACAGATCAAAGCACAGGAAAAAATGAAATGAAGGACAAGTGCAAGAGGCTGAACTATGAGTTTCCTGGATTTTTATCAGTCTTTGTCAGGAAGCATCTCATCTGAAAGTGTTTTTCCTTTTCTTTTGGCTTATTTCCTGTGTATGGAGAGCCAGAACACTTCCTTGTGTAGATAGTTTCCCCCTTCCATCTGTCAGGGTGCACACATACACAGGAGGCAAATGGTGCTATTTGTCAGGAAGCAAAAGGATTATTTACCAGATCAGATTTATGGAGGAAAAGAGTAGGAAGAAGAGGGTGCAGGAAAACAATTTTGTACAATTAACAGGACAAAGGCAGGTGCTGAGCGAGATAATTTCTTAGGGAAGAGGTGGGCTCCTCCTTCCAGGACCCAACACCTGTTTGCTCAGAAGCTGTGTGTGACAGAGAGAGGTGAAGGCAGGAGGGGAGTTACCAGAGAAACTTTTGCAGATGATTTAAATGGCAACTTTTTTAGATTTGTGGGAAGATGTGTGCAGTAGTATTCAGGACTCCTTCTGCTGTTCATCTGCACTGTTCTGGCAACCAGAAGGGGATAAAAAGTTCTGAGTGCCTTTGCTGGAAAAGCCCTCAGCATACGGTAGTGCTAGTAGGGGAGCTCTCACTTGTACAAGCAACACATCCCAGCAGTTCCAGGTGGCCTGTGACTCTTCAGGTGCTGTGACAGAGCTGGGACATGGCAACCCTTTTTTCTCCCATCTGTACCCAGGAGGCTCTGGAGATATCAGAGGGTCCACCAATTCCCACCATGGTCTGCAAACCAATATGCCAACCCTGGGTCTTGCCCCACTTTCCCTGTAGGAAATTCTGTGTTCTTTTTATCATTCTGTTTCCAGTGCAGTGAGCTACAGCAGAAACCAAGTTTCCTCATTGCCCTTCTGGCTTGTGACATTATGCTTCTATTTCAGTGCCTCACTCCCTGGTCAGTGTATGGTGATCCTCTTGATCCGTGGGAGTCTGGCAAGGGTGGGGGAGCAGATGGTCACAATAACACAATGAGGTTATATGAAAACTGGCTCTTCTGGGGGCACATTTGTCTCAGATGGACAGAGATGACTGCATCTTGTCACAGCTAAAGAGGAAGCAAGAAGAGGATCCAACTGTTTTCCCGTGCAGGACACACACCTCTTTACCCCCCCAAATCTTCAACATCTTTCCTGTGTGTTTGTATCTCTTTCTACTTGTCTCTCTGGATTGGTGCTGCAGCTGCTCAGCTCTCTCATTCCCGTATAGTCAGGAGGTGAAGTGCAGGATGCCAGCCCGGATGGTTCCCCCGTGGGGCTGGAAAGCCTCTCTCTTTCTGTAATTGTTTCTGACGTTTCACCTGACACATCCTGAGTGAGCACATCACCCTTGCTTCTGGGGGGTGATAAAATGTTTGGATCTCTGAACTCGTAGCTGTGTTCTTTGTCGACAAGAGATCAAAGATGTCAGAACTTGGGGAAAAAAAAAAAACACAAAAAAAGAGAGACTGAAAAGCAAAATAAATGAGAGATGGAGAAGGAAAAGAAAGTCAAGTAGAAATAGGAACAATTGCCTGGAGAAAGGTGGACAGATGCCTAGCAAACCAGATAGACAGACGGCTGTGGAAGAAAGACAGCATGCTTCTTGCTGTTCTTGGGCTGTAATTATCAGCTATTTAGGCAGTAAGCCCAGGCAAACCAGTTATTATCAGTATTCAACAGCTCTGAGGTGAAGCCCAAAGCAATTAATGCCCTTTGAGATTGGGGGACTAACTACAATGAGCACTGATTTTAAGCCGAGTTGTTTGTGAGGAGGGAAGGATTAGGACTTTTTCATTATATAAGGAAGATGGGAGGAGGGGGAATCTCCTGCCAGGAAGGTCCCTGCAGATGAGCAAAACAGGTATGAATTCCAACAGAGCCAGAAGCTGCAAGCAGGGAGCGACTGTTGATCACATCTTCTCCACAAGCAATCCCTGTTCTTTAGAGGAAAAATTGCTGTCTGAACTGATAGAATTCTTCTGAGAAAGCAGACGCACTCAGAAATATATCTCCAGGAGAGCAGAAAAAAACCATGGCCTGTGAGGGCAGGAGCACCTCACTCCTGTTGTTTTCATTTGGTTTTATGTAACTGTAGAGTCTGAAAAGGAAACAAGACTCATACTATGGGATGGAAAGAAGGAGAGGATGGACTGAAGGAAGGAGGGACACGCACTTTTCTGGGTGGAGGGCTGAAGTCCAGGAGCAGGGCTCACCCCTCCCAGGTGTTAATTTTTTGCCTTAACTAGACAACCAGCATCCAGCTGATCTGGTCCTACAGTGATGGAGCCACCTGGCACGGCATTACAAGATTCTGGCCACTTAGGTTTTTCAAGAAAATACAGAAGAGTATCCCAAAGGAAACCTTTCAAAGAAACTTCTGAAAAACTATGTAGTCTGCAGTGCCATATTTCAGCATTAATAGGTAGATGTGTGCAGTTGCCATATACACAGACACATGAACACAGATCTAGCTGTGTGCCATGGGTCTGCTGTGTTACTTGTAAATCACTCCAGCTCCCCTGAGTCAGTGGAGCTCTGCTGACCTGCCCTTACACAGGGTCTAACCACTCATGGTGTCGGTAACCAGCCACATGCAGCATCCTGACTTGTGTGAGGGCTCAACAGCTGGTGCTGGGCGCTCCCGAGTCAGAAACCTTGAGAAAACATAAAGTCCAAAGCACAGGGAATTCTGTAAAGGCAGCCTGAAGGTCAGATTTTCTCCTGACACTGAGCAGCCACCTGCTGCTCTTTGGCTCAGGAAACAAAGTGTGGGCACTGACAACTTGGTGGAGTTGTTGGGATACTTTCCTCTAGATCCCTAGCGTGCTTGGGGGTGAGCAGCAGAGCCAGCACTTTACGACTAAAGATACACAAATCAATAATGTATTTTGGTGCTTCTAATTAGCCCCTCAAGCACAGCACAGAACCTACTTGGAAAACCCGAGCTTGTGAATTGCTGCTTCACTGTGAGACCTGTTCTGATAGTGAGAAGGAAAGTGTTTTGAAGAAGCTACATATGTGAAACAGGTGTTAATGTTAATCCTCCTTGGAACCGGCACATTTTTTTTTGTTATATAAACTCCTGGAAAACACCTTCCTTTATACTTCGAGCTGGTTTTGATATAAACTTGCTCTACAGAATTTTCAAGTACAGGAACAGCTGGCATGCAGTAAGAGTGGCAGGGGAGAGGGAAAAGAGGCAAGAGACAAAATCCATTTCCCTGGCATCTGAAAAGTTTGTGAAGTGAGAAGGTTGTTGAGCAAAAGGGAGCTGGTGGCTGAAGCTACAGTGAAGGAAGCTCTTTCATCGCACAGTGGTGAAGCTGTGCAGAGGTGCAGTGGTGAAGCTGTGCCTGGTGATAGCACTTGTGGTGGGCAAAAAACAGTGAGAATATTTCTTTCACCAATGCAAGTTTCAGAAATTCTTCCACCACTGCAAGCAAAGCACCTGTGCCCACAAGGTCCACTTCTGATTTGTGGCATTTTCCACTAGGCTCAAGACGCGGGTGTTGTGCAGCCACTGCATAGCTAACCATACCTTGCTAAATAAATGGGGTGACTGACACTTACTGAGTGGGACATGAAGGGAGACACTCATGTGTCAAAACAGGGTAATTAAAGTTAAAAGTTTGAGTTCTTTGACCCACTTATTTATTTGTTCAACCTTCAGCTTTTCTCAAGGGTTACACAGTCCCAAAGCAGAGCTTTAAAGCTGACTCAGGGAATGATGCTGAGATTTGTTTCCCTTTTAGATCTGGCAGCTTTAGTAAGAACCAAGCAAACTGGGGAGCAGTGGAGGCACCATGTTCCTTGCACCACTGGCTAGGATCAGAGCTGCACTCTGTGCTGTGTAGCCACTTGTCAAAAACCCTTAGGCTTTTTGCTGCACAAATTGTTGGAGGTGCTTGAAAATGGAGTGTTTCCCCTCACTGCTTTAATCTTTATTTTATTGGTTTTGTTTTACCACATCCATTGCTTTCTTCTAGATATTTTGTACACAGAAATTTGTAGAGCTTGATTGCTTATCTTCTCTTTTACTTTAGATCCTGGCATGGTGTCAGTACACCAATTGTGATTTATTAGGTTCATGTTGCCTGACCAGTAATATAGCCCAGTGTGTTTGCTTGGGATTATTCCTCCATTAAATGGAATCCTGCCCCGCACAGCAGGTGTATATGGGTGGTTTATTTCTTCCTTTAAAGCACTTGCTTTAGTCATTTTTGAGGAAGATGGCATGGCAAACTGACAGTTGGCTTTTTCTGATATAATAGTCTCTGTAATCACTACATTGGGTTTTAGTCTGGCAATGAGAGAGCTTTTAAAAAATACACATTTAAATTCCAGAGGAGAGAAACCTGTGTGAGATGTTTGGAAACATGATGTCCTCCGGATGCTTTGCTAGACCTTTAGAAACAGAGCTGAGGCTGCCCTGGGTAAATCCCATGTAGCTTTGTACTGAGTCTGCTACATGAGGAAATGGGATTTGGAAAGTTATACTGAGTGCTGTGGGAATGCTTATGTGTCAGAGACATGATAAATGAAGCTGGTAGATTGTGTCTCTTCTGTCAACTTTTTGTCTTGATTTACAGAATTTTCAGTGTTCTAGGACCCCACAGCATTATAATTCCAGCTTGTGCAGGATTTGCCTACTTTGGAACTTGATCCAAAATTCTTCCCATGTACACTGAAAAGCTTGATATCTTTGGGAGCAGATAGTTAGAAGCATTTCTTATTGATTCATTTGTCTGCAAGAAAATGAAGGGAAATATGTTGTGTTGCTGTAAAAAAAAGCAAAAAGGCAAACAGGAATGTGTCTTTATGCAGTGGGCTGGGTGGTGATTTTAGATGCTGACTCTGCTGGCAGTTTGGTATAATTTTTTCTCCAGCCTGCCCCTCTCTAGATTTGTTTGGAGGGAGGGAATGAAGGCTCCTGGTAACATCACTTGGAGCTCCGCTCTGCTCCCCATCCCTCCCCACCACCCTCCCTTCTCCTTTCCACCTCCTCCCCTCTCACTCTGCCTCTTTGTGCTGGATGTTCCCTTTTCAAAAAGTAATTTCATGGCTCATGCACTTAAGATTCCATCAGAAAGTCGAGTCTTTGATCAGGCAGACAGATGCCCTGCTGGGATTTCATTGGCAAATCACAATTCCCTTAATTAAGACTATGTGTCTTTATATCACTAAACTGATTCCAGCTGGGTCCCTGCTCGTTTTACATCCAGATTTACCTAGACTATGGATTCTCACCCCCTGCGACTCTGGAGGAACAAAAACCATTTACAGACTTTTCATTCCCAGCTTCTTCCCCCAGCTGCTTCTCCCCAGTGGTGCAGCAGTCAGTGTGGGCTGGGAACTAAATCTCTCCCTCAGTCTTGTTTGCAGTCTCCTTCAAATTGGGAGATAAGGTTGTGTGAGGGATTTGCTCTGTTTCTTTCCAGTGCTCAGAAGCTGGGAATCAGTAGTACAAAGGGAATTTAAGTTGCTTGATGCTTTTTTATTTTCTTTTCAGAAGCCATGTTTTTACCGAGAGTCAAGAAGGTGCTGAAATTCAGCATAGTTTTCTTCTTCTTCCCATCTTTCCTTAGCTATCTCTTAAAGGTGAAGCAGGTTAAGAGTGCTTGCTTATGGTAATCACAGGCCTTGTGTGGGAGGGACTTTGGCATCATTTCTGCTGTGCTGGGTTTACTTGTTGTATTAGCCATGCCAAGGGGAACATTTCTCTGGAGACAAAATACACAGTCCTGTCTATAAAGTGTGCGGTCTGCCCTGGCTGAGGAAATAATACTCTAGGGACAGTTTTGACAGCCAGTGTTTTTCCACCAGTCATCTGCGTTTTCCCTTCCTCCTCTTTAACTTCCTCCTCTCCTCTGAGCAGTGCCCTGACACCTTCTCCAAGGAGAGGAGATTTCCATAGCCACCTCTAATGGCACTGATTAGAGGGATGGCAGCTAGCATGGCTGCAGTGAGGCAGCCTCTGACCTGAGAGCCCAGCCAGTCCCCACTGTCACCATGCCTGTTGAGGGGAGTTGAGGGAGGTTCGTGGATAGGGATTCTCAGTGTCCCAATCCCAGTGTACACGTGCATTTGCCATGCACCAGAAAGAGAAGCCTGATTCCTCTGCAGCAAATCCTTTAGGCTTTTTCAAAATAACCTGTGGGGGAGATGGGATGGATTAACCAACACACCCACAGTTTGAGAAATGTCCCCATAATTGTATTTGCAGGTGGGGTGCAGTCGGACTTTGCCCTACCACTGGGCTCTGAGCATCCCTACAAGTGACAGCTGTGGGGACAGGAAACCTGGCTGCTGGCTGAACTGTGGCATGTGAAAGACTGTTGGCTGCTTATGCAGTCATGCTTAAAATTAAAAAATAGCCAGCAAACAGGGCAGCTTTAATGGCTAGCAAACCCTGACCCGGCATTTCCTAAGCCGAGCTGACTGCTTAATAAATGAATCCGAAGTCTCAACTCAGGCCACATCCTCTTTTGCAGACTGATGCATCTTCAGATTTGTCATATGGAATTTTTCACCTAAAAATGCCTACTTAATCATGTGCCAACAGAACTTCAAACCCAATCTTGCAAATCTGGTGAGTTTGTAATAGACCAGAGCACAGCTTGACTTTAAAACGGCTTCGTTTTAAGGGTCTGGCATATTTCCAGCTGTGACTCCCAGCAAGAAGAGTTTTGGTTCAGTCAGACAGGATACAACCTGAGCTAAACCTTATTTTGCTCTTCACATGCTAAGAAAATGTTCAATGGAAACACTAATAGGACTTTGCACTTAGATGCATTTTTGATTTGAGGATTCCAAAGCTCATTTTAATAAGAATTGCTGATTATGCTCTGTGGTAAGACCAGATTAGATCAAAAGGGGTTCAGAATCTCTGTTTTGTTTGAGAGGCAGAACAAACCTATCCCAAATGTACAGAAAGTACATTCTGTCAGGAGAAAAAGAATTTTACGAGCCTTTATAAATAACCTGATAATTAATTTTTTGTTAAAATTAATTAAAAATCTCATGCTTTATAGAATGTTAACATCTATGTTTATCTTTGTCTTGTCCCAGATCATCTTAAGGGAATGATAGAGACACGTTAAACTTATATATAGTTAAAGTTAATTGAAATCTTGCTCGTAGGCTCTGTGTAAAGAAATTACGATGTAATTAAGCTAAGCTGTTAATGATGTCTAGATGGTGTGGTTGTTGGGGAGATGGTGTGGTTGTTGGGGTCTGTGCCAGAGCTAGGTCACTTGGAGTTGCAAAGCCCAAGCAGTTGTTGTGTGTCCTCTGTGGCTTACTGAACACTGCAGGACTGTGGACTGCAGGGAGTTGGTGGCACTGGGGATGTCCCTTCTCTGAAGGAAGAGATCTCAGTTGGCAGGGTATGCCAGGGCCCTGAAGACCACCGTGCCTTGGAGACAGCAGCCCCGTGGCTGGAGCACAGCCTCTGGGAGAATGGAGCTTGGAGCAGAGACACTGAGGCTCCTCTGAGAATCCTCTGCACCCCTCGCTGCAGCAACAGGCTCATTTGTAGAGCCCCTAGATGAAAACATTGTTCAAATATGAAAAGCCAAAGTCACCAGTGTGCTTTGGGGTGTGGCACCACAACAATACAGTGAACCCATCCGAAAAAGGTTAAATTAGGAAGAGCAATGAAAAGTTGGTCCTTCAGGTCATTAAGCCATTAGAAGTACCAGAATGTAAGACTCTCTTCGGTTTTCCTAAACAGTTCACTAGGTGTGATTTTAAAAAAAATCATAAAAACAAGCACAGTAAGAAAATTGCTAAGCAAAACATGACGTGCTGTTACAGTCAATAGTATCGGTAACTCAGAAGTAAAAATAGTAGAGGACAATATCAAACTGCAGGAATTCAGGATATTCATAGCTGAATTTATATGTAAGAGAAAGCAACTGCATTGAGATAAGAAATGCAGAGATAAGGCACCCAAATTCTCTTACCTCAGCCCTGGAGAGATACCACAAAACGAGGAAGTGGAAAATCAATGATGATGCATCTTACCAACAATTTAAATCTCATCTGGGACCATAGAGACTGATGTCACTCTTGTCCACACTGAACCATAATCATTGCATCCGGCCACTGACTTCCCCGATATTTTCTTTTGACCTGATAAGGAATCTGATACCTGACTACAGCTTTTCACATGCCTTGAAAGTCACTGGGAGGGTGTTAAGATTTGTCAATCTAGTCAGAGAGAGAAAGGAGATGGGAGGAAATTACAGGGGGACTTAGAAAGGGAAGGGAGGTGTGCATTAAGAAAGGAGGAGCAGAAGATGATGCAAAACCAGGATGGTGTGAGGGAGAGAAAAGTAGGAATTTGTGCCAGAGATGGGGATAGAAGGACAGATAGAAGGAAAGGCAGGAAGATGGCTGGAGGGGGGCAGGTTTGTAGCTGTAAAGGGAAGGGTGGTATCTTTTCTTAAAATGCAGATAATTGCATGCATTGAACATGCATTTCTGCTCTCTAGGTGGACAGGTCTCAGTTAAAGAAAAGGAGAGTGGGATTCTGGACCCTCATAAAATACTTCCCACCTTTTGGTGCCTGATCATTTGGCAGAATAGGCTCTTCTAAGGTGCATGTTGTTGTCTGAGGCATAACTGTCTGCCTTCTGCTGGACTGCTAATCACTAGGGGAGAAAGAGAGATAAGTCCCACCTGTAGCCTAGTGGAGTGCAGCAGAAGTGAATCCTGGCCCCAGCACGCACGGCATCCTCATACAGTGTGAGTTTCCTGGATTTTTTTTCTTACTGCACGTACATGAGCACTACACAACCAGGAAGAAAGCTCTTCTTTCCCAACCAAAAGATTTTTTTCCTCCATCTTTCACAAGTGTATTTACTGTATCTGTCTCCTGCTTTGTACTGTGCTGTGGTTTGTGTTTTGATATGCAAACGTAGTAGACCTGCCTGCACTTCATACTGCGTGATGAGATCAAAGAGGTTAAATGAATTAGGGATCTTCTAACCACAGCTTTTTGAAAGCTGTGACTGTTAGCAATGCACGGAGGGGCATGTTCCCCCATTTGTTCCGTCTCCTTCACATATGTACCCACCAGAGCTTCAAATGCTGTATCAGATCTGGAGAGACCCATTAGGAAGTGAGCAAGCGAACCAAAAAGCTTCTTAAATGTGGGAAGATTTGCTACAAGGATTTCAGATCCCAAATCAATTGAATCACTCATGTGTGGGCACAAAACCGGAATCGTATGTCATCTCAGAAACAAAATATTTGAGCATCAGTTCTGGTTTTACCACCACTGCCAAAGCTTGGCTTCCCAGTTTAGCCTTCTTGTTCTTGCCAATGATATTATTAGCCCTCTGCCATTGCTCAGGTGCTGCACTGATGGACAGAGCTGTTGAAATAAAAAGGCTGGCTGGCTGGAAAGGCAAAGTGAATAAAACAGCATGGTGGAAGGGCTGCAGGTGGCTTTTAGAAGTTCTTCAGCAAAATGAACAACAATTTATTTTGGAGCTGCCAGTAGAATTTTGGATGAATTGAGATGCTTTGATTGTCTTACTTAACCCTTTCAAATCCTTTTTCTTTTAAATGTAAGTGCATTTTTAAAAGAGGCCGTTTGAAATGAAAAGTCAGAAGCTTTTTAAAAAGAAAATGCCCATATGAGACATTTTGGCATTTTTATATGGAGTATATCAACATTTTCAAGTGATACTTAAATTTCCCTCTTTTGTAACCTGTCAAAACCAATAGAAAAGTAGAATCAAGCAGATAACTACACAGACCCTTCGTTGCACTGCCTTTGGAGTGCTCTGCTGACAGCAAGATGTGAGGCTGCCCCTCAGAGGGGACAACATCCAGCCAGGCCCACATATGTGCATGTGTCCACATGTAGCACCACAGCACCTGGGGAGTGTGAGGAAAACATCAAGGTAGTTTGCTAGTCAGCTTTCAACTTGTCTTAAAGACATGTCTGATCCACATCAGTATCACAGACTTGGCCTTTGAGGGGAATGCATGAAGCAAGTCATGTAGTCTAATGAACTTTCTGACTTTGGAGTGCAGCCATCAGATCATCACCCAGTGAAAGAAGCAGAATAACTGTGCCTTCTGCAAAAAAAAAGTCCCCGAGGCAGAGATGTTACAATGCCATGCATCCTGCATTGGTATTTCTAGACTTGGAAAGCTCACTGAAGCTCTCTTCTGGGGCACAGAAATAAAGCATGTGTTTTATGGAGCAGGCTTTTATCCTTTAGCTATCTGGTTGTTTCAATATGGTTGTGAGTAATTAAACTTTATACAGAGCTCATTGGACTGCTCTAGCTTTCCACTAAGTCAAGGACCTGACTAAGTACAGGGATATTTCTTTTTTTTCAGTAAAACTAGAAAGTCTGTCTTGTGGCAAGTTCTTCTAGATCATTGAGTGGTTTTGTGAAACTGCTGTCAAACATGGTATTTATTAGGGTTGTGCACAAATACCTAATGTTGTGAACACACCATGTGCATATATTAGTGTCACATTCAGGTTGCAAAACATTTATAACTGTCACTGCTTTCCCCGTCTCTCTTCTTGCCTGTCTCCAAACACCTAATCAGCCCTGCTCCTGGCTGATTGATGAGGGTGGTAGGGTGTGGTCAGACAGCACCTTTCGTCCTCACAGTGCTGTGAGCCTGCACACTCCAGAGACAGAGTGCAGGGACTTTGGTTTATGGGGTATTGTGTATATGGCAACAACAGTAATCCACCATTTGGCATGACAGTTGAAAGATACTATGGTATGAAGGAACACCACTATGGTCTGTTGGTGATGTTAAGGGAGTTGTTTCTTGCTTCTAAGTGATCTTAGATCATTTTCTAGAGTATATACTGGTATCCTCAGGAATGGGGGTCTTCTGTCCTGTTTGCCATGCAGACATCAGTCCCTTCAGAGCAGTCAGGCCACACCTCATGGCCTCACACTGCCCTGTCCAACCCAGGCAGAGTGCTGCCTGCAGGACTCTGCTGCATTAGCAGCACTAGTTCTCCTAAGCAAAGATCGAGGGCTACTTTCCACAAAAGGATGCCAGGTCCTATGAGACCACATTCCAGGATTTCTCAGCCTCCTACCCCATCAGTGAGCATGTGGAGGCTGTTCAAACTGGCCAGCTTCCATTAACATGCGGTCATTTCTCAGAAAATCTCCCACAGTTGCGCCAGTTTGGTGTAGGCTTGTGAAATTGTATCAGCAGCAGGAGTGCTAACACGCACTGAGGAGAAATCTGCCACTAACCAGTGCTTCCATTGCGGCTGCCATCAGGGGAGCCTGTGCAAGGAGAGGTTTTTCCTGAATAAGCGTGAATAGCAGCACAGCTCATTAGTGGCTTGGGCAGTCAGGGAAACAAATGAGGCCCTCTGGGGAGTGGGAACTGGGTGCTGGGGCAGGGGGCCTCTCTGCAAAACTGTAAATGAGCTGACTTCAGGGGAAAGCTTTGCATAAACATCTATGGACTACTCTGTGTCACCAGCATGGCTAGAACAAGGCAGGGGCTCACTCTGTCCCACGCCATGTGTGGAAACCCTACCTGCTTGCAGAGCTGCAGCCAAAAAATTACTAAGTTCCCACTTTTTTTATTTGATGAGGCCAGGTAGTCTCACATGCTAAGTTGGATCCTACCAGTTATTTTAGATGAAGGAATGTGTTGTCGGAAGCAGTCAGAGCCAAGTAATTTTACTGGCTTTGGAAGCACCTTTGTGCTGCTTCCCAAGACTGACAGGTGAATGACTTCAGATCAAGCACACCACGGTGAAATCCAGCATGCTCTCTGTGCTGGACACCCTGCACTTCTGACCTCATCATCCTCCCAGTGCCATCAAGTGTAACCCCTTACAAATGTCACATTGGAAGCAGTCATCTGTAACTTGCAGTCACATGAAACACCCCACACATGGTCCATGCATGGTCCAGCCTTGGCCACAGTCCCCTGCCAATCCAGTGACATTACTTCAGAAAGGTCTTAGGCTTCACACTCCCCACTATAGTTAATACAGTTATCCAGCAGCAACCCTTCTGTTATTTCTTCAACACTAAAATACTTCAAGGAAAATGTTTTGAAAATCTTTTTCATCAGGCTTACGGTTCCCAGTCTGTGCAAAGACGCAGCTTTCTTGAAGTTGTGCTTTCAGCATCGGCCCACCTTCATCAGCAGCTACTGATCAGTGGCTCCCAATGCCCTTGCTTAAGGGAGTATTTTGGGCTCCACACTTGACTCTTTGTTTCTGCATATGGGAAGAGCATGCTCCATTGCCTCTCATTTGCAAGCTGGAATATTGCTTATCTAGACCCTTGTGATGCCTCTCTGCCTGATCTTCCCAGAAGATGCACATTGTCATAAAAAAAAATCCAATAAATCATTATATTTTAATAGTAATTTTGCATCTCTGGTTAGCCATGTACAGCAGCTATACCATTACAATACATGACAATTTACATACACACCAAACACACCTCCACATTTTCCACCAAGGCATCAATAAACCATCATAAAAGCCACATTCCTCTAATTTCAGGAAAAATTTATTTCTGTGTTGCTGAAATGGGGATCAGAAGGAAAGGAAGTGATCACATCACTGCTTAACCTTGCCATGTAGCAGTAACTGCCTGGAAGCAGAAACTGGACATATCCTACTGAAGAACAGATTGCCTGTCCAGCAGTGGGGGTTCATGTAACCTCCTGAACAAATTGCTAAGTGCAACATTTTTCTGTTCTTCATTGTGTCACATGATGATTGGACCTCCTTCTGGAAGTTAGTTTTTAGCCAAATATTATGGAATTCAATCTAGATGTGATTTGAGGAAGATGTATGGTGTGTGATACAGGCACTGAGACAATCTGTGATCTGTCAGTGATGTTTTGCGCAGAGATACTTTGAAAAGTAAATTCAAAGACACTCCACAAAACAGCGTTAGGAAATAGTTGTTTCCTACAGCTGATCACATTGGCGGAAATACTGAGGATTCCTTGTTAGAGCAACTGCTGTGTCCTGTGACATCTGATGTTAACCAGATAGTTTGCACAGATTGAATGCTGTGTCCCATTTCCCTTCTGCTAGGAAGGACTACTAAATTTGCCACATGAGGAGAATCTGTTGGGAGGCATCTCAAGCTAGACTGGGCTTAATAGGTGCCTAAGGCTTTTTTTCTGAGCACACATTTGCTGGGGTACTCCAGCTGTGGATGTGCTTTTCCTTTTTGCTGTGTGTAACATCTGTGTAGTGGGCTTTTGTTTGGCTGGTTGACGGTTTTCTCCTCCTTCCCCCAAGCTGCTTTGGCTGCTCACCCAGCTTTTTACCAAATTGCAAATTTATATTCCTTCTGCTTTTGGCAGTCCCATATGTGGAACTGTCAAAATGTCACTGGCATCAATTGCAAAAGGTTAGTGCCACATTATATTCAGCAAGCTTATTAACACTGAAATGATTGGGTTTTGGAGAGGGGCAGGGAAGGACAAATGGGAATCCATTTTCCAGGCACCTGCTTTTTCTACTGAACATTTTTTCTTGTCACATATATATTTTCAGAAAGTGTTTGTCATCTGCATAGAAAATAATCAGCCAGAGATCCCAGGAAGAATGAGGCTGTTCTTTGTGAGATCCCAGCAAGCTGGGAGAGGGGGATGGAGAGGCAATGAGAGCCGGTCGGCCAAATTAATTCAAGTGCTGAGTGACAGTAGATGTTCATCTTCATCAACCCAGTGACTAGAGACAGGGTCATGCTGCAAAAACTGGGTCTGATGAAAACCCAGTGTCAAAGTGGGAGACTGTGGGTCTCGGTTCCATGATATCACCTTGGCCCAAAAAAGAGTCGTGGTTTCCAGTTGCTCTCTCCCAGTTTACAAGTGCCTGTATACATGTGAGAGCTACCGTTTCACTTATTTA
Organism: Scytalopus superciliaris; assembly: GCA_013400415.1. NCBI lineage: Eukaryota > Metazoa > Chordata > Aves > Passeriformes > Rhinocryptidae > Scytalopus > Scytalopus superciliaris. Next base: position 838,327 of record VXBX01005266.1, read on the forward strand.
CATTTCTGTGCTCTTTTGGATTTAATCAGATTGAATTCTGAATCACCCCTGAAAAAAATTCTCATATCCTACTGCAGTTTTTATCTGTCTAAGGCATTTTTACGGCTTCTGGTACTGTCACTACAGAGAACTTTTCACAATCTTTAATGTATTAATCTTCAAAACAACCTGGTGAGATGAGATTATCCCAGTTTATGAGAACTGAGACACAGAAAGCCTGACTTTCTTGCCATGCAAGTCTGTGAGACAGCAAAGCGTGGTATCTGCATCTTTACTGACACTCTGCTAGTACCTGGATCACTGAACTATCCTTCTTATGCCTCGTTTTTTTTCTTTGGTTTTTCTACCTTGTTTTTTTGAAGTCAGCCCAGTCTCCTGCTGGAAGCACTGGGTTCACCCTTTATAGAAACAGGAGGAAGAAGAAGAGAAGTGCCCAAACCCTACCTAAAATTTAAATCTTGAGTTACAGTGTTACTCTCTAAAAAGAACCAAGAGCACAGTATAGGTACTTGTCCTTTGGGTTTGTATACAGCTGCTATTTCACAGTAACCACTGTTCTGGCCTTTGGACTGTAACTCACAGCCACCACCAGCCTGACCTAGATTCAGCCCAGTGACCTAAGGGTGGAAGTCACCAGAGTCCATGGCTGAGCCTCTGGGGCACCAACCTTCCTTTGCTTCTGATTGGCATGGCAGAAAAAGCCCTCGAGGTGGCCGATAATGCACTGCTGGGGAGCAGTATGTGTCTGACCTTTTCTGTAGGAATGAGCTTGAAAATCAGGGGGAGAGAAAAAGGAATGAATATTAATGATCAGATTGTCCTGGGGATTCTTGAGTGGTGATGAGGCCCACTGTACCCTGGAATTAGAGCGAGCACTGTGCACAGCTGGCTCATTGTTGCTCCCTGAATGCTGCTGATAGGTGAAATTTTATTTCATTACTTGAGACAAAAACAAGAAGCAGGGATTCTGCAGTGGACACAGCCAGTGAGAGGCCCCTCGTGAGGCAGCAAATTCCCTTCTCCCTTCCTTGCTCCTTCATGTCCCTCTGTGTGTGAGCTCATGGGCAACACATGGGCTGTTGACAGCTTCAGGCTGATCACTTAAGGCAGAGAGGAGACTGGCATGGACGGGTGAGGGAAGGAGTTAGGGAGCACATGCATGTGATATGGGGATACTGCCTTTATTCATCCCCAGCTTTCCACCTCTGTGTGTGTGCTCTGGGGATTTCAGCTTTCCCCCACTCAGGAGGCTGCTCTTACTCTTTTTTCTTGCAGCTTTTGCTGCAGCAGAGGAAGCAGCACTGTGATGGACTGTGCAGAGCCCCAAGTGCCAGTGCACAGTGTAAGAGCATGATGTGAAATACGGATCAACTTGTGGACATTTCATTTTGCCCCAGGACTTCTTTCCAAACTCTCTGAGCACAGCCTCCCAAAACCCCACAGACTTCTCAGCTGTGAGCTCTCCTCCTATGACAGACACCCTGTTCAACACCACACAAAAGAGCCATGCTTAGGTGGTTTTCAGGGAGGTGCACATCCCTGCTTTCTAGATGGTGTCCTGAAGCCACAGAATTGTATAACAAAACTGCAGAAAGTCTGATTCTCCAGCAGGGAACGGGGGAGCTGGTGACATCCCCAGTGAGATGGGTATTGCAGTGGGACTGTGCAGCCCCTTGGGCATGGGTGCCTTGTCGCCAGGACCAGGCAGGAGAAGCTCCTCTTGGCCCTGATCCTGGCAGCAGGTTCAACTGCTTCCTGCAGGCTCCAGTGGCTCTCCTGCAGAAAAACTGAGCTCAAAATCAGGGTTTTGATCAATTAAGCAACCATCCCCCCACCTCTTTCTTGTGCCAAGCAGAATTTTAATGTACTTCCAATTTCTCTTTTTAGCACACACAAAGAAAAAAGAAAAAAAAATTAATAATCATCTATAAGAGAACTTCTTTTCAGTCAAATGGGGAAGCATTCAATGCTGATATATATTTTTCCCCACATTTAAATGGTATCTATTTAAATGCAGATTTTCTGGTTTCCTATGTGGAGCTTGGAAGAAACGCCTTTCAATTTAAATGTTAATAGAAGAGTAAACTTCAAAATCAAAATTTCTCCATAAGGGACAGTGTTTTTTCACAGCTGTAAATGTCTTTTTGTACTTCCTCCCTCCTTCTCCTCCATCCTCCTTCCTTTCTTCCTAGACCTCAGCCCAACCTCACTTGCATTAAATGATCTTTTTAAAAGCAAGAATACATCTTTCAGAGTTCCTGAATGAAAGTGTTTAACGGTGGGATCTGTGGAATGAGTACGTTTGAGCAGAGTGCTGGGGTACTGATAAAGCAGAGATGCCATCCCTCCACCTCCAGCCTTTTTCATGCCAGCCATATATCAAATGTGCTGCTCTGCATGCCTTGTGCTGGGATTATGCTCAGGTTTGTGCAGTGGTTAGGGCACGAGCTGAAAGGAAAGAAAAACCTCTAGGGTAATGTTTTAGTTGCTCCTGAACATGAGCAACCCTTTGGTGCTGGGATGGGCGTGAGGGAGAAAGGTGAAACAAAGGAGCTGATACCAAGTCTCTCTGTATTAACCCTCCGGCTCCTCCTCTGCTCCATTCCTGCATATTTCCAACTTCATTTATCTTCAGGAGAAGCTTAGGGTAAATCTGCTTTTTACAAAAGACACTTAATGCTGCCTGATACTGGATTTTACATACAACTGTGTTTCTTGTCACACTCCATTTGTCATCTTTAATGCAGGCTTTAATTTTTCTCATCACTCTCTTCAATTATCCATCTGTTTTTGTCCTCTCTTCTTTCCTCACTGAAAGAAAAAGGAAAGAAAAAAAGTGATTTTGTTTTTAATTCTGCTTTGTTCTGGCCCTGGTCACCTTTGCAAGAGATGATTCAAGAGACATTGACTGAAGATTAAATCTTAATAAACTTCCATGTATTTAGTGGATATGTAGATACTGTGATGATGACCAACATATCAAAAGCAGAGCATAACAGTGCAGAGTCTGCTTGCTGTAGAAGGAGAATTCTGTAAACTAAAGTAATTACTATATAGAATAGGTGATAGGACTTTCTGTATCCAGACTGTTTTCATACAACTTTTACTGTCATTGTATGTCATTATTATCCAAATTCCTCTGAAGAAAAAGTGGTGAACTGGCTTTAACACACCCCTGGGGAGACAGGAGAAAGTCTGATTTTCAGAGGAAAACTTTGAGGCACCCAACACTCCCACTGATTCCAGGGAAAGCAGAGCTGGCTGGGCTCTTCACTCCAGATGCTCCACCCCTTGCCCCCTAGGTGCCTCTAGGTGCCTGTGACACCCTGGCTGCAGGGCTGTGTGGTGAAGCTGGCCCTGATGCTCTGCTCTGCATTTCCTCCTGTGCACTGTACCTCCTGGGGGGATAAATGGAGTAATTCAGCCTTAGTGGTGTCAGAGCTGGTGCTTCTCACCAGTGCTGAAAGCACTTTCACAGCAAAGGGTGTCACCTTTGCCCTAAACCCAGAGCCCACTGCAAATTTCTTCCAGGCCATTGGAGAATGCAGGGAAATTTCCAGTTAGAAAGCTGGGCTTTCCACCTGACCTCTCCCACTACCACCAGGGCTGGAGGTGCTAGGAGCAGGGAGATGGTGCCTCACATCCTCCAGGAATGATCCCTCTGGTCAGGCTAATGTGGTGCTGAGGGACTGTGTTATCCTTCCTCCCCAGCAAGATTGTAATTATGGTGTGGTGGCTCCAAGCAGAGATCACTGGCAGTAAGAGATGACCAGCATAAAGAAGTGTGTACTGAGTTCTTCAAAAGTACAGGAAGGAAGAAAAATGAAAAAACCCACATCTTTAATGTCATGAAATCCCAAATGAAATTGAGCAGAAGCCATTTTATTGCATGTGCCTCAGATTTTTCAACACCTGCATAATCCACGAAAGCTGTGTAACGAAAAGCCTCTTAGCTTGGTTACAACTGAGAAATGTTTGCTTTGTGTGGCCTCACCTAGCAGGAGCAGGAAGGATTAAAGTTATGAATATGAAGAAGGATGGCCAAAAATGGAAGTGCCTCAGTCTTTCTTCCCTGTTTCTGGGGAATGAGAGAGGGAAAGGAGGGATGAAAGGGTTGACTGGGCAAATTACAAGTGTACTCTGCTGGGACTGAAGCTTGGAAATATTTATGGAATGTAGATAATCACATATTGCAGTGCTAGAAGCACGGATAGGAGATCTGGAGAGAGGAACACTCTTTAAGATCAGCTCTTGAACATAAAAAAAAATATAAATTATCAACTTCAGGTACTTTCTGAGAAAAACAATCTCCTCTCCAGAACCAGAGGAGAAGGAATGGTGTGGAGTAGGGTAGGATAGGGTAGAGTAGAATTGAATGATGCTTTGGCATAGGCTCAGCTACTCTGGCCCACTACATCAGGAATTGCTTTTCTTTCCTTCCTAGCCTGCTGTCACTCAGAGCTGAGTAACTGTTGTTACCAGCAAATGATAAAAAATTATTCTTCTCTGGCCAAAGTTTCTTTTTGAGCAGAGGGGGAAGTAGGATTGGAGCAAAAGGTGGAACCCTTCTATGGGATGGTATTCACAGCCATCTTTCTCCCAAGACATAATATAAGTCTGCCTTCTACAGTGGAACTGCTTCTGCTGCATTAAATTTCTGCTGTGCAAATGCCTCCTTTATGCATTGAACTCTCTAATATCCATATCATAAAGTCTCTTGAAAACAAATCTGTCTTTTTCACCCTCATGAGACGCTTTTTTTTAATCATGGGGTCCTCTTTTGTCTCCTCTCTGCTCTACATGAGCAAAAGGCAAGAATAAAATCAGATTTTGGTATCTGAGCTCCTGCTAATGCTTTCAGCCACTGCAGAATTTCTCAGGCTCCTGTACTTTTCCCCAGATACTGGAGGAATTGCTTTCAGAGTAACACACCAGTGTGTGGTCTGGCCTGGTGTGGGACGCCCCTTTTCCCCTTTGGTGCTTTATGAGAATTCACCAGAGACAAGACACTTCAGTGTCATGTGGAGTTTTCTGTTTGTCAGAAATGAACTTCTAAAGGTGTCAGCCTTTGCAGAAGACAGGGCTTCATTCCTCCCCTGATATTCTGCTCACCTGACCCTGAAGTTGTGGGGTTTCTTATGAAGGAAGGCAGACTGAAGTGCCCACAGTGCTTAACTGGCACCTTCTTTTTGTGATTGTTTCTGGTTTAAATAACTGTAAGAACACAAGAACACTTAAGAATTCTGATGGAGGAAATCCATATAGATGGGCCTATCCTGACAAGAATGTCACGTGTCAGGATGTGCATTCTACATATGCTTCCTCCTGAGGGACTTGTTGACTTCACAGATCACAGCCACCTTATGAAGATTGCTATCAGCGTATCCATGTAGGCAAATTCATACATGCTGGCAACCAAACACTGAACACTTTGTCACACAAACAACAAACTCTAGTCAAGAGAAGGTAATGGGATTTTCTGGTTTAGGAGACGTTTGTGTGTATCTTGTAAACTCCATTTCACCTCCTGAGAGATGAGGGCTCACCTACATCTTTGAGAGAGCCAACTTCTCTTTTTGTGAGGGTCTTTTGCTGCTCTTTGAACTTTGAGAAAGTTGTTTTACAGTATGTTTATGAGTGCGTATTTCTGAGTCACGCTCTGGTGCAGAGTACTTCCACATAAATATAATCCACTGTTACTTTTGTTGAAGTGGGTTGTACTCACTGCGACTGCATTAGAGTAAATCTTTAAACTGAAGACTGTTTTGCCACATGATTCAGTAAAAGGCACTCAGAGATTTTAACTGAGTCTCAGGTAGACTAATACATATTTCTTTTCTTATCTCTCCATACCTGAAGCAGAAAGAAAAGATTAAAACCCTCACCTCTATTTGCCAACTTCATCCAAAATACGGTCTTAAGCTCTGCAGAGAGAATAGTGAGAGCCAGAAGATGCCACTCAAAATCACCTGCATTAACACTCACTTGTTCATTGTACCTGGGAGCTGCAAGGGCTGGCTTTCAATAAAGCATACATCTGTCCAATTTTATCTTGCTCCCCTGAAGTTTTGGGGTGACATAAGGGAAGGGATGATGTCAGAGGAAGATACTTCTGTGATGCTGATTCTTTGTAAGAGAAGTAATTTAAACAAAGCCCAGAGAAGTCTGGTAAATTGTGCTCTAGGACTGTGCTATTCTTGAGCAATTTCCAATACTTGTATTTGTTTGAAAAAGAAGAAAAGAGAGTGATTTAGACTCTTTTAAGTACAAATGTTCTTAATCCCTGCTAAAGATAAATCAGAGGGAATCTAGTACAGGAGGGTATAGATCAAAGTGACCTGCAATGAAGGATTATGCTGAAGAATTATGTCATCTCAGTCTATTTCTGCTTGTGACGTTACTATATCCTGACATTTGGTCCTCGAATGGCACAGAAATGCATTTTTGATTTCCTCTTGGTTTCCCCTTTTGTTGGGACACCTCCGGAAGGAACAAGCTATACCCAGAATGTCTCCTAAGCTTTTCCAGATATTCTGCTTACAGACTTCAGGGTCCTTAGTCCCTATGGACCTTTCTCTATTGGGAGAAGAAAGGAGGACCTGTAGGAAGGACTATCTGAAATACTATTTGCAGGAGTTTTGCACTTTCTCGTGGTCTAACAACTCCTGTAGTTTGATCTGCTATGTAACTCTTGAGAAGGAGCACTTCTGAAAGCAAAAGCAGTGCTGTGGGGCTCAAGGGCTGGCCAGAAAGCCTGATAATACAGATTCAATTATATACTCCTCCACAAACTTCATGTAGCTGTGGCCATGTTGACTATTCTTGACTTGGTTTCCCCATCGTTCACAAAAGGCTCATATATTCCTTGCTGTATGTGTTGTGAGGAAAGAAATCCTTAGTATTTTAGAAGTGTTATTAAACTCTGTGGAAAGGAAGACAGAAAGATACCAACAGGAAGACCAAGCTCCTGCTTTAGAAAGATGACTTGCAATTTCAAGAAAGAGGACAGAACATCAGAAGTCAAAAAGGCATATTGAAAATTTCAAGAAGCAAAGCTGATTCAGAACATGTTATGTTTGCAGCTGCTGGGGTGTGAAACTTCTTCCACGATGTGATAACCAGCATGAATTACTTTATTACTCATAACAAATACAGATGGACAGATAGCAGGGTGAAAGGAAGGGCAGGGGCGTTTGCAAACTGACAGAGACAACCTTTCACCACATGTTGCTTGGAAAGAAATGGATCTTAATCAGCTTTTCTGCCTTTATCTATCTTCAGAAAACCTCTAAGAGTTAATACTCTCCTCCAGGAGAAAACTAAAATGCTTTTAGGAAATGCATGTTGTTTTATGAGAATCTGTCCCTATTTTAAGAAGGTTGTCTAAAATGCTAATGTTTCTCTTTTCATCACGATTCACAAAGCTTGTGGCTTTCAAATTTACCATTTCAGTTTTAGTCATAGGAATTGAATTACTTCGTTCCCTGTCTCTTCTCCAATCAGTCAAGAAATTAGTTGTTTCCAGCCTACATGAACATGATGCCTGTGTTCCTTGCCTGATGATCCATGGGTTTGAGTCAGGATTGAGCTCCCTGCCTCTTACATGCAGAAGCACCTGTAGCTGTGCTAGGCATGAAAAGTACTCCCAAAGACAAAATACTCATTCATAGCTTTTAGTCAACATCAAAAAGAAAAAGAGATGAAGAAGGTGTCTCTGAAACATATGCGGAAAGATAGTATTGCACTTTCACCCACAATGATGGTGGTATCTATGTCCATACAGTAACTCATAGTGGTTACATAGACAAAGCATTAAAACTCAACTTCTGCATTATGGGTGTTACAGGAAAAGCGATGTAATACCTTCCCTACTCAGACTGTGTAGCTACACTTCTAAAGGTTCTGTTTGCTGGATGGTGGAGAAGGGGAATTCATAGTGTCCCTGCAGTCTGTGCACTTTGCTGCAGTGTGAGGACTTGGGGTGGCTATCCAGGAGAGGATCAGCTGTAGTGCCAGCTAAGAAGTGCATATGGTTGCACTGAGATAAGACAGGTTTGCTGTTGCAGCTGCCATTTGGCTGTATAAGATTCAACAATGCATGTTGCTGGCATAGCCATTCCTTCAGTTGACTGGGATCATCATGCCATGACCCTGAGATGCTGTAGTTACTCAGAGAGGTTTTCAAAGAGAGAAAGAATGTAGAGAACTGTTCATTTCATATTCTAAAAATAAAAGCAATTTCAGAAAAATAAAAACAAACCAACCCAGGATATGCTCAAATGACATAAAGTGGTGTTACATGACAGCATGACCCTTTTTACCTTTGCAGGGTGCATTCAGGAAGGGTCTTATCAGTGCCAATCAAACTCAGACAAAACCCCATCAATTTGTACTGATGAGCTATTGTTTATTTATATGTCATTTCTCTATCCTAAATTAGCAGAACGAATTTAAATATTGCCTCGAGTACACAATGCAAATCTCTGCTTTTCTTCTGTCCTTTCCATGTAGAGCACCAGACCAACAAAACAGTAATCATAAAAAATACCACCAATAGGGATTGAGTCCAGGGAATATAGGCTCCTGTTCCCAGTCCTTCACTAAGTAGCCTGAGGGTGATGATTTGTTTACACACATTAAGTACTTTTCCACAAAAAATCACTTTGAATAGACTTGATAGCAGCACTGACCTGAGCTTCCTGTGGGTTCTGGCAAGTAAGGAGCACCAGAAAGAAGCTGTTGGACAAGTGCAGGCTATTATTGAAAAGAACTTTGCGACTTTGATTTGAAATTTGAAACCAACTTGCCCAGCAGTACCGTTTGCAAGGGCTCCCCTTGAGGAACGTTATTACGGGACAAAAGCCAAGATGGTTTTGAATAGAAAAGAAAGTTTATATTTTATTTGTTTCAGATAAGCTCTAATGGGTGGACTTGTGAGGAGCAGATTTGCAACTGGCTTAAGCAGGGCAATCTTAAACTAAGCTCACTGAACTTGTGAGAAGTAAGATTTCATAAAGAAGTTCGAATTTTTCAATGTGAGGTATTGTGTCTGCCAGAAGTTAGCTTTCTGGCTTTTTTTCAAGAGATAATGTAAGCCCAGAGTTAAGGTGATGAATTTTGCTGTGTTGTTAGAAAGCAAATTTCAGGCTCCATCAGGAGGAGAGGTCAAGTGAAACAAATGTCAAAATTTGGCCTAGAAATTTTGGTCCTGCTCCTCTAACTCTTCTGTTCAGTGGCAGAATTCAAACTGGTTTTAGTGGGATAAAAACTATTCCTTAGTTTCATATACAGGATGTGGGAATGCTTGTGATCCACTCTGGGACCTGTAAAAACTGGCTCCATCAGCTCAGCCTTGGGGTAGGTTACAAACGTCTTGCAGCTGAGTAAGCTATTTAAATTCAGCTCATTAAAAGCAGGTTGTTGGGGTATGTTTCCATTAGGATGAACAAGTGCTGTTGTTACCTGGAGTCAGCAGTCACAAGTTAAATGGAAGGGATTTGTAGGGCTGACACAGACAGCTGTGCAGCACCTCGAGAGATGTTGTGCTGTTATTGAAGATGACAAAGAAAACAGTAAACATTTTATGTTTTCATTCATCTTTCAAATTGAGCCTTCATGGGCCGAAAAAGTAGGAAGACAGCCATCAAAGATGCTTACTAACATTTGCTGCTTGTTTTAGAAAGCACTCAGAGAAATTCCCAAGGGACAGAGACCAGCATTGCCTATGGGAAGTGCAAGATTCTGCAGGAAATGCTTTTTTTTTTCTGCACTAGAACTCCTTGAACATACTCAGATATGGTGGGACAGTCACAAAACCTAAGACAAAAGTACAAATTTTAAGATGTGTATCTTGTTGAAAGGGCCTGATCACTGATGGGCTGAAGACATGGTTACCTGTTGTCAGGGAGACTCCTTGAAAAATCAGTGACAGTTTACAGGAACCAGTTACAGTTTCAAGGGAGGGGTTGCATTCTGCAACTTGATCTTGCATAAGAAGGGTGATGAGCATGGACCTGAGTAAACTGCCTTCCACTGAATCAAATCATTCTGTCCCAACATACCTACAGTCCTTGTGGACACTTAGCATTTTGGGTGCAGAGTTTTAAAAATCTCTGATGGTGGTAATTTATGACTGTTCACAAATGTCATTGAATCTGCGCTGCTGGTATTGGTGGTCCTTTTATCCACTGTGGGAAAAACATAAAAAATAACAGAAAATGAGAAACAGTCAAAGGCCAGCCAAGGAGAAAAGCTGCCATAGAGACTGGTGGATGATTCACAGTTTTCAGGTCTTCCCTCCTCTGTCATAAGCATTCTGTTTCTTGGGGGGAAAAAAAAGTACAATCATTGCTATTTTAAAAAAAAAAAGTTTCAAGAAGGAAATAAATGCTTGGAGAGCTGACTTGGCTGAAATTTTTCCTGTACATATACCTCTGACATATCAGTGCTTAAACTTTTTATGTGTGCAAGAGGGGGAACAGGGAACAATCAAATTGTAGTGAAGATGCCCCCATCTGTTTCATTATTTAAGGATGTGAAGATGCCCTTTAGCTCACATAGTCCTTGCTGTTTCGGTTGCCAGGTGGTCTCAGTGCCCAGATTTCACATCAAAACCAACTGTGAAGAATTTTTTTTCCCCCAGCACATACAGGAAGAGGGATCCTAGCAGTCCCAACCTTTTTGCAGAAGACAAATATGCAACATAGTCAGGCCTTAATTTAAGGATTCCTCATATTAGGTCTTCAAAATCCCTTTCCTTTATTTGTGAAATAAATGCATGTCAACCCCTTGCACCCATATCAGATGTAGTACTCAGTGTTCACTTGAAGAGCACATGTTTCACTCCAACCCCCTGCCCTCCTCCTACTCTCAGTGCTCCCTGGAGCACTTGGAAATGTCCTCACCAAAAGTCATCTGGCAAGGTCACCATCTGGATATGAGAGAGGGCAGTGAAGTGTCCTATGCCCCAGCCGTGCACCTGCAGTGCATTTATTATGTGTGACACCAGAATGTCTGTGTGCCTCCCTGTTCTGGAGGCACTGGGTTTCGCTTGTCCCACTGCTGGACACTGAGGCACTACAGCCCAACTCACACGGGAGAAGCTGCAGCCCAGAGGGGCTCAGAGACTTGCCCAAGATCACACCTGGGGTCAGTCGAGGTGAATGCTCTGTCATGTGATGCATGGAGATGAGAAGGCAGGATGTAAACAGATGCTGTGCTAGTACCCAGAGACTACACCTATTGGATACAACGTTGCACTGAGGCCATTTTACAGTTTCTAACTTCTGAGCAAGTTGTCTCAAGTCCCTTGACTACATCTGCACTGAGCCTTGTTGGGTGGTGAAATGGTCACCTGCTCTCTCTCCCCAGCCCAAGTTTGTATCTTAATTTATGGCTTGTCATTCGTCTGAGTCATCCTTACTCATCATCCCATGCCAACACACACTGAAGACTTTGCAGATCAGCAGCATTTTGGATTAAGACTGTTATGAACTGAGGGATGCTGATTTATCACTGTTCACACTCACGTTGTTTTTCTGTGTTCCCCGCTGCAGATCTGCGCAGGATGACAGCTGGCTTCATGGGCATGGCTGTGGCCATCATCCTCTTCGGATGGATTATCGGGGTGCTGGGGTGCTGTTGGGATCGAGGCCTTATGCAGTATGTGGCGGGGCTTCTCTTCCTCATGGGAGGTAAGGATGTCGGTGTTTGAAGAAATGTATTTTTCTTCTTGTTTTCATGTTCCCTCTTTCCACATGTCCGTCCTTTTTTAAATCACTGAAAACATGTTTTGAGAGTTGCTGTAGGTGAGCTGGACTTCCAGACTTCCTCTGGGGTACATCAAGATCACCCAGCCATACTTATGTGTTACTTCTATCACAAAACAGTGTCCATAACTCATGGAACTAGAAAGGGCCATCAGAGTTGTTTAGTCCAATACTCTATTGTTGCAAGTAACACTGTCACCCTTAAACTTCATAAGCTTAGTAAAAAAATCTGAAGATTATGCAGATGTTATTCCCACCCCTATCCTATTTCACAGTGGGGCATTTTGATAACTACAAACTGTGCTGCAAGTTATAACGTATATTTATTACTCATCAGTTGTTCTTGAATCACATGTAACCGTTAGTTTATTTGCCTTTCTTTCTCTGATGTACATATGAAGAGCAATGGTATCCTCTGTTTTCTTTTTCCCCACTCTGTGTATGCTTTCTTGTAGACTCTTCTGTGTAAGTGCAGTTATCAATCTAGCAGCCCTTTCTGCAACCTGTTCTTGTTTGTACTTGCCTTTCTCACATATGGATGAGAAGGACCATTCCCTAACAAGGTCTGATCAATGCCATATATAAGTGGGGTGATGCCTCCCTTTCTCTGATGGAAATTCCTTGTCTGAAGTATTTTGTGGTTATATTTGCTGTTTTCATGCTACATCACGCCAGAGACCCACAGTCATCCTTCAGTGGGATGATACAACCAGGCCTTTCTCCTCCTTTGTAATTTCCTGCAGGTGCTCTCACAATTTACAGCAGAGGTTCTGTTTATGACTCCCCAGGTACATACCCTGGTACTCTGCAATTTTGAGCTTCTTCCCATTTCTACTACACCAGTCCTCAAGGTCATCCAACATTTCCCATGTAATGTTCCAGCCTTCCTTACTAAAGATGCCATCCAACTTTCTGTTAGCGGAAAATTTCAAGGCACAGGGTTAATTGAAATGAAGGGTGTGAGAGTCAAGTCCCAAACACAGTGCTGGGTGAATGTCTCGAAGTGAACACCACTCCTTCTGTTGTCTCTTTTCTATGATGGTCGTTTTTGTTTAGCTAGGCTTTTTGCCCTCCAGGCAGATCATCACTTCAGTGCATTTTATCATCGGTTTATCTGTACTGTGGTGTGATACAGATAAGTGTGTGACATGCAGGAAAGCTTCCCTAGTCCCAGAAGAGGAGTTAAGTGCTCAAGTAACAAGTATTTATGTTCACTAGCCATCAGCTCTCTCTGTGCCCACAAACACATTTGAAGCCTGCCAGCACCTTGTGTATGCACACACTGGTCTTTGCGGGGATGTCTGCAAGTGGTTTGTTGTGGGTATCAAAGTGTTAAGGACAACGGGCCTGCCAAATCAGCTTGGTAGTTCTTATGTAATTAAAAGCTCAGTTTGCATGGGGAGCTATTTCGCTCTAATATGCACAGATATCTGTTTGATATTTAACTTGCTACAGCAAAACATTCAGATTAAAACATTAAGAGTATATTAAATAAATACAGAAAACATAAATTTGTTAGAAACTAGCTATGTCTTGTTTACTAATTGCAAATTATCGTTATATATGGGGTGGTTTCTAGTGCAGCTGCAGAGATTTCTTTTTGGCTCAGTGTTATTTATCAGTGATTTGAAAGATGACTGATAAAGTTTTCAGGTGAAAGGAGATTCAGTGTAACCATGTGTAATGGGATGGGTCACTTACAGCTTACAAAGCCATCTTTTGGTGTGCTCAAACAATACACATTTCAGTGGAGACAGATCCAAGGTCACACAACTGGGAACAAAAGGTGTCAGTCATCCTCGCAGAACAAGAGGCTGCCTCAGAAAACAGCAGCTCTGAAAAGGTCTCTGGACCGTGGTTGCTGGGATCATCCAGCTGCACAGGAGCTCTCAGTCCAGTGTAGCTGCTAAATGTGTTAGTTTTTATGGGAATATGCGATGCGAGCATGAGGCGGGGTTATCTCTGGGCAAAGCAAAACTATTTCTGGACATCCTAATCTGGTGTCAATGCTAAAGAAGGGTGTGGAAGGATTGGAAGAGGTTTGCAAAAGAGATACCAGAATGTCTCAAGGTTTGAAAAACAAGGAAAAGACAGCATGCCACAGAAAGTCAGTTGCTTGAAACTGTTTAACAGAAGGTTTATAATTGACTTGAACACAGTGTGGAAGTACCTATGCAGTGAGAAGCCATCTGATAGTAGAATGCCATTTGCATAGACAAAATAATAACAAGATCCAGCAGTTGGAATCTGAAACTAATTGAAATGAGAGGCACCAGATTATTTTATCTGCCAAATACTGTCAAGATGTGTAATATTTTAAATAAAGATGTGCTGGGAGGAGATCAAACTTGTTTTCTGCTTCAGTGCAGACACGTGGATCAGCCTTACCCAAAGGTTACTTTCTTTCTTGTTTTGCACAAGTCAGTAACAAATGCTGTACTGATTTCTTTTAACAGAAGATGCACATAAAGTAACATCTACAAACTGAAGCAGTCAGTTAATAAAAGACACAACTAGAGCCATATAATCTAAAAGTCAGTAGCTATCAATGTTCCCAGGCTGTGTCATATCTTGCACAGTCATTCCTTTTACAGTCAATGAATCTTTTAACTTAAACTTTTTCATTGCTGGATGGTGTTTGAATACAAAGCTGTTTCTTCTGTCATGACGCAAATGCTGTCAACATATTATGGTATTGATCCTTCAAATACATGGAGCCAGAGTGCCTCTTAGCTTTGCTTAACTTTTTCTCAGGTCCAATAATCGGAACAATGCTTTGGAAGGCTTGTGTCATCTGACTTCATTGCAGCTGAGAGGAGACTGTGTTTGATTAGTAGCTATATAATCATCCTGAAATCTTAATTTCCCTTCCATTTGCAACTGCCACTTGTCTTGGCTGTGTTTGTAGCGTTTGCTCTGTTTGTGTTTCTAGACAAATAGCTCTTTTGTAGTGCTTAAACGTTGCTGGCTTAACATATCTATGGGGCTTGTCCCTTATTGCCCATAATTCTTTGGACAGGAAATCTCAACAGAGCACTAAGAAGTGTGCTATAATAATCTAACAAGGCCAGATGTGGTTTGCTTGGACCTCTGGTTCTTTATTTTATTTACCAAACAGTCTTCTTGCTAGTCCGTGTGGCAGTACCTCATAAAGACTTGCTATAGTTTGCTCGATGTAATTTCTCAAGCAAATTGCTGAAACAAGTCGTTTGTGAAATGCAGGCCGTTATCTGGTATTAGTTCATCTGGAATCCAGGACATGTAAATTGTGATTTAGAGTGTGTTTTACATGGTTATTCAGCATGTTTTGTAACAAGTTAAAATTATTAATAATTCATCTTCTCTGTTTAGTCCAAATGTATCTGTATCAACAGCAATCACAGGTCTCTTATGGCTTCGAAAGGAGCTTTTTTGCATAATTTCTCTATTTATTGTAGAATTTATACTTGGATCCCTTATCTTGAACGACAGCAGTTGCCTGACCACAGTGGGTTTTTTTTTTCAGTCCCTCATCTTGTACAGAGCCAGATGGATACTGCAAATTATGTTTAGTATTTTTTATCTCATTTTGCATGATGGTGTTGTTGCATAGCCTTCCTGTACTCAGAATTGCACTATCTGTTGTAGTCTCATTTCGGTATTGTCAGTATCATTTTACCCTGCAAGGTGGGAGAGCTTCTCTTTTTGAGAGTTTCTCCATTTGGAATTATGCTCCTAAATTTCACTGTGATTACTTCATTTTATTCATCTTACTTGAGACTGTTAATTCTATTACAGAAGTGGGTCACACTCAAATTATACATGACTCCGAGCACATCCTCTTGCAGCTTCTTGTGTTTTCTCTTCATGCAAATTACTGAAAATCTGTGCACCAGTAAAAGCTCCATCCAGTAATTTTGTAATTTTATAATAATTTCTGGAACCTTAGAAGCATCTTAATACTACTTCCAAATGTTAGAGTCCTGTGGCAAGCTTGATGCTTTCATGCTCATCAAGGACCTAGTAGTAGCCTAGCAGGAATTCAGTTAAACATCTACCTGAGGAAATGCATGTGGGACATTCTATATGTTGTGTTTTGACCAAAGTAAATTTAGCTGCATTAAAACTATGCCTTTCCTCTTGAAGTCTAGACATGACCTCCTCATCAGTTCCCAGGAAGTGGTGCTCACATTTTCTGGCTTTGAGAAGTTCTTTTGGATGTATTCAAATCCTTGACTTGTTTGGGTTTGTTCTCATGGCAAACCTGTCAACTCCTTTGGTTGGTGTCCTTCAACAGCAATATTGTCAAGATCAAATTTCAGGTTTGCTTCCAGCTCCAAAAAGTTGAGATACTGTGATCTGGCACACTGGCAACACTACCAAGGCAAATTCTGTTGTCTTCAGCAATCCCATCTTTCAGTTCTCCATCATGTTGTTTGAGAATATTTCCTGTATCATGATAAGCAGTATATCCATCTAACTTGTTGGTTTTTCTACCTGCTCTCCAGCAGATTCATTCATAGAATTTTCTTGTTTCGGCATCTCAGATTCTGTTGGGTTGACTGTTCTTCCACAACCATTCAAACCCAACCTCACCACACATTTTGTAATCGTACTTGCTTTATAAAATTGACTTTTAAAGACAGTCTCTGATAGCCTCTTGTTTTCCCAGTTCAGCTGATTTCAGTCAGCTGTTTTGACATATCACTTGGCTTACATTATTTCTAATTCGAGGGTAAGGCTGACTTTGTACCTAAATGCTCCAAACCCCTTTTCCTCTTCATCAGTGCCTTCTGTAGGGAAAATGGGGTGGTAGGGCTGCCCCATGGTGGCGTGGTCTAATGTTTTGGCAGTAGTTGCATCCTCCCCTTCCCTACCTTGTGCACCTCCCTGCTGAAGTGCTGTCTGTTTTCCCAGCTGGAAACACAAAATGGCACTTCCAGTATCTTGTTCTGTTACTTGCTTCAGCACAGTTATCCCTGGCCAAAACTCCATCACTCGCCTTTGTAAATGTATTAAAAGACCAACAAAGAATTGTGTTTTATCATCCTTATCAGAGCTCTGTCCTTTAGCTGCACATTCATATATTTTTGTAAATCTGTAATTTGTACTGAGAACACGTCAGTGAAATAGTTAGGGGTTTTACTGCATGCCTAACAAGGCAACCCTTCAGGGAGACACTTCTGTGTTGTCTTATTTTGTTTCAAATTCACTGCAAATAAATGCAATAAATCATCTCTGTTCTTGTTTAATGTTTTACCTGTTCTCTTCAGTCTTCTCAGGTCTCTGCCAGTTTTGTCTTGTGACATGCACTTTGGGATCACTTCAGGGTTTTTTCCCCATTTGCTAACTATTTCCTTAGAGAAGCATGTAATTTTACTAGACTTGCAAATATTCATTATTCTTTGCAAAGTCAAGTGTGTTGCTTGCTGTAACCTTGCTTTGAGCCAATTAGAAATTTTACCATTAAGAATTCAGTCTCTAATTAGTCTATTTGGAAATTATTCCAGCTGTTAAATGCCCTTGTTCATGTGATTTAACTTCACCATGCAAAACTGTAATAAAATGATCTGGAGTCTCACATAGTAGCTCCTTTCTTGTCTTTGCTTGGTGACATTTTTGCATGAAGTACTGGGCTTGGGACCTTGCTTGGGAGTCTGAAATTCCCTTTTCTACTTGCACTGAAAGGCCTGAAAATCTAGCGGTACATGTACAGTAGTGGTACGGAGTTTTTGCTGTCTAATTTTGTTGTCCTAGCATTTGCTTTCAGAAACATCAGGCATTTCTTTCATTCTCTCCTCCTTCTTCCCCTCCAATGATGATCTGCCAGTCTGTGGTACTCGAGTGCCATTTGCCAGCTCTGTTTCTGACACTGATTTGGGTTTCTCCTGACCCTTCTAAGAGTTCTGCAGAGACATTGCTGCTCTTTGTAGCCCATCCATACTCAGAGGACTTAGGTCAGGGTTAGAAATGCTTCAGATGTTTTCCCTGAGCAGAGGTGAACACCTTTCCAGGACTGGCTGCTGCAGCAGAGATAAGCAGGCAGGAAAGATGTGTGAGAGGGAAGAAAAAATAAAGTTATGCAGGTGTGTTCAGGCAATTTAATGCTTTATTTCAGATATGCAAGGAAGTATGATTATTAAAGAAACAAAGAAAAACCCATTTATGTATGTATGAGTGCATTCTTCTTTTATACTTTAATCTAGGGAGAAACAGCCTTTTATAAGCCATTTCCAGCCTTCTCCCTTGTCAGAAGTACTTCCAAAATATTCCTTCCCTCAGGCCAGGGGTAAGCCAGCAAAATGCTTTATTATCCTTGCAGCCAGAGGATGGACTGGCCATTTACAACGGGTCACCCTCTCTTGCCCCAGCCATGCCACTCTTCACGCAGGGCTGTCCCAAGGCATGGGGAGGGGGACAGGGACACACTCAGGGCTTTGTGCCAGCGCCTGCCAGAGCCCAGCAGCGGCCACAGCACCACTTGGTGTGTCCAGGGGCCGATGAGCAGGCTGATACTGAGGGATGCAAACCCCGTCAGAAGGTGGGGCTCCAAAGCAGGCTTGCAAGCCCGTGCAGCACAGCTGTGGGCAGGGATGCGCCACACACGTCTGTATCCTCTTTCGCTCCCCACCTCCATGGAGAGTCTTGTCTTCCAAACCCCCGAGCCTCTGTGCTGTGCTTCCCCCGCCTGTGCCGTGCATATGTTAGTAGATGACAACTGAGGCATCTGTGTATTTGCAGCCATGGATCGTTACCAGCTGTTGAGTCATTTGAGTCCCAAATTTAACTCACTGTACTTTGAAAATAGCACATAACGGTAGAAAATAAGAGTGTTTATTCTGCATGACTGTGGTCCTGCCATCTCAAAATAATCATTCCGCTGCTGAATAATTTAAGAAAAAAAAATGGAGCAATTTAATACAGCAAGTGTAAGGGAAAGCTCTGTGACTGACATCTCCTAGTCAGTTATGAAGTACCTTCATAGCAGCTGACAAGAGGAAGCAAAGAGAAAGATAAACAAAGAGAGGAAGTAAAAGCCATTCTTTGGAGTTCATGGGGAAATATGGTAGCTCTCACAGGGCACTTAGGATTTCTATTTCTGATTTATAATCAAAGTGTCTATCCCTTCTTCAGAATGTTCATCTATGGTGAAATGATCTATCACAAAACTGTAGATGGAAGGTATTTCCTGTGATCATATTTATTTTTTTTCTTTTCTTTGAAAGTTGAGTTTCTTGTACTTCTTTCCAAAAAGGAATAGTTTTAGAAAGTTTGCATAGAATATTTTTTCCCTATAGGAAGGCAAGTGTAAATGCACATTTGTGTGCGGAAGTGTTGCTTACAGGTCTTAAACAGCAGCACGTGATCTTTACAAAAACTGAGGTCTACCATAAGTCACTGGAATCTGTGCTGGGAAGCCTGGCATAAATATAGTTTTCACAAAAGCAAAATACTTTTGGCCACTTTGAAGGGTATTTATAATTCCAAAAAAGTTGGCACACTGGGAAAAAAAAAGAGATACCGATCCTGTTTTAATCCTGTGGGAGGTCCTAAATTAGTGAAGACTGCAGAGGGGCTTAAGAATTCGGCAAAACTTCTTGCAGACCACTGTAAGAACTTATTTATGTGGGTTGACCTCCAGATGGAGCCAAAGCATGGTTTGTATCAAGAGATGCCATAAGTTGGCTATGAAAGTCTTTGAGACAAGCCCCAGCACAAGAAGGTGGGTCCCTCCCTTTGCCGTGCCTCCCCCACCACACACGTGTGCGCTCTGGCTCCTACTTGCGCTTTTGTTTAAATTTTGCATTATACTTTGAAGTGATTTAAGGCCTCGAGTTGGAACAAACTTGTGTTAATGTACAGTGTTAATAGGCTTTAAATGTTTAAACCTCTCTAAGGCTCTTGATTGTTTAAAACCCTCAAACACATTACAAGGATGTTGTGGAAGGCAGAAAAGGAGCTGATGAGGGTCTTTATGGGCCTGTGAGGAGACAAGAGCTTGGAGCAGTCATGCAGGCTTTGTGCCCATCAGGCAGTGCTGTAACAAGGCCAAGTGCATGCATATTCAGGAAATAAGAGTGTTTCTAAAAATGTCCTTTTTCATCACTTTAAGGATTTGCCTGTCCATCTTTATGGAGAGTGCCTGAGGGAGCTGGGGTTTTTAACCCTGGAGAAAAGGAAGCTCGGGGTCTCTTCTCCCGGGTAACAAGCAATAGGACAAGAGAAAACGGCCTCAAATTGTGCCAGGGGAGCTTTGCATTGGATATTAGGAAACATTTCTTCACCGTAAGGGTGGTTAAGCACTGGAACAGGCTGCCCAGGGAAGTGGCGGAGTCACCATCCCTGGAGGTATTTACAAGATGTGTAGATGTGGCACTTGAGGACATGGTTTAGTGTTGGATTTGGCAGTACTGGGTTAACACTTGGACTCGATGATCTTTGAGGTCTTTTCTGACCTGAACAGTTTTATGATTCTATTAAAACATCTCTTCCTTGCACACTTTGTGGTGTTTCTCACAGACCTGGTTGCAGCCTCATTTGAGGCTGTGTTTCTGGGGTATAAAGAGTGGCCCTTCTTTTCTTATGTATTTCAAAACAGGGACACTGATGGATACATGCCCAGACACATATGTGTGAACATGGGTTCACTGGACATATACACGTCCAATTCTCTTATGTGGGTAGGACTAGAGGTGCTTCTTCATCCAGGCCAGCTAACCATCAGTAATCAGCTTTTAGAAACTGGTATCACTTTCCTTTTGAATATTAGTTAATTTCCTATTTTCACTCACAAAATAAATATTTGGGAAATCATCCATGCACATATACATCCCCGTTGCCATCTTTTGGGGTTAACATGATGCTGAGGTGGTCTGTTTAGCATTTTCAAGCTAGAAAGAAGTTGCTCAGCTGATGGCACGATGAGGCTCACAATATGTTATGCTTTAAAGGCAGAGCTGGGAGACTGTTACATTTTCCCTTCTAGTACTTCTCTTTGCTCTTTGGTGCGCTGACAACACATTTTGCATTTATTTATTAATGCTGGCACTCATTTTGAAAAGGAAATAGGGGACTCTCTGGAAATACAAAAGGTCGCCTACTCTCACAGTACAGACATCTGTATGTCACTGCCTATCAGCCACTGAAATGCTCTTTTATAATTTCATGTTGTAATACTTCTCAAGGGGAATCGTAACTCCCATTTTTGCATCTCCCACAGCATAAGTTCAAGAGCACAGTTATGTCCTTCTCACAGTATATTATTTTCACTAGATGCTATTTTTTTCCAATACCACAGGAATATAGCTGATTGTCTGGGTCAATACTGGCAGATGTAGCATTGAAATGTTGAGACCTAAGAGTTAATATCTTCATAAGAAAATGGGGGGGGGGAATATACAAATGTTTTTTTCAAGTAAATAACACAACTATACTGCAGGGTGTAGTCATTTAGAGGTATTGTGCTTTTTCCCAATCCCCCCAGAAAGGAAAGGCTCAACAAGAGAATTCATTGTCAACTCCATAGCATTTGATCTCCATGGTAACATTATCAGCTGACTTCAAAGGCAACCTTTAAATATGGTTTGCTATTTTTTTCCCCCTGTGGCTTGTTTCTGATGCTCCTAGATGTGCACTTGCATGGTATGAGGGAAGAAATACCAACACAAGCAATTCTGCCAGCCTTGTACCTGATCATGGAAGAGCACTGGCACTTAGGAGAAGGAAGGGAAAGGCTTCTTTAATGAGGTGCAGAGATCTTATAGTCTGGAGCAAAAGAAAGGGCAAGTAATGTAAGTGCACCTATAAACTCATTGTTTTTCAGTCTCAGCTCAAATCTGTCTCCCTGAACTTGGCATACAGTAAATTAAGGAGTCAGCTCAGTCTGGCTTTTCAGCAAGAAGAACCGTTCATACTCCTCTGTGTGTTAATTTTAAGTCAGCTGTACTGACTTGTAATTTCTCCCTCACCAGGATGGGAGATACTGGCAGAAGTATCAGTACCTTGTAGAGTTACAAGACCAGACAACCTAGCATAGTCTGTGAAGGGCATTCAATCTAGTTTGATTCTCAGGGATGTCAGTAGGTCTTTGGGGGGCTGACAGAAGGTGAAATAAAGTAGAAGCAAAGTAGGAGAAACAGATTCTGTAGAAACACAAAAGACTTTCCCACCCACAGCCCTGGAAAACAAGTTATGTGTATTTTAAAATTCAGTGGTTGTTCCATAGCCTTTAATAATGTCACCAGGTCTTTGATCTGTTGCTGGCTTCTGAATTCCAATGGCAAGATGCATCAAGGCCAAAGGAATACAATGAAAACAAAACTGGCATTTATTATTTATTTTTTATTTAAAGAAAAGTTTGCTGAGTTGTTTGCATGCCTGGCATAAAAGAGGAAAGAAAACTGCACATGCAACAGAAGGAAGAGTAATACTGGCATGTTTGCTAGACAGAAATACGTCATTACAAAGGGAATGGGGAGCAAATTCCTGTGTGTGGTGGATCTTTTTGTTAAATGCAGAGACTGAAGCAAGGTTTAGGCTTACCTTTTTGGCTCCTCAAGTTGTCAACTTGGGTAGTCCCCCACACTCTGAATGTGGTAGTATGAAAAAAAATCAGTAAAAATCTTTCCCATTTAACTAAAACTGCAACAAGAGATTATGAAGCCCTGAAAGTATTCCCTCTAGGAGTATTTTTAGTGTCACACACTAGGCAATGTGGAAGAAGGCTGCACTGAATTTATTTGTGCTGTATCTGTTCTCCAGTCTCACTTGTCATGAAGAACATCTGTCTGTAGACTTTTAAGCAATTTAATGTTTCTTACAAAAGAAAGATTCCACAAATCCTTTGAGGCTCCTTCTGAGACTCCTTATGAGAAAGGCTCCATTTTTTGACTGGGAGGAAAATATCTTACATGGAGAGAGGCGGAAGAATACCAAATGCATGTGGTCCACAGATTCTCAATGCTACATAGTATGCCCTGCAACAAGGCAAACCCAAACTGATTCCACAAATTTCTCTTCAGCTCTGACAAATGCCTTGGCTGGGAAGCACCTGCCTGAGCTACAGCTTGATGCTGAACTTACGTGTCTTGTCATCTGGCAAGTCTGAGGTCTGATGGAGTCATTTGAGCTTGCTTAGACCTGCAGTGCCCCTTTCTGTTTAATCTTTTGGCCTCTGCCTGGGTCATCCTGTGAAGTTCATGCTGCAAGGGATGAAAGAAACCTGCCAACATCCTCTGTATGTTGCCAAGCATGGTGCTTGCCAGCACGTGGATGGGATAATTTCACTAACCTTTCATTAGGATGTTTCTTCATTTTGACATTTGGAGATTCTTTTGCTTCTGCTCCCAGTAAAATATGGAATCCCACTACTACAACTAGCACAATTTTGGCTGCCTCCTCTGTTGTGGCTGCAAGTTCCTGAGCCATTATGTTTGCTTAATGGCTGTAGTCAACCCACTTTATTATTTCTAGGTTATTTTGGGTGGGTCATAGGAATTACCATTGCTAAAGTAATCAGAGGGTTATTCACTCAGGCCTTGATCTGAAAGCTTTCTTTTCTCCCTAGTCCATTTTATCAAAATCACATCCCTTTAGCTAAGTAGTGTTGCTTTTGCTTTAGTGCCAACTCACAACTTCAGAGGGTGCTTGCTCATAGCTGGAGCTTGCTGGCTGCTGCAGTGCACAGCGCTGCAGTCCCATGCCCCGAGGGATACGGTCACAGAAATGTCACCATGTGCAAATCTGCAACGTGCAATACGGACTGACTGTCAGTTTTATCAGCAGAGCAAACTGGAGCTCAGAGCCCTCAGCTGCGCTGACATTGTTCCTTGGGTGATACTGATTTGCACGAGCCTAAGGATAGCACCCAGTAAGTATTTGCAGTCATGACTGAGGATACACAATGCTCTGGTGCCATAACACATGGCCTGTGCAGTGGCAGACAATAGACAGGCATTGCTGCTGAGGTCACACTGCAGGCACAGAGCTTTGGCGTGGTGTGGGTGCCGCTGGTACATGGTGAGACAGGAGGCCAGAGGCCAAATGCAAACCACATTCCAAGAGTGGCTATAATGCAGTGTCACAGCACCACGACAGACCCTGCAGTTTACTGTGCCCTCTGGTATGAATTAAAAATGTATTAAGCCCCAAGCCAGGTGGGTATATAGTCTCACAAAGATACCTCACTGAATTTCCATCACCCAGTCGGACTTATCCTTTATCTCGTCTTTTTTCATAAGGGCAATTTTCCAGTAAACCCGTTACTATTCTGCAACCTATTGGTGATGCTGCAAGCTGCTTCTGCTGGAACAGTACATAATTAAGCAATAATTTATATTCTATGCGTGTATGCACAGAGCAATAAAGTGTTCTCAAGAGCTGCGTGCTGCTGAGGCGTTTAATCCGTGCACAGAAGGAGTTTACTGCAAAGCTGCTCTCTCCAAAAGGCTTTTGTCATTACTGTGTTGGGAGGGAATTCAGTTTATTCTTTAATAATTTCATTGGATTGTGATATAATTTAAATAGTTAACGCTACACATTCCAGTTTAGGATAAGACCTCATTTTATTTGTTCGTTTGATGTACCTTGAAAATAGTGAAAGCTAGTAGGGCAGAGAGAAAGTAAAGATAATGTTGTTTCGCTTGTGAGGGTTTTTTCTCCCATAACCCTGTAATAAAAGAAAGTGATGATAATTAAATAAACAGCACTCCTTCCAAAGACATTAGTGGTCACAAGAAGCTACTAGAAATACTTTGAAGGCATAGATTTACATTTATTTGAAAGCTGTGTGGTTTCAAAGGACATCTTAAAATCCATACCTTTGTGCTTCTCTCTTTATCTACTAGTTTATAAGTAATACTTGAAATGTCTATATTTAAAAAAAAATAACAGAAGGAGAGAAGAATCAGGTTTTGGGTTTATTTACCTTGTGCATCTGACAGCACAATTTGTGAGTAATTTCTGTCTGTTGTGGGGGGAAGAGAAAGAACATCATTCCCCATATGCGAAAGAAGTGTTTTCCAAATCACAAGACAAATGATCTGTTGAGAGGAGGGTCTCAGAGGCGGGATTGGTGCCCAGATAATTTTAATTACTTGCTTTTTGGATTTTCCTTTTCTTCAAACTGGTGATGGCTCCTTCAGCTTCCAGTCAGACACCTCACCCCTGATAGTAGGGATGAGGATGTTTAGATGAAGCTCCTGCCAAGAGGGACTGTTTGTGCCCCAGCACCAGGAAGGCTCACCTTCATTTGCAGTACATCCTGTGGAAGTTGAGCCAGGTCTGTGGGTGAAGGATATGCCTTCTGACATGGTTCAGGGGGCATCAGGGAAAATTCAAACATATTTGGTATGGATGATTTGAGCCTGTTTGGGTTTAAATTGGTTCACTCACAAGCAGTTCTGCTCTCTCCTGGAGGTGAGTTTTGAAAACTGCAGCAGCATTGCAGCCCCTCACACAGCCGGGCTGATCAGAAAGAAAAGGGACACTTACCTATAAAAATATTAATTCCTCATGGTGGGGGCCCATGGCTCTGCTTGATATAATCGTGCTTAAAAACAGCTACAGCAAAGGGCTCTGACTCATAATCCACACAGAATTAGGCCTTGACCAACAATGACATTACCTTTCCCTGCCATCCCTCTTCTGATTGTGTCTGCTCCTGCAGCAAGGATGACAGGACCCAAATTTTATACATATATATAACAAATAAGTTCATCTCTGTCCTAAAAAATCTTCCAATATAAATGGAAGGGACATTCAATGTAATGTTTAATATTCTTCTGTAATATATAAGAGGGAAAAGCTCAAGATAGCCATGAGGTATTTAATAGCTCAGGTTCTCAAACCCCTGTTGATTATCAGCCCATTAGCAGGACAGGCACTGTCAAAACCTGCCCAAGCAGAAGGGAGGCTACCTGATAAGGAGTCAGGATGGAGGTTTGACTACATGTCAAACAGCAGTGTCTGTGGCACAGACAGAGCTTTACATGAAATTTCATCTCTCACCTGACTGAAGCATTTTGCAGTGACACGTGAATTACCTGTCAAAAGTGCCGCTGTTGCCTCGTCTCATTCATTAGTATTTCACTTAGCATGAGAATGTGTAATTCCCAGCACAAAGGACTTTGTGTGTTCTGCTTCCCCCACCTGCGGAAGGAGATGGCTTTTATCTCCCCTGTCCAGCTCATGTACCAGTGAGCTCTTATTACCACCTGTCATTCACATTTTGTGTGTCAGTGCCACGGCTGGACCACCAGCCTTCAGCTCTGGTTATCTGCTTGGGCCACAGTTACAGAGAGTGTTTTTCATAAAGAAATTAAGAGTTTGTATTGCTGCAGCTGCCAGGGGGCATTAGTGCATGTGTAGGGGAGGCACCTCACTGACAGCAAGAACTTGGCAGGAAAGTGAAGTAAGGGTTCAGTTTAACTTCTGGGAAGCAAAAGAATTGTAGGGTTGGGGATGTTCATGACTTCCTGCAGTTGTGCTGCCTCTGAAGCACGGTGTCCATAGTGCAGACAGTGTCATGGGCAGGAGGGAAAGGGTCCCTGTTCCTGCCACCTCAGCTTCATGTCTCACCCAAACTAGCAGAGGCTTCATTTTCACCTGTAAGCTCAGTTTCTGCATCCGTTTTATCCATGACTCTTTCACTACTATGGCCCACAATCAGGGAATTTGCAAGGATGATCCTTTGTGTTATGATTGCCATGAGGAAAAGCTACTGAACAGTCATGAGGTAGCAACCTGACTCAGTTCTCATCAGTAGCTCTCCCGGTGAGAGGCCAGATTAACTGTAAGTGAGAACTTCTTTGCTTGGCTGAGTACAGGCAACACATAGGACTCATAAAATGGCCATAAAGAGTCTTCTCGGTGGTATAAAATGGCAATTTTTGTGTCTGCAATGAATAGCACTGGAGAGGCTGATAAACCTGTGCTGTACAAGACGTTCTGCAGAAGCACAGAGGGGTGGCCAGCTGGGGGAACCGTACTATGCACTCTGTAACATTGTGCTTGACAGTCATTATTTATCATTGTGGGGCTAGCACATCCTCCAGTGAAGGGACAGGATGGGAGCAGCCTTTTTTTTAAAGCAGTCTCATGCTCATGATTTGCTTAGTTCTCTAGTGTTGTTCTTTATTGTTCCTTTTTTAAGAGGCAGAATACCCTCAGCAAGGTGGAGTGCCAATATATTTGGTTCTGTGCAAATACAAAGAGTAAGCAACATTCGTTGCACTGAAGAGCTTGTGATCAAAACAGCCAAGACAAAGCATGAAAGCACAGGGAGTATTTGAAATCCAAAGTTATTTCCTTCCCTTTTGTACTTAGCAAATGCGGCTTCAGTCTGGCCACACAGATTTTCCCACCCACCTCTCTAAACAATCTTATATTTTAAGAGAGCTGAAATTACCATGTTCTTACTAGCAAAGAAAGGCCTTCTCTGTCATTTTCTAACCACACCTATTTGAAATGAGCCACAGAGCTTGGTTCAGAGCACAGTGCTGCTGATGGATCCTTTTTTCCCTCATCCCACAATATACTACTAGTCATGCTGAAACATGTCACACAGGGAACAACCACATTCAGTCAGACACCTTCATGTTACTGGATAACCAAAGTCACATGTATAACCCAAACTGTGCAAAGGGTATGTGGTTTCTAATCAAACAACCTGATTTTTGAGTAAGGAATTGTGGGAGGGAGACCTCCCCATTTATCCTGCTCTGTGCTTTGAAGTAGTATAGGACATCTCCAAAGACAGCTCCAGAGCCTGGACTCTTACACGGCTTTTCCAAGAATCCAGAGCCCTGATTGGAGACTAGTGGGGTGTTGGTGAGAGGCAGGAAAGCTATTTGGATTTAAACAGGCATAGTACCTACTGCAGCAGCTCGCTGGACCTCACTGGTACCCGGTGGCACTATCATAATATGAGGCCTTATGAATACCCTGGGCCATCTGGCAGCTATATATGGCACTTGGGGAGTCATCCAGAGTTCTCATATTCCCTGACCTTGACATCAGAGACTATCTACAAGTGACAGTCCAAAACTGGAGAAAAGACAGCCCAAACAGACACAGCAGAGACCAGCAGAGGGAACAGAGAGAGGGCCATGATGGTGATCTCACAGCAGGTCCATGATAAAGATTTACCTGTAGATTCTAGACCTGTGTGATATTCCTGCTAAGTAAAGGAAGTGGGTATGGTGGAAGGTCCACACAATTTTTGGTGGTGTATATACATGCCTCAAATGCTCCCAGTTTCTGAACTGAATTACAGGTGAATTCACCAAATAATCTTACTTCTGTCTTCAGAATGGGGAGTGCAAAATCCATTTATTTAATGCAACTGGAACAACAAATAGCAAAGCAGAGAAACAACAGAAAAAGTGTTGCAGAAGAGAAGCAGGGACAGGAAGGAGAAGAAGGAGGCAAGGACAGAAGCTTGTCACTGAAGGCTGATTTTGACTGCTTTGGAGGATTGTGCTGTTTTAGGGATGGGATCAGGAAGAACAGGAGATTCCTCAGTGGCTGCTAGTGAACAGATGCAGGATGTGCTGCGCAGGTAGCACACATCACACGCTACTGATCTATGTGTGAACAGGGGGATGACACATGGGGCTGACCATGTGTTTGCTACAGCACACGTCCTGTTGGTTGCCTTCTGTGCCCAGGGCTCTCCAGACATTTCAGGGAGGCCCACAAAGGGAGGAATTAGAGAGGTAAAATAAACTACCAACTTTATGTTGACTTGAGTTGTTATCTCTTGAGACAGGCATGTAGCATCTGTAGCTATCCATTATTTGGTGTGTGGGTGGCAGTTGTGACATTTCAGGAGCTGAGAGTTTAGCT
The DNA here is from genome assembly GCA_013400415.1 of Scytalopus superciliaris. Classification (NCBI taxonomy): domain Eukaryota; kingdom Metazoa; phylum Chordata; class Aves; order Passeriformes; family Rhinocryptidae; genus Scytalopus; species Scytalopus superciliaris. Next base: position 866,919 of record VXBX01005266.1, read on the forward strand.
TTGATGAAGGTGGAGGCCAAATATCAAAATTAGATTCATCTGGGTAGGATAAGGTTCAGCCTCATCTGATATGTGTGTCTTTCCATAACACCACCTGACAGAGTTATGAAGTTTGTCCTCGCAGTGTTCTCAGGAAGAAATAAGCAATGAAATATTGCTGCAGACATGGAAAACAAGAACAGGATATTTTGAAGATTTCACTAACATTGCAGAAGGCATCTAGGAACTGGAGTCATGCAGAGGGTAGAATTTGAATTTTGTGATGAATTTTGAGTTTTTTACAGTGGTATTAAAAGGAGACTGTATAATGAAAAATCCTGCATTTTGATACAAGAAAAGTGTAAAGAAAATCTCTCAAGTAATTTCAGATGTATACTTCAACAGAGCCAGAATATGTAAAGTATTTTGTAATAGTCTATAAAATCCATCACTGAAAAAATGGAATTAAGGAAAAAAAATTGAAGTTTCCCCCCCCCAAAAAAAAAAAATCAGAACAAGATTATTCACTCTGTATTTGTCTAAAGCAAAAGTTTCAGAAAAATCAGTGGTTTCATGAAGCATTCTGGCTCCCAAGGGAGCACCCACAATGAAAAACCGTTCCTGTTGAAGTTTCTCCATACAGCTCTGTTCCGCACCAGATCAGTGTTCAGGGCTCTGGTGGCACTCAGTTCTTTCCCAGTGGAGCCACCAGCCTAAGCCACTTTCTACACAAACATCTTCCTTTAGGCACTTCCTTACTGCTTGCACCAGCTCTTCTCAGGCAGCTTGGAAAGTGGTGTGTCTATCGCTCTTCTAACTTCTCTTTGTTTTTCTCCTCCCTCCCTCTCCCCTTCCCGCTCTCCTCCAGGAACCTTCTGCATCATTTCACTGTGCACGTGCGTGGCTGGAATCAACTTTGAGCTCTCCCGCTACCCCCGCTACCTGTACGGACTTCCCGACGACATCAGCCATGGCTATGGCTGGTCCATGTTCTGTGCGTGGGGGGGCCTGGGCCTCACTCTTATCTCTGGCTTCTTCTGCACTCTGGCCCCTTCTGTCCAACCTGTCCCCAGGACCAACCACCCCAAATCTAGACCTGAGAATGGGACAGTGTGCTAAAACAAATAGCAAACACACACACACACACACANGATGACACAAAAAGCGTGTCCATTGCAGCCAGAAAGGAAAATACAAACAGCAAGCAAAGGAACAAATGAAGCATTTGAGCCACCTCAACAATGTACCTCCTCAAGGCCATTACCAGAAACTCACCCACTTTCTTTTTCTTTCTTAAAAAAAAAAAAAAAATGAAAAAACCCTGTCCTGTCTCTGGTTTGGGGGTTTTTTTGTTTTTCTTTTTTTCTTCCTTAA